>CM035591.1:87546976-87921976 GCA_020423425.1 Chrysopa pallens
TTATTGTTTTGCTCAAATATCTACTTTTCTAAATTTAAGATTAAGCAAGAAATTTAACGATAATATTATCGTGAACAAATTTGTATGATCTCTTCTTTCGCATGGTATAAAGTTACGGAAATAGGGAAGAGAGTAAATTATTCTTATATAAATTATTATCGATTATAATGAAGCTGCGATTTTTTAATTTCAGAGAATATTTTACAAATGAAAAGGTATGGAGTTAAAAATCTCGTTTGGAAAACTAGAGTAGTAGAGTAAATTGATAGAACATATTAAATTACAAAAATAATATTTATGAAAACACTGACAGTTTTTGTTCCAAACATTTAACATAATATTCTTCATAAAGGAAGATGCCTCGGTATTTTTAATTAATTACTCTGTTAATTGAAGGCAAGGTGTCCAAATTTATGTTTTATATAATAATATGTTTCGTTAACTATAACATTCTACAAATTCGGATCGTTATCTACTAATTTATATTTTCTATTACTGCCGAGGCACCATCCTTAATTGAATGACAAATTCTCATCAACAGCATTAATATGAAGCTTTTTTGGATATGATTTTTTGAACTTAGTTCTTGTCGTAAGATAACAACGCGACAAGCCAAATCTGTAAAAAAGCATTTGAACATACATGCTACACTTTAAAAAAAATAGAATATAGGGAAGTCTATAGGACCATATACGATATTATTGATATCAAATCACTACCAAAAGATAAGCGTAAGCTGTACGGGAGCTCATAGTTCCACATATTTGAACATAATGAACATCTAAAATTTTATTTAAATTATATACGTGAGATTTGCGTTGCTTTTTTTCTGTGTCTAATATCAAAAAATGAATAAAGGGCTAGTTTCACTTAAGTTTCTTTGCTTCTAGAACTATAGCAAAAAGTGAGCAAGAGTTAAGATTCTTCTTTTTATTATATTTCATTTTCTTTTTCAGGTAAAAAACGGTACTGATGAATATAAATTTGCTCAAAATACTTTGTTCCAACGCCACCCGATAATGAGTTCATGGCCAGCTGGTAACTTTGAGGATGTTAAAAAAATAATACATGCAATGTTATTTAATTCTTTTCTATTTTACTGTTTTAGATCATGGATTCTTTATTGCAAAAGTAGATTTTGAATTCATTGCCGTTCAAGATATGTTTGGTGGACCATTGATAGTTAAACCAGCCGATTACTTTGCTGTAACACCTAAACAATTATATAATTATAAAAATAAATTATTACGGACTAGCATTAATTATTTGGTGAATAGAATTTAAATGTTCTATTTACAATAAATAAATAAAATTTTCAAATAAGTAAATTTGTTTTTATTATAATTTTTTTCCAGGGAGGCTACATGTATTACTTTGCCTGTATACCTTGAGGGATTTCTTGTTACTACCTGAAATGTTTTGACGATTGTCCGACAGCTACCTATATATCATATTACTAGTGTAATATGAATCAACGCATGAATACCAAATATTAATTCCACCTCAATTTTTACCAAATATTAATTCCAACTCAACTTCTAAGTTAAAAATGTAAATTTTATTTTATATTTAGAAATATTTTTCGAATAAAGCTTTTCGAAAGTTCCATTAAAATTACATTAAGGAGTGTGCTAATTACAGAGATATCCCGTTTTAATACATACATTTTCCTAGAAGAAACATTTGACATTAGAAGAGATTAATTACAAAATCTAAATTTGTTGGGAAAAATATTTGAAAACAACTTTTTTATAGAAAATTAATTGAAAATTTATTTATTATTATACAACATATTTCATATAATAGAATATATATATAATTTTAAAAGAACGTTAATTAAAAAATTTAATTATTAACAAGAATATAAAGTTTAACATGAAAAAAAATTTAATGGCTTGCTTGTTTTAATTGCACCAAAATTCATTAAATACTGTTTTTGTAGCCATTTTTCGTGAAGTGAATGGAGCTTATTTATTGTATTAACGGAGCAAGGCCAGGTTGTGTATTGTAACATGGACAATACGTATATGCTATCTCTTAAAATGGAATAATTAAGCCCCTTTTAACTATTTTTTGAGAAAAATTATGTCAAGTTGGTCAAAAATTTAAAATATATAGGTAACAACGAAGTATGATAATGCATATGATTCAATAAAAATTACGTAAAAATTAATAAATTTTTTAATTGAAATGAAAACAATTTATTCATAATTATAATTAAGTAAAAAAGATTTTAGTCTAGAAACAATACATTGGATCAAAAGAGAATCATTCAAAATTAAATGTTGCAAAATTTAATTTATGTACATGAATTTTACTCTACTTTTATATTAAAATATCTTATTTTTGCTCCGACTTTAATAACAGTATTCAATGAATCAAAAACTTGTATAACTAATTAATAATTATATTGATTGTTTGCGGCTGTCAGTCATAAATATTATATTTTCAAATCAAATTTTGTACTCAATATTATTTTGTACAAAAACTTAAAATAGAATTAAACGTCTTTATTAATATTAATAAATGAAAATGAATGGCTTAAATCGTACATTTTAATGAAATATACATATTCAGATTTTTTTAAAAATATTTGTAGTACTAAGCAAGGCCGTAGATAAAACCCGAGGGTATCAGGTTAGGTCACGAATTGATACTTAGTAATTTTTGAAAAGTAAATTGTTACGTATATCTATAACAAACCATGAAATTCGAAAGTAATACATTTTTATTGTATTCAGGCGAGAGTTTCTAAGTTTGAAGAAAATAAACTATTTTTCACCAAACAATAGTTCGTGGAATTTCTTCGATTCAAAAATTTTCATCAAAACGGAGAGTGCGCATGAAGCATTTTAATGAAAATCCATTTTGATGAAAAACACATATTTACTATTGAAATTGGAAAAATGTACCTTTGGCTACGACCTTGTTTGTTAAGTACATACATTTTGTGTTATTGATTTTTTTACGTGAGTGATTTACAGTTTAACATTCCATCCGCACAATAATGTACAAATTGAACTCCTTTTAGTAATAAATTCGCCAGATCCTAAAACAGAAATATTTAAATTAATGTTGGTTAAATTAAAAACGTTATTTTTTTTATTGTTATTTACTAGAAAAGTGCATAACGGATTTGCATATTAATCAATTGTATGATTTAATACATTGAGTATTTAGGTTTCTTGTAATTTTCTGTATAACTGTTAAACATACAGTCTTAATCAAAATAATTGACCGTATTCTCGTGAGAATAATATAATATTCAATGGTTTGTTAATACATCAAAGCCTAATTTTGAAAATATACAAATTCACCTAAAATTTATTTGATTTATTATTTAAAATTTATTCACGAAGACTGTGATTTGAAAAATAAATGCAATTTTAAAGTGATTGTCACTAATTGAATTTTCGTATATTCAGAGTGGAAATTAATAAAATAACATTGAAGTCTGTTTATCCTCAATTTTACATCCGAATTCTGTTCTGTGAATTAGGGACACACAAAGTTAACGCTTCAATGATTTTTCCAAATATGTAAATTTTTTAACGTGTATTTTCATACAAAACATATCATTTGACCAAATTTCATAATCCAAGCTTTAGTGGATATTAAGATTTCGTGATTAATCAGTAAGTGGTATTTCAGTTTACAGGATAGAACTTTCACTTAATGAAGTTGCAACCTTAAAACACATGACATAATTTGTACATAAAAATACTCATAAACAATTTTGTAACGAAATAAATATTATATCTATAAAGTTTGATTAATAATTTTAATTATACTGCAGTTTAAAAAAATTGACGTCATTAAAGTTACATCACTTTATTATTAATTAACAGTCTCAAAACTTTTTAAATAAAAATCCCGAGTCAAGATGTTCGTCCACGCTAATCTCCAAAACCGCTCAATCTATTTCAAGAAAATTTTAAATCTTGAGTAATAGAATTGGTTTTAGTCCGATAAGTGACACTCAATATTTGATATTGCAAATTTAAGCATTTTTTATCGTACAACTGAGTTGTACCTTGTAGTTCATTTAGAAATTCTACTTATGAAGTTTTTTTTATTTGAATGGCGGTGTGAGTTAGTGTAGTGACATCTATGTTCATCTAGCACCAGGCAATTGAAACATAATACTGATGCACCGCACCCTTCATTATGTAAAATATTTTAATTTTTGCGCACAAATAACTCAAAAAATAATTTGAAATTTCATATGCACAATATTTACATGAAAACAGAGAGCTTGTCCAGTTTTTCTCGAAAAAACATTTATAAATATAAAATTGAATTTAGATTTTTACTTAAGAAATGTTTTTCGAGAAAACCTCGATAAAATATTATACATTATATTTTGAGTTATGTGTGCGCGAAAATTGAAAGAAATAAAATGTATAATAACAAGCTGTTATTATACATTGGTTCTAACATTAAGGAGTGTGCTTTATGTTTGGAGTTCAATCCCTCTTAAACCTCCTTTATCATCTAGGATGTGTTAGTATATTCAATGTGGACATGTTTCAATTTCAAGCATTGCTTTCATATTATCGTTTATTTCACGTAGAACGTGTTCCACAGTTATACGACATAAACAAAGCGTGTTGTTTAGTTTTTGAATATAAGATAAATAAAATATAAAATTAAATGTATTTTATTTTATTAAAAAATATTTATTTAAATTGTTTTAAATAATTTAGTATAATATTAAGTTAATGTATATTACTTTTATAAATCAGCCACTGCAAAATGTGGCCGAATTAGCTAGTAAAAATATAATATTTAAAAAGTTGACCTTTTTGAAAGGAGTGTCATCATGTCATCATTATCTACGAAATAACTAAGCAACAATTATCTATAATAGTTAAAATATTCAAATATTCAAAAACAGTTGCACAATAATACGAAAATATATTTAATATTATTGCTGAAAAGGTAAAACTGCATTTTTATTACAGTTTGAAGATAAGCCATTATATTGGTTTTTAAACTCAACATATGTGTAGAATATGTCGAATATAATAGTTTAGTCTAAAGTTTGTAACGCTTGAAAAATTTTGCTATAGGTGTTCATAGAATCACTTAATTAGTCCATTTTCGTTTATCCGTCCGTCTGTTATTCTGAATGTGCATAATTGGTCAGTAAAAGATAAAAGAAAAATTCAAATACAAATAAAAAAAATGGTTGTTTTATTGAAACAGATAACTTTTCATTAAAACATTTTTTCATTAGATGTTTGGGTTCGTCGCAAATTTACCTCAAATATAGGTAATAAACATATATGAATATTATAATTACATATATATTTAATTATTATATATGTATTTATAACTGTATTAACTGGATGTTTATAAAAATAAATAAAAATATTGCAATCATTGATACTCAGGCATATGTCGAATATCTAAATCATTAATCTGTTAGTCGTTATTTTAACTTGATTAATTTTTTTTTCAACTGTGAATGTCTTGCGAAAAATTATCAGCACTAGTATTATGTTGATCTACTGTAATTATTTGACCGAATTAATCTTTAAAGAGCGTTTTCCAAACTAACCATAAAAAAATTCGTCTTTGTAAGTCTTTTTGTCGAAGCTAAGACTTTCAAAAATCTTCATTAAAAAAATGCCTGTCTGCATTTAAATGAAGTTTTTTCTAAATCCACTAACTTCTCGAAACAATTTCAACTTTATATATTTTCATTCTTGATACCAAAATTTAATGACTAAATATTTAAAATAATCTAATTCAATATTCTCTAAAATGGGGTACGCCAGATTTCTATTTAAAATATTTTATGTTCTCTGACGCGTAAAAAATTATAGTGTAAAAATAAAATTTGGGATGAAATTTTTATAATTATTTTCGTCGTAATAATTATAAAGAGATCAACGATGATTTTTCGGAGACGCAAATGATTCTTTTCGGCTTATAATTTCGTGTAGGATAACTATAGGACGCCTACCTAATTAGTAGATGCAAATTATAGAATAACTTATTATGTGGTTTGATATATACTATAAAAATAAAGTAAACAATTTGTTTATTTAATAGTGCATATAATAAATTCAACATAATATCATAACTTTACGTTATTGTCTTTTTGGTTTTAGGATAGGTATTTTCTAAATATTTCCGAACGACACTTGTTGTAAAAACAAGTTTATTTCGAAAAATGATTGAACATGCGACATTTAATATAATTTATTTCGTATAAATTCATAATTTAATTCAATTTCAATGAAATTCTGGTTACGTCAATGCTGTTTTAGTCATAAGAATTGTATCATTAGCAAACAATATTATCAATATTTTGTTAGTATTTTTCCAATTAAAACATTCTTGTATGTTTTTCGATAAATACTTTAAAAGTAAGTAAATATAAAAAAAAAGTTCTAAAAAATAATAAAATATTTACGTAATTCATGCTATTTTTTGATTTGTTATTCTAAAAACATTGTGACTAATTACAATTTTGATAATATTTTTATTGGATTTCTTTATTTGTTTACTACGAAAAATAACAAATACTAATTGTTAAATTTTGAATTTAAATTATCTATATCTAATGTACAGTATACACGTATTACTTTTTTAACTATGTAAAGTTGAATACCTCCCTTCCAAATCTAAATATTAAAACTGGGCTAGCAGGAAAACGATTACCAAATATATATTCAATTCAATTCTAATTCCTTAAAAAATGGTATTATAAATCGAAATGTGGCGTAATATTATACAATTGGTGTTTTTGTAACATCTTAAGATATGAAGCCTTTTTAACGGGAGGATCTTTTCGATAAATTTATAATATACACACTATTTTTGCGCAAAAATAAATCAAAAAATATTTATCCAGATATAATGAAATTTGGATTATCAAATTTTGACATAAAACGGAGACCCGTTTTCATGTAAGTATTGCTCATACCAAATTTAATTACATTTGGATAATTGTTTTTTGAGTTATTTGTGCGCGAAAACTGCTAAGAGACTTTTATATATTTTTTAAATTATAATAAGTTTTGTAAGCCAAACAGATATCTTTACAACTTCAGATATAAGGTGTATAAAAGTATTTAAATTGCAACCAGTAGGTACTAAATTTATTTAAATACAGATGACCTACTCATGCAGATTCTTCACTTTAATTATCTACTATAAAATAAACAAATATAAATTTTTTTGACGAGAATACGTTTATATTTTTGTTCTCAATAGATCTCTAAATGCACAAACGCTATTAGTTAGTGCATACGTGAACAAAGTAGGTAGGTAATCCACTATATTGACGCTGTCTGTTGATACATTTGTGAACGAAATCGGTAATATGACATCTACTAAAAGACTACTAACACTAACTGTTTAGTCAATTTCCCGAATATTCCTCATACATACTCCAAGTAAAAATGAAATGCCTGTATCGTAGATACAGCTAACGAGGATTTTTTTTCATTACTAGATATTCGTTCAAAATTTCTCATCATTCTGACTTAATGCCTAACAAAACTGGTCATATAGATCAACTGGCTAAATTTTACAAAATGGATAGTAACAAGGTCGATCTCTATTTATAGTAGAATAATTTTCCACAATTTTATATTAGGCTTATGTTTCTGTTTTCAGGACCCAGGTTTAATCACTTATATGAAATCAGTAACGGCGAAAGAAAAAGTTCAAAATTATGTCACAATTTTATGTGAAAATCTTAAGTAAACCCAACCCGCATGATTCATTTTTAAATTTATGTCCATTTATAATTTTTTTTTAATTTCACTTAAGGTTTGTTGTTGTGGGATAAGTAATTAAAATTTAATCTTATCTTTGTATTAATCATCACATACAAAGTGAAATAAATACTAAAAGCAGTATCCACAATGATAAAATAAAAATTAACAGAACCAAGGTTGTCTGTTTGAAAAGGTATTATTGTTCACATAAGCGCAGTAAAATTAATAATAATTCATTACCGATACAAATCTATTCCTCAATTTTAGACTTTTTACAAAAACAGAATGTCGTAAATTTGTATGAAGGCACATTAAATGTAAATGAATTATTTAAAGAGAGACTACTTTAATTTTTAAGAAATTTGCGGAATTACAAAATCTAAATTTTTTTTAAAAATATTTCTAGTAAAACATCCAGAGGTTTGGTTTGCGACTTACGGGTACGGTTACTTATAATATTAATTAACCGTTATTACTTTACTAGTAATTAAAATTTCTATTTGGATTTGGATTTTTAGACTAATTACAATATCATTCCAATACTTGGCAATTTATAGCAGACTCGATAACCAGAGACTAAATTGAATAGCACTGAAGTTTTTATTTAGCTTGTTTCGTATCAGTCTTTACAGTGGAGAAATGTATTTGTAAATTAAAGTACCGAATGATATTTGATGACAGGACAATATTATAATATAGTTTTTGTATCAGTTTTAATAAAATCTCAGGTTATAAGAATTACATTACATTTAATAAATATCAAATTATAATTTAAGAACTTCAGAAATATCTCTAATTTTTATAAATTTTTTGTCGTGCCACATTAAATTAAAATCTGTAAAACCCATTTTTCTATGGAATATATATCATTAAGGCGGTTAATGCATATAGAAACAACTGTTAATGTAATACTTTTTTTTTTTTTAAAGCAAAAGATAAATTTCAAAATAAAATATATTACAGATGATAGTATCAAATTGTAAAGTAATTAAAGGAGTTCATTCGTCAAGATTTCTTTAACTTTGAAACATACTTAAATTAAACTCTTAATTCTTTCAGTATACCCAAACATAGAGATTCGATAGGAAATTTTTATCACATATTTCACACATTTTGATTAAGTAAATAACTTTTTTGATAAATTTAGCATTTCCGTATGTTTTGTCAAATAACAACATCTGGTTGTGGTTATCTATATAGTGCTATTTTTATAATTCAAATCAAAATCCGGAATATTATTAAATTCGTGTAAAAATTTGAATAGACTATTTTTATTTTTAAAACAATGGTAATGTATGTGATTTGTAAATGTATTGTCCCTCCCACAACTTGTTTTATATAGAATATTCTATTTTTTTTAATCTTAGAATTTTTTTCACTATATTTACACGTCTAATTATTTTTCCATCAAATCAGCCATAAGAAATTATCAGGGATCAAGAGATTTTAATATATTTTTTTACCGATATGTGAAAATTAATGATAAAAATTTCTACTGGACTGAAATGCAATATTTCAATATTTAAATACACATGTGATAATATCAGTTGGAATAGTAATACTTAGAAAATGTCATGTTAGAACTGGCATGTCTACAAGGTAACCAGTCAATTTTTCATTTTTTTTTTTTTTTGTCATTTTAGGGAAAGGCAGAGAAAAGGCCGGTATGGAAAAAATCTTATAAAACACCAAAAAAAAAAAATGCATATATTGAATCTATATTACAATATTATGACTATCAAATTGTATACATGCATTTTCTTATAATTAATAAGAAGTTTTCTTTTATTCCCACAAAGAACAGTGCCCGTTAGATAAAATCCAGTCTTTTCTCTAGCTTATTCAAAAACAAGAAAAAATGAAAAATTTACTGGTCATCTTACAAATCTGAACAACTTAAAATGTAATAGATATGGGAAATTTAAAAACAGTTCTTTAAAATAAGTATTTATACCTCTGCTCAGTATTTTGGCAAATTATGCGCCTGGGGAGATAATTTTTTAGGTGAAAACAAAAAATATCGCAAAAGAATTAATCGTTAGTAAATAAAATAAAGTAAGGCATTAATTAAAGTCAAGTTGCAAAATACTATTGAAAATTTAAATCAATCATCACTCATAATTACGGATGTCGAGATCAAAATCACAGACAACAAATGGAAAGAAGATAATTTTTGCAACGATGGTTATTAGTTTTAAATCAAAGATATTGCGATTACGATTAATATTACTGAAACACAATTTTTATTCGAAAAAAAAAGAGACAGGCCAAGGTAGAGACATTTTTCATATTATAGATTTTTCAAAACTCTAGTAAACTGAAAAATTCCGCATTTTTCAGTAAAATCATTTTAGCAGTTTTCAATACTATTAAAGCTCGAAAATTAGTACTTTGCTATTTATAATGAAAACGGTTCTTTTTTTTTAAAAAAATCTAATGTCTTATTCTTGAGTATTGTACACAACTACGAAACAAATGGTATTTGGATGAAATTTAAACAGAATTTTAATTATTACATACTATACAGTTCATCATAGCGTAGGTGAAAATAACAAACAATTTTTTGAAAATTTCTTATTACGAAGCGTTTGATGTTCCAATGAGACTTCAAATATAAATGCAGTAAATTTCCTGAATGTGATAATCCTGTCAAGCAAATTTCATAAAAAGCGAAAACGCATTCGAAAGTTACAGCGAAATAATTATAATAGTTTAAAAAAACTAAAAAAACACGCATGCATGCGTAGTTCGCGCACTAGCTCTATCTTTATTACTCTCATGCAAAGGATCCGTTCAGATGCGTTCTGCAGCCAACTTCAGAGAGTTACCTACAGACAAACAAACATACGAGTGAAGCTAATAAAAGCGTGTTAAAAAGGAACAAATTAATGTAGAGACCAACTCCAAAATCGTCTCGTTATATTATAGACCTCATCACTACATTCGATCAATAAAATTAAAAATGAAACAAAAAAATGAATTTCAGTATTCTATAGTAAAATTTCATAAAAACACCTCAATAGAAAATCTATGCTGTTCAAGGTATCATAGTTTAAACAACAATCAAATAACCCATATTTCACAACAGCGTAGTGCAGCAGAGTACACTGTGTAAAAAGCATGTACAAATTTAATAGTAATATTTAATTGCATACGTATGAATTTACACCTGTAATCCCACACATTTAAAGAAAACATAACAATTTAGAAAGCTAAGTCGGTATGGAAAAAAGAAAAATATTACTTACCGCTAATCCAGGGAAGCATAATGTTAATGTATAAACAATAATATACCAAAAGGCACAAAATGATGCCACCCACCATGAAATAAATATTAAAACTAGGAGCCAAAACACAAACCAAACTGGATTCCCCATCTAACAAACAAAAAAGAAAAACAAACAAAAAAATAAAAAAAGAATCAAATACAACTGAAAAACTTTTATATGCAGAAAGTAAATGTAACACTTGTGTAAAAAAAAAAATTAAAAACTACCTCTCTTTCACTAAGATTCTATTGACAAAAAAGCGCTAAGTTCTGTGGTTTTTTTTAAATAATTCAAATTAAAAATAATAATTTTTATTAACAAGCAACAAACACATTAACTGATCCGCATCAACACACTCACACTCTTCTACCCACTGTATAAAAATAAAATTATGTTTATCTCAGCGGTACTAAAACTACGCACACAAAAACTGTTTATAATTTTGTACTGATTAAGTAATCTTTGTATATAATTATTATTATTATTCTTAACTGTTAGACTATTTTAATTCTTTGAGTTAATGTTGTTATAAATATCTATGCACTCATGTATTATAATTTTATAAAGTTGTGTCTACAATAAGAGGTTTAAACAAACATTAACAAAGCAGAACAAAAGGTTTGAACAAACATTTTCAATCTATACTTAAATTTAAAACAGACTTAATATTTTGAATGAACCTGCAGTAATTTGTAGTTGATAAAATTCTTTTAGAGACCATTTTTATTGTAACAATTCTTTAAAACATGAAAAAAAATTCTAAAAATTTAAAAAAAATTGGCACTAAATAAAAAAGTTAGATTTACAATAAACTAATCAGGATCAGATTATGGACCTTACCCCATAATTAGAATCATAAAAATGAGTATTTTTGCTTGCTAATAAAATTTAGAAATCATCCTTTATTAAATCTATCCAAATTTATCAAAATAAACAACTAAATTTTCGATTTTCAATTAATTTATTAAAATACCGATAAACAACACAATTATTGACAAAAAATATATTTCTCTGAAGTCATTTATTTATCAATTTTGAATAAAATATCCACTTGAATAATTTAATAAAGAAAGAACATAATATTGAATGACGTGCACGGGGTACCACCTAAACCTACGTGGGATCCTGTCTTCATCTAATTGTTAAACATATTCATTTTCTAGCTCATAATCGGATTATGATAATCCCATATTCACAAACGACTGTTAATCTCATTATTTTTAGTAAGATCTCAACTCATGTTTTTAGTGGCAATTAAATCTGAATAAGATTATATTAAAAGTCTGTTTAGTTAAATTTACGTCTGCTTAGTTTCAGACACGGTCTTAAAACACAACCTAAATAATTAAATAGAAACATTATTTTTCTGAGCTTGTATTTTACAAAATACAACATGTATCTAATATTCTGCATCCTGTATGGGTGATTATAGGAGAAAAGCTCGTGGATGATTTGAGTAACGGCCCTGCTGTAAGTGTGTAATTCTTTTCAGCTTTGCACGTCATCAGTTTGTATACATTTGAAAGGGTTGAGATTAGGTTTGGGTTGTAGAAGAAGAATTGAGTTATAAAGTATCAAATTTTACATAAAAAAAGACAAAGAACCATTTTATGTAAAATTTTATGCTCTACAACTCAATTCTCTCTCTAAAATTCAACTCAACTCACAACCAGTTCAAATGTATAAAAGCTGATGACGTGCACGGCTAATTTCTGCCACAACGAGATTTCCATACTTAACATGATTCAGCACTGAAAAAATTACAACCTTATAAGAAAACCCTAACTCAAATCTCCCTGAATCTTGTAATCTTGTACTGTAAACAATTGTATAAATATAAATGTGTAACTTAAATATTTTTTAAAGTCTATTAAAATTACTTGGAGGTATTTTTAGTATTAACTTTTGGAAGCATTCTGTAAAATTCCAAATATAAATTATCAATACAAAATTTTTATGGTGTATTTGTTAAATTATTCGAATGAATAAAACAATTCCTTAAGTGATAAACGGGAGTAAATTCAAAAATAAAAATAAAATTTTTTTAAATAAATTGGTATTGTTGTTTGGGCAAAGCCAGCAATACATCTAAGAAAGGCGGCGGGCAAACCGGAGTGCCTGCCACGTGTGGCATTTTCACAGGTTGGCGGTTTAAAAAACATAGAAAAGTCGTTGCTCCTGATGCATGTGGTGAACGGAGCGACTATTCCAACCGATTATTTCAAAACAAATGAATTTCTAAAAAGAAAAACGGCAACACAGCTTTTATGTAAAATGAATATTAAAATTTAAATATGATTGTAACTACAGTAAACGTTTTAATTTTAAAACATCCTATTTATATCATATTTAGAAAAATTTTTAGTTTGATATAAATCGTTCTGGTTGATTCCAAAAAAAAAAGACTTCACAACAATGGAAAGGAAATTGTGAGGAAAATTCACAACAATTCTATAAAAATCTGTTAATTATATTCACAGTAACATATTAATTACAAATATCATTTATACGCCATTGTAAATTTAAATATTTGTAAGGAGGTGAAAAATTTCGAAATAATTACTTCATAGTATCCATGTAAGAAAGTGCGTTGAAAGTACCGGGTTAAAGATTTACAAATGTTTTTTTTACGATTCACCTTGGATCATTTAAATGGTATAGAGAACTTAACCTAAAATAAATTTGAGCATTGTTTGAACAAGTTTGAATTTGGGAAACTTGAAATATCTTTTTAAGAAATCCATAACAGCTTTAAATTAAACAAAATTGTTAAAATATTTCTAAAAATAGAAATCATTTATACAAGAAAGTTAAATAACATGATAATTATTAGATGAATTCTAAAATATTCTCGAAGGTTAAATTTATCATGTTTTTTTAAATAGGTAGGTATGTAAATACAAAATATTACAACTTGTAAACAAATCAAAAATGATATCATATTTTTTACCTACGTAACATTGCAAAAACAAAAGTAAATTTTGCTTTAATTTTAGAAATCACTGGTTTATAAAAGGCACATAATAAACAAGACAAATATTTTTAGATTTATGATCCTATCTCATATAAAATGATGTAATCGAAAAATAAAGTTCTTAACAGTCGTATTTTATTTAATTAAAAAATATATTATTAATGAAGATTTTTAAAACATTTTTAAAACTAAAAAAATAATATATTTACCTCGATTTTTAGTTAAAAAACAAATTTAAAACACACTTGTATCAATTTATATAATATTTCAATAACACACACCTGTAACTTTTATGTTAAAACTAGCTTAGGCGTAAACAAACACAATTCTATTTTAAATTTACTTGTAAATCCAGTCTGGGGATGGCTTGTATTAGTGTACTAAGCATGACGTTATAATCAACAAAACGGTACTATCTAAATATATTATAGTCGAAAGAAAGACTTAAAACAACAAGGATCCGTAAGCAAAAAATCACATACAAAAAGTTTATTTTTGAGATTAATTTGTACTTTGGTTTTGATTTTAAATCGAAATGTGATGGTATACAGAATCTATATCGACAAATAATGCTATGCAAGTTTACGACACAAAATTTTATTAACACAATTCATTTAGTCTTGCAATATTCTGAAATTTTAATGGCTATTTACTAAATATATCAAAACAGTAGATAAATTTTTAAAACATATGTTGAGATAATGAACACTATAAAAGCAATGAAAATTCATGAAATACAACATTTTCAACTTAGTTCAAATCTAATAATTATTTTTAGTCATCAATGAAATGGTGTTTTATCAATGTTCATAATATTAATAGGTAAATCCGAAGTTCAATGTCCTTTCTATAGAATTTATATTAGTGATAGAAAGTATTATATATACATCTGCAATCCCTATTATATGTTTTTTATAAAAAAAATGCATACAATGTACATAATTTTCATTAATTGCTCCAATTTTTCAACCCAAAATAACTTTTTACGTTTATTTGGTCACATATTTTTCTAAATTACATTTATGATTTTCTAAAAATAGAAAATAACATTTGTACTTCTAAAAAACCATAAAACCATACTTTTTATAATTGGTCTTTTTGAAAAATCCAATTTTATTATGAGTTTTAAAACTTTATAATAAACAATATTGATAGTGTCCAAAACTTTTTTTAAAATTAGTTATGAATACTTTAAAAATAAAAAACGTCTTGGCGGTATTAAAATAATTTCAGTCTTTCCAAGATTTCCTCAAAATCTAAAATGTGTTAAAAAGTAAAAAATACGTTTGGTCGGAAAACAAACTGCGTGTACTCGAACCAAATCTATAAAATTTTTCATTGAAAGAACTTAGATTTTGTCATATTCGGAATGAATCGGATTTTCAAAATTTCGATTAACTCCCATTGAATTTTTCAATTCAATTAACTTTTTAAAACGTTTCTACTAGTATTTCTGTTAATCGGTAGACCTCACTTATATAGTGAAACCCTATTCTCGATTAAGAAAAATTATAGACTTCACCTTTTTATCGTAATTGGTTTAAGGGACTCTCTTAGTTTTAGAAAAAATTCACTCGTAGATGTCTCTGCAGGATAGTAACTCTTAATGCCATCTATCATCTTTTTGAAGACTTATGAAAAATATTTTAAGCATTAATATAGCAATGATTAATTCGTTTTTTATTATTCTTAAATTGAACAATTTTAAAGTCGGACTAAAATTTTTCATATTGTATTTAAAACTATAATTTCTTTCTCTGCTAATTGTGTTTTAAATTATATTCTGGTGTTTATATTAAGTGCAAATTATATTGAGTGTCATTAATATATTGATGGATAGATTCAACAAATAGTTTTGTGATTTCAGCGTTTATTTTTAATCGTTTAATAAACAGCTTTTGTAATTAGTAATAATGAATAATTAATATATAATTTTGAAGCATTACAATAAATTGAAGTTGTTTATTTAGTAATTTAAAGAAAAAAAAATTAACAAATTAAATTAAAAAATTAATAATTTAACCGAATCCCAACAAAAAATAATTGATCTTAGATATCTATTTTTTAAACAGTTCATTTAAAAATATCTTTGGTAGAGGGCAGAAGTCGTCTATCTATTTTTGGTTTATTATTTACTATATGTTCCAATGTTCATACATTATCATACCGCAAGTAAGAATAAAATTAATTTTTAGAAATTTGTTATTATGAAGCTCCTGAGGCTCAAAATCTACAATAAATTTCCTAAATTTTGAACGTGTTAAAAAATTGCATAATAATCAGGAACCGCGTACACAAATTAAAGCGCAACATAGATACAAACATAGGTACAAATTAAACAAAAGCAAACATAGATACAAACGAAATACAAAATCGTATAGTTTTACCATTAAATTCCACAAATTAAATCAATGTTATAAAACCAAAACATCACAAAAGTATATTTTTTTAAATTTTTACAAATCAAATAACATAGACTATATAGTGTACATAATTAACCACTTTATGAGCAACCTTCACAGTTCATCATCTTTCTTGCACAATATCCAGCAAATTTTGCTCCTTTTAGAGTGAAATCCGCAATTCCCTGAAAAACAACGTTATTTTCCAATTTTTATTTTAAATCAAAGTTTTATGAATAAATCATAATTCCTTACCTCTAAACCAGAGCAGCACACTGCTAGTACATAAAATATAACATACCAACATGCACAGAAATTAGCAATCCAAATGCCTACGAATATTAAAATCAAGAACCATAGAATACACCAAATAAAACCCATCTAACAGAAACAAGAAAAATTTATTAGAGGTTCTTAAAATATGTATGTCAAAAAAAAAGTGATTTATAAAATATTCAAAACTTGTAAAGTATAAGTTCTCTACGACCATTTAAATTCACATTTCCATTCTTCGGTCCGAAAAATATCTCCTTACGTAAACAAGGGAATAATAGGTTAAACCTCGAAATGAAATGCAATAAAATATGCGTAAGTCGTTTATAATTATAAAAACTATACAACCGTTGTTTTCCAATCAATAAATAGGCAATCAATTACTGATTGTCTTTTTTGAAAATTAGCTGATAAGACTAGTTCAATTTCAGTTGATAATATTTGAATTAGACATAATTTATTTACTTCGCGATTTTATATATTTCCTGCATATATTTGAGTACCTGAAAGGCTTAGACAAGGAACAGGTATAAACATCCACAGCAATACAAGGCAAAAAGTTTACTTCACAACACAATTTGTAAAATTTCTTTGAAAATTCGGTTATATTGGCTCGTTGAAATGGTTATCTGTATTTTAATTAGATTTTTCCAATATATTATTTTAAAAAAAACACATTTAAGCCTGAAAAGAAAAATGGTTAAATATTTCGGTTCAATATTTCGAAAGGTAGTATAAAATTTTCCAAGAAATTATATTTAAAAAAGAATACATCTCACAGGTTGAGGAACCCACAGGTTTAAAAAAAAATTTTTTCTATAGTTATATCACAATATTTACAATAAAGTTTTTTCATTTAAATTTCAACGAATACGTTGGTATAATTTTCAAAAAAATTAAAGATTATTAATCAGCAAATTACAACACCATAAAAAAAACAAACTTAAAATGATATTCGTTTTCCAATCATGGTTGCACATGGTGAAAATAGGCTTTAATATTATTATATAATTGAGTAGATGAATCTATATTGAAGTTGTTCAAAATTACAGATGTATACGATTCTTTATACAATACTCTTTTAGGCCCAACCCTAAAAGTCCTTGAAATCAATCGGAGGGAAGACCTTCTCTTTCATTGTTTAAAATTTAATGAAAATATTTTTAAAAGTTATGACATACCTGGTTCATTGAAAATAAAAACAGGTCGCTTTTGATGAAACTGTAATTTATTTACATTTGAGGTTTGACCTACAAAATCCTTTGACTACGGTTAATTACGCAAAATAATAATTTGATGATTTATTGGCTCTATAACAACTTACTTTTTCAAAATTTTACCATGGCTAACTTCATAGAACAATAAACAAAAAATAAAACTATATAGCCCAGAAAAAGAAGTTTTAAATTTACATAAGAACTCTTAATTTTTAAATAATAATTTAAAAATCGTTTTAAAACCTTTTCCGCGAACTGTAATACCCGATGCCCATTGTGTGACGATTTTAAAATTGCTGTGTTGAGATGTTTGGACACTTCACTTTACTACGAGTAGGGCAAAATGATTCTTAAAATTTTTATTTCCTCATATCAACAACAACTATATCCATCATATTGTGAGAACAATCGAAAACCTAACGGGCCCCAAAAAAATCGATTGACTTTTCGACGAGGAGAAAACATGATTCCAAAAAAAAAAATACAGTAAATTTTCTGAAATTGATAAACATGTTTACAAAATTTCATGAGAATCGAACAAATCGCATCTTTGTAGTGTGTATAGAAATAATGGTTGGAATTATGGAGCAGATTAAGATATCCGTGCCGACACGATTTTTGATAAATTTTTGTAAAAAAAAGCTAAAATAAGACGAAAATATAGGCTCGATTACGATATCCGTGGTGCCTCGAATTTTTTATGAATTTTGACAAAACAAGCCAAAATAATCGTTCCGAATTATGAAATTGTTGATTTTCCGCAAAAATGAGAAAGGAATTTTTTCAAAAACTATACAGTAAATCTCCTGAGTGTGATAAACATATATACCATATTTGATCAAAATCTGACAATGTGTTCGAAAGATACAGCGGAATAAACACAGATAGATATAGGCAAACGAAATACAAAATCGTTTGGTTATACTATAGACTTACTTCGACCGGTCAACAACTGTTCTTAAAAACAACAAGGCTTAGGGACATCGAAATTGTTTATACATTAAAGTTTAAATGGAAGTACAATAAATACCTGTAAGAATTTAAAAAAAAAAACAGTGAGTTAAAACAGAAATAAACATTATATTTTTTATATATACATTATTTTTGGTAAAAAATGTTCATAAAATGAAACATCATAAGAACTAGTTGGTTTTGAAATGAAAACGGCATTTAATTGATTTTGAAACAAAATTTAATACAAGAAATGTAGCTCGCCAATTCTTTATCTAGTTTATAGGTTACCCATAATAAACCATTCTAAGAGCAGCCTTCGCAATGAATCATCTTCTTGCAACAATATCCGGAAAATTGCATTCCTTTTAGAAGCAAATCTGCATAGCTCTAAAACAAACAAAAATAAGTTTGATGTAAGATATAAAGTTTATGAAAACAGAAAAATAAATACCTCTAGAGACGGGAAACACATTGAAAACATGTAAATTATAACAAACCATACAGTGCAAAAGAAAGATACAAACCATGAAATGATCCAAAATACTAAGAACCATAAAATACACCAAATTGGATTCCCCATTTAAAAGAAAATTCAAGAATATTAACGTTTTCTAAAAAATTATGAAAATCAATTATTGATAATAATTAAATTAATTCATGTTTTTTGACAAATTCAGAAAATTTTACAATTTTCACCAAAAAAAACGACCAAGTGAGATAAAATTGTAAGCAAAATCATTCAAAATTTTTCTTTCGAATAAAACAGTTCTGGATTTCTTCATGAGGCTAAAAACAAAACACTGAAATCAGTTGACATTTGAGTATGAAATTTCAGACATTCTGAAAATTTTTTGTCAAAGAACAGAGAATATGTATAAATATACTATAAGAAGAAACGAAGCACCAACAACAATACAAACACAAATGTACTCTTCGTATATGTATTTATTACTCTATTGAGATTTTTATATCGAAGTGTTTTATATAGCAAACCCAGTTTAGTGATGATTTAGACAAAAAATTTATGCTAATACCTTAAATAATTATCTTGTAGACATTATTGACAAAAATAATGAATGTATATAATTTTGAACACATTATAAATACCTACCTCACTTTTTTTCAAAATAAACGCAGGCAAAACCATAAATAAACTGAAATTTTATTACGTTTGAGGTTTTACCGGCATAATATTCTTTATTTAGGCACCTTCAAGTGATAAATATTACATTCCAAAAAAAAAAAATAAATAAATAAACCAAATAAATTATTTAATTAATTAGATATTTTATTTCAATGATAATACCAAATCTGTATTTTAATTATTTGATGAATATTGTTCTCCATAACAACACTGCTAAAACTTTAAAATTCACCCATGACTACATCTTTTGGTAAATATAAGCTTTTAAACAGAAAAAAATATCGCATATAAGTATTTCTAAACATCCAACAATCCAGTTTAAATGTACTTTAGTAATGACATGCATAGACCAATTAATGAAGTTAAGCAACAGCAGTCACAATCTGTATTTGGATGGGTGACCACCTAGCACTACTGTGTACTGTTGTATAAATAAAAAAAATAATAATTCCTTTTAGTTAATGGCTGTATAGCTGAAAGTAGCTGAAGCCAGAAATAAAAAAATAAAAAAAATGTACTTTACTTATGTGCTTTTCGAATTTTTTGATTTTTTCTATAAGAAATATTAACGCATCAAATTGTTCCAGAAAAATTTGCCTTAATCTTGGGCATTCCAAGGATAAATAAAGTCTTAAAAACATGTAATTTAATTGAACAAAAATATAAATTCGTTTTATTATTCCAAACTTTACATATCAAAACTGTATAAAAACTAAACTATAAATTTAATCTAACTACAAACATCAACTCATTCCATAGCAAACTTCAACTGAATACAATACAACAACACGCCCGTGATCTTTAACGAAATGAATTTATTTAGATAACTTGAACTGAATATATTCCATACCATGATAATAATAATACACAAAATAATATACTTTCAGATTTAATGATTAGTATCCGAGATAAACGCCTATTATGGCAATATCTCAAATACTACGCTTTCTATGGTTAAAAAGTTTTTACTTTTGAAATTTATGGCTCAAAATTACCCTTTAAAAATTAGAATATACTCGAATCCAGAAACGAAACTTTTTTCAACCAATCCCTTAAAAAAATTGAGATAATTTGTTTATTTTCATTTGCGATTAAAATTATTGTTTATATGGTAATTTTGACCCAAAAATAACACCTACACAGTTTTTTAAATGTCAAGGCTAGAGGAATTAGCTATTTTGGCTCTTTGATGTTTTTTAAGGTTACTTACATAATCTCAAAATACCTGAAAAAATCAAAATAATTTTAATTTTAACAAAATTATTTAAGGTGTAGTTCAAAAAATTTAATCAAAGTTTCATAAATTTTTGGTAGAACGAAAGTTATGGCATATGAAGTTAAAATTTCAAATATTCGGAGTACGGAGAAAAATTTTGGAGATTGGGAGCATTATTGTCTTTAAAATACTTTGGACGAAATTAATATAAGTAGGGTGTGCACTCTTGCTTTCATTATAAGGGGTTTGAAAGTCATAGGTCTAGTTGATGGTGAAGGCTTCAATCGTGGATAGAGCAATGGTTCACGTAAGCTTAATGTCAAATTTATGACAATTGAAGGATTTAACCGTTATGATTAAAAGAGCTGATAATTTTCAAACGGCTGAACCGATTTTCTTGAATGATTGAATCATAGTTAATAACATTATCGATCAAGTAAAGTTTACATAAACCTGAAACCAAAAACCTAATGATATTAATTTGGGGTGGTATTGCTCCATACTATAAGGTTTGAAGGTATGTGCGAGAATTTTACATTTTCCAAGACCCATTATAAAAGCTAATTAGCACATGCACTTTTAAATAAAATATAACGGGTGTGTTCTGAAATAGAAACCAACATATCGGCCATTACTGAGGACGTCATGAATCGACGCTATACTAGTGAATCGTTCCGAAATAGAGCTATGTATTGTGATTCAATAAACATAAATTACACAAAAATATATAAAATCCTTTTAACTCTTCAAACGTCGCACATAAAAAAAAAAAAGAAAAACTATTTAATTCTTCAAACGTCACATATCAAAAACTAACTCTCAATTTCGTCGCATCATCCAACATCAATGCATCATTCCCTCGCTCACTTCACTCAATACATATTCATATGATAACACCACATATTCCGTGGCTTACTTCAACTCATTATATATCCACACAATGCCACAACATGTATAAATGTGTTTGTCTTACCAGTCCACGTGCGTATAAGTTGAGTAATTCTATTACGAAACACAAACAGCATTTTTTGTATATTGGCATATTTCTACGAGATTACTTTATTATTTACAGTGGCACACGTTAGATAGCTTTGATGATGCGTAGATTTCATTATTTACATTGGCACAAGGTAGATAGCTTTAATGATTCGCCTTAGAAAAAAAAACAAAATATAGGTTCTCGCACATACTTTCTATTCTATACTATGAAGATATCTAATTTTTTAAATAATTTGTTTTATTATTTTCTGAATTTTGTACAAATAACCAAGGAAATTTAATATACAACACAAATAACAAAAAACACAAATAATTTGAAAATTAGGGACCATCAGTTTCCACCTTTTTTGTTGTGCGAACTAATCACGCGGATCATTTAGATATAATTTGGATTGTTACATGTGTAATATGTACACTACTTAATATATTATCTTTCAATTGTCGCACATAAATAATTTTCCAAATGTTAAAAATTTGGAATGCACAATATTGACATGAAAACAGAAGGCTTGTAGAAGAGTTTTTCCCGTTCAATTCAGCGTTCTGAAACTGCTTGTGGAAAGTTAAGTCTAAATAGTATAGTGACCATATGAAAATTCATCCTACAGAAAGTTATTCGTAAAATTTTATGTGATCCTTAACCAAATTGGTTAGAACTGAAAAACAGCTATCATGCTGATATCGACTGTAGACACTAAAACGATGCCAGTTTAACTATACAACTTTAACTGTTCCAGAAACAGAACGCCTGTATTTAGGTTAACTCTCATTTGTTATAAAATATCACACGTAAAAGAAAAACAAAAATTGCATAATTTTTATTTCTAAAAATCTAATATATATATATCACATAATACTTTAAACTATTTGTAAATTTTCAAGTTGTTTGATTAAGCTCATGTGCTTAAATTCATCAGGTTTATGAGTAAAAGTATCCAGTATTTTCAAACGTTCTTCATCGGTTTGTCCATAATACAACTGTAATTGATTTGCTAAACACTGTGCTTCTTTGGTATCAATTACATTCTTATCAAATTCACCACGCATTAACACGATACCTTTATCCGCTTCTAATTCTGTATAATGAACTAAAGTTAAACATTCTGGTGCATTTTCTTTATGAACCTGAGAAACAGAAAACAATACAAATGTTTTGAACAGTTGCTGCAAGGATTTAAAAATTTCAGAATACTATTTCGAAATTGATTTTAATCAAATCTATTAATTGAAAAACGTTAAAGATTGTCCCTGGTTTTCGATTGTGTATGGTGCCATTGGTAAATACTACTCTAAATATTATTTTGCAATTTAGTTTTTCATTCAGAAAGATAAGTTTTAACATTTGTAATTCATTGTAGCTTGTACTAGATTATTTTATAATATATAAAAATAATATTTTATAATATTTTTAAATGAAGTAAACTAAGTAAAAAACTTGGAAATATCTAAACACATTTTAGGCACGCTAGAATTTTTAGAGTATATTTATCAATACTGTATGTTGCTGCTACCCAATTTTGAAGAGATTAAGACCTTCGGTATTGTTCATAATTTCAAGATTGAAATGTGCAAAAAACTATTTACCTGATAACATATCAATGGGGTGAAATGTGCAATTGTACCCGAAAATTGACACATAATAAATTCATATCCCTGACTACGAGGCAGTGGAAATAAAAAGATAGGATGTTTTTTCATATTTTCACGAATTAAATCAAATTGTTGTTTTTGTATAACGGCTGAAATCACATCTTTTGATAAATGATATTTTTTCCAAATTTCTGAAATTTCTTCTGAAGTTTTATCATTTAGTAATTCTGTTTTCATAATATCTTCTAAGCGTTTGTTTTCCACTTTTAATTCATTTGAGGTAATGTCTGGTTTCGGATTTAAGACAGAAGAAAATTGCCTACAAAAGTTCTGACGTTAATTTTAATAAAATAAATTTTTATTTGATATGCCTACCTTTCTTTAATTTTTTTATTTTCTTTGTCAGCCTTTTCCTTTTGAATTTTCTGTTCAAGTCTACTTAAGAATTCTTCGGGTGAAGTTTGCTGTAATTTAGCAATCTTTTGAGAGTATTTATCGAAATAAGGATTTTTTTGTAATTCGTCTGCAGCTTTGTTTAAATCTGAACTTGAAGTCATAATAAACCTTTTCAAATGACAATTTGTGTAACTTATCCTAAACTGTTTAATTATCGGTCGTAACCATGCCATACTCTAATGTCTTACGAAGGATTTCTAACCTATAAATTATACATAAGTCATTTGTTATGAATTTCTTCAAAATCAGTTAATTATTTGACTGTGATATAAATTTAATTAAATAATTATAATTGCAAAACAAATTTATTAATATATTTTATGCTCAAATGAATTATCAAGTATAAATAATGTACCATATAAAAGTGAATGCGCCTGTGCTAAAAACAAATATTGGCGGAAAAATCAAAAAGCATAAAATCTTATACCTAGTAATTGCATTTTTTTGTGTATTCTTTAATACTAAATATACTTTCTTTGAGTATTTTTATACTTGTCATACATGAATCCATTAGAAGCATATTAAATTAAGTTTGTAACGCTAGAAAATATTGAAAGCGCTAACAAAATTTACATACAGGTGTTGTTTGTACGTCCACTCGTCATCAAAATAACACAAAAACGAAGACACACCGAGCAAAATTTTGTTGGCATGTTCTAGACTTAAAAAGTAAGTTCGTTAATAAGCAAAATCAGTCAATTGGGTCCAATGAATCTATGACCCAACTTTTTAAATCATAAAAGATACTTAAAAAATTTAAATACAAAAAATATTTGTTTTTTTTAAGATAAACAACTTTTTGAAACATTTTTTCGTACTGCTAATATTCATCACATTTTCAACTCATTAACACATATTTAATTATTATTATATAAAGTATTGCAACTATGCGGGCTGTATTATATCTATTAATGTATTTTATAAATGTTAATGAATAAAAATAGT
Source organism: Chrysopa pallens (assembly GCA_020423425.1). Lineage (NCBI taxonomy): Eukaryota > Metazoa > Arthropoda > Insecta > Neuroptera > Chrysopidae > Chrysopa > Chrysopa pallens. The sequence goes on from CM035591.1 coordinate 87,572,152, forward strand.
TCATATTAATACTCAAGCATATGTATAGTATCAGCGCAAAATTGTTTTAAATAGTAATACAGATTCCTTTTATATATCTGAGGCGCTTTAATTTATTTGGAATCAAATGTAAGATTCTTATTATCAATTGTATTATTATAATCTATTTTATGGGGATATAAGAGGGTCAAAGAGAGTTTTCCGTGGTTATATACGAAAATTATTTATCCCAGAATAAATGGTTGTTGATAAAAAAAGGAATAAAATTACTACAAAACAATGTTTGATATAAAAACAACTATATTTTATTATTCATATTTACATGTTTGTTTGTTTTTTTTTTTTTACATATTTTTTTCACAAAGTTTTATATTAGCATGAAATTTTTTTCTGAATAATATTTTTCATTTTCTTTTATTTATTAATTAAATATTATTAATAATCGGTAAATGGACTGGACACAAATTACAGTCAATTTATAATTTATAGAAATAAATTCTTACAATATACAAATTTATATTGCCTTTTTTGTTTTGTTTGTTAGAAAAATACTTATTTTTAAATATTGAACGACAATTTGTTTCGAATGAATGAGATTGATGGATTTTACCAAATGAATTTAATTTATTTGGCACTAAATATGAAAGATGGGTGATTATATACAGAATTATACAAAATAACTTCATTAAATTTTTATGAGACTTTGTTAAACTTAAACGTTTAATTATTTTGTGCCTAGAAATACTTTAGAGAAATTATAAGCGTAAATAAAAACCCTTGACAATATATGAACAGACCTATAAATTATTTATGACCCATACCTCATCCTTTCGTAAACTTTTTCTATTTAAAAAAATGTAATTATCTAAGTAAAAAGGTGTAAGGGTTATCCTGGCAAATCTTTAAAGTGTAGGTATTGCGAAGACAATAGTTTTACGAGCTTCTTTTGCTACCTCATAAGATTTGAATAAAAAATTATTAAGAGATGGAATATTGTATGCTCTTTTATGTATTGTGTATGACTCTTAGTATAGAATATAGTACATTATACAATCAAGGTGGTATTTTGTTCTGAATCTTCATATTGAAATGTCATATTTTTGAATGGACACTGTGGCCTACAGATTTATTTTATAAAATTCTGAAACAATTTTAATGGTGAAAAATAGGAGAGTCTATAAATTATGCAATATATTTTTGTTTTGTTTTGTACTTCATATGTGTGATGAAATTGCTGAAACGCGTTTCAGAAATAGAATGTCTTATGAAAATTGATTGGTGTATTATGGAATTGTTTTCTAATACATTTCACAAACACAATGCTTGGTATTTTATAGCGTTTTTTGTCAACATCTTGATAAATATGTTTAATGAACTTTTTCATAATGTATGGAAACTTACCTAAAGTAGATTCATACATAATTAAACTTATTAAAAAAAACGTTTTTTGTTTCATGTAATTGTTGGATATAAGTTTTTTATGGAGGTATTAAAGTGGCTCATACTTTATAAAAAATAATAAATAATAAAATAATGTTTTTTTTGTTTTTTTATATCTCTTGAAAATTAAGAAAGTTATTTTAGATATCCTGTATAGATTGCAAAAAATGTCCAGCTTCTGTTTGTTTTCAAAGACTATCACATTTCAAAAATGATTATAAATGTAAATTAATACTTTAAATTATATCGATATAATTATCAATATATTTCACCAGTTTCAGGGTGCGAATAAAAATGTTTATCGAATAAGTATACGGAAAAGATTAAAATACTATGGATAAATTTTGGGAATTAGCAGTGTGCAGACTCGCTGTAAACACATTCATTGAAAATACACACTTTCTTATTCGCACCGCATTGTGTTTTTAATCAAATGTTGTTTGTCATAATTTTTATTAAAAATTTTTTCGAAATGTATACGCTCACTTCATTTAAACAATTTTTTATAATACATTAATTTCCAAACGGTTTGTACTATCCAATTTTTTCATGATCAAACAACACTTTTAGTTCAAAATATTTAGTAACAAGCAGCATTGTAAGCATACTAAGTTACAATAGAAAAAAAATTACTCATATAGCCAACACACAAGAGCATATTTTGAAAAAATTCATTTTGTTTATTTAGATCCATAAAATGTGTTATTGCAGTACATTTGAAAATTGGTATTAAAAAAAGAGATATGCGATATCATCTAAAGGCACGTTTAAAAATATATTAATTTATTATTAATTAATTCACTTTGCACCAAGGTTTCATAATCTTTCGGTAGAACAAAGCTGGTTGGTTCTTTTACCCTGAGCTATATCCATTTTGTTGGCACGCCTAAACAGGAGGCTTTAAGCAACCTTTGTAGTATTCTAGTCAATAGTTCAGTCTTCCTTAAGTTTTCAACGCACATCTGACATTATATGTATGAATCAATTTTGATGATTTTTTTTATACAAAATGTGTATCTTGAAGTTATTTGTTAGTACTTACTTTAAAATTTGTTTCAAAAAACTTTTATGAGTTAGATTTTACACGTACGTAAAACAAGTATTTGTAGAAATCGAAACAACAAAATACATTTAAGAAGAAAGATCATTAACAAAACAAAAAATTCGCGCAGATTAAGGGAATGAAAAAAAGACATTACTCCTTTTAGTCACTCCTGAAGGATAAATAGAGTTCAAAAATAATGTTTGAGAGCTACAAGATCTCTCAAACATAAATTAGATAGTTTTAAAAAAATTACTTCTATTGATAAAAGTTAAATTCCAATCAATTTCTGCAATGCATTTACTCAATTTTCATTAAACCTATTTACTTCTTAAGATATGAACTTTACTACAGCCGCGTTTCTTTTTGTCCATTTTACAGCTCATTTTTAATTAGGAAATTGTATTGAATAGTGCACGGTGTTATTTTTCTAATAATCAGTTTCCATTACAATTATGACAATATTTCTACAAAATTTTTAAACGCCATTACAGTTTTTGTGTCAAAAGTTCCGGAAGTGTACCGAATTCTCCAAATTGTTTTTTATAAAAGGGTCATAATATAATTTTATAAGTAGTTTTGGCCTTGACTAAGAAAATTTGAGGAAATATTCAATGGCAACTGAAAATTGAATTTAAAAAAAAAATTTGACTGTGATTGATTCTTTGCTTTTTTAAATGCGGAAAGTTACTAAATACTTTGATATAAATATTTTTTATACAGAATTAATAATCGTTTTATTAAAATTGATATCCCGTATATATTTGTATGTAATTAGATTTTATATATAATTTATATATAAATTTTATATCATGTTGACAATAATATATAATAGATATTTTCTGTATACAGCTGAGAAACATTGTACCAAAAATATATAAATATTTTGATGATTTTTTTTTTCATTTTATAGACAATATTATAATTTATTATTATTACCATAGACAAAATAGTAAACATTATAATTAAATTAGAATTAATTAAATATTTGAAATTTAATTTATTTAAATTTTGCATATGATTTTTAAAGCGATTTATTTTACTATTTACAAATATTACTCGTGTGTTAGTATTTACTATTTTATCAGAGTAAACTCTTTAGCAATATAGTTTCTTTTTTTTCTTATAAACTACTTACTTACATCAAGTTCTAATCGAAATTGTTTTGAAAGAAAGTACAAAAATTTCTATCCATGCGGTTTATTATTGGATCTTTAAGTATAACAGCAAGCGAAATCAATCAACCGAATATTATCTAAAACGCGTGACATTATACAAAAATTTTAAGAGCATTAAAACTATTCTTTTTAATATAGCGAATCCTTTTCATTATTTCTTGTAGTTTCTAGGAAATGATTAAAGTTTTTCGAACATTAGAAGCCAAAAAGAATTCTCTAGGAAAATTGCTGTTAAAGTTAAGTTCTCATTTTTATTCCTAAAAGAACGTTTAGTACTCTTGATTTGTCCCTTATTGTGTAGCATTTTATAGAAGTAGCGCATTCTGAAGTGGACTAAAGGTTTGTGTAAAATCGCACGGAATACATATACAATGACAGAACAAAAAATCGCCATTAGTGATTTAACTTTTCAATTCAATATTAACTTTTGTTGCAATTTATTGTAATAGTTTGTTACTGTGTCAGTTGAGAACAATAGATGAAAGGGAGCTTACTAAAAATGTGGTGATAATTTTCTAAAGAAGTAATTAGACATAATAAAGTTTTTGGTTTATAATCCAAGATTTAAGATCCTTTGATAAATTTATGCATTAATTGATAAACTTTTATACCTACTGCACACCATGAGATTTTTTCTGACCATATATTGTGTAACGAGCGCGGTAAAGTACTATCGATGCCTAGCCGTCCGAAAACGTAAACTGGAGTAGGAAGTATTCTGATATTATTCAATGGGTTGTATGAAAGAACTATGCTGAAATTACTGTTACAATAGTTACAGTAATTTCGAAACATTGCCTATTCTCATATGATTTGCGCTGTGTACTGACATGTTTTATAAGAATTACTGATCGGAATAACTTAACTAATCTTAAAGATTTTATCCTGACTAGTCAAAATTGTTATTATGATATTTATAGAGTGATATTTCCTCATCTATAATTCGGTGATAGTATCAAGAACATTTGTGAAACATAATTGTTTGAACTCTCCAGGCACACACAAAAAATCTCTTTGTGTATTTTAATTGTTATTTAAGTTTTAAATCACGACAAAAAAGTATCAAACGTTCTTGCTTACTCAATTAATCAATAACATAACAATTAAATCTATCATATAATGTAAGCTTTAAGATTCCATTACTGATTATTGAAATATCTGTGCATGTGGCATTAAGAACATGCTAACACAATGTCTTTTATTTCAAAATCGAAAATGATCCTCCTTACGAAAAAAATATTGTCTAATCAAAATAATTCGGTGAATTCGAAAAAATATAAATATTCTCCCAACTCAATCATTTTATTTCAAGAAAGTTTCGAGTTTAGAAACGTAAAAGCGTCGGTATTTTTTTATAATTAGAACGGGTTCTTGTGGTAAGAACTTATACTAAAATATACCGATATGTAGTTTCCATTAATCCATTTATATCCTTTTTTAATTGGAAAAATGAGATACGTTTATTCTATAATCATGAGGTGGGGAGATGCATTAAACATGGTAGATTGCATCAAAAGATTAAAAAAAAAATTGTTTTCCTTTGATATTTTACCATTGGATTTTGGGGTTGCGCTTTTAAATGTCCGTGAATGGCAACAAAACTCGAAAAGAAAATACTCTTAATCTATTAATATTTTCTTTGATATTTTCCCACTGTATTCAGTGGCTATTTATTATTTTATCACCGCATCATTGTAGAAACAATATTACTTATTCTGAAATTAAATGTTTGCATTTGATCATATATTTAAGTTTTTCACATAATGAAAACCGAAATATGAAATAATTAAAATAATACGAATTATTTCAATATTAATTACATTATTTGAAAACATAATTCAAATAATTGAAATGTTTACGATTATGTAAGTATAAGCCACACCTTTAAATCAGTTTCCCATCCGTTTAGAAAAAATCATTATTTCAGATTTTTTAAATGAAACATGTTATTGATAGAGGTTAGTAAAATTTTTTAATCTGTACAATTAATGACAAAACTACCGTTTAATTTCATTAAAAAAAATTTATTTTTAATATTTTATGAATTCAGTATTTTTCTTTTTTTGTATATCTATAACAAAATTTATTCGGAGGAAAGACATTTTTGTTGATACAATTTTCTTAAACATAATAATGCAAATAAAAGATCAAGTATATATAGATATATTTTTTTTTGTAAATCACACTTTACAAAATATAATAAGAGAGATAATTTTTTTATTAGGTATAAAATGCAAACAATAATATCATATTTACAAACCGATTGTTGTTTTAAAAAATCTTAATTAACAAAAATTTTATACGTTTTATAATTAATTTATTGCTATTTAAAGTTGTTTCAAATAATTAACTTAAATAATAACAGTCATAGAAAATTATTCTGTTTATAATTTTATTGTAATATTAGAAAATAAATCAAAAGTTACCTGCATTTAATCATCATTTTGATTATAGTTTTGATTTTAATTTTCAGTTCCAGTTGAATAGAAATGAGTGCAATCATATTTCATTCTTTAGGCATTCTAATTTCGAATTTTGTAATACATTATTAAATACATGTTCATTCAGTATTGCTTGTCTGTTAATACTTTATTAACGGTGTCCCGAGCATAAAGTTTCGTAAATCAAATTTTAGATAATTAAGATTGAAGACATCAGATTCAGTTTGTAATTATTCTTTTAACTAACTAGTATTATAAAAATTAGAATTAAAATCTTACAAATTTAATTTTTCAAAAAATTTATAACTATAACACGAAATATTAAAATAAAATGATAGGTGACAGTACATTTACTGCACAAAAATTAATGAATTAATAAACGAGGAAGATAAAAATTAAGTAATGCTTTTAGATAACTTTCAAACCACCCACTTGTGCTATACACGTATAGATTATAAAATCCATTCAAAACTGATTAAAATCAATGAAAAAAAATAAATAATTTTAAAAAAAAATTAATTTATTCCAATAAATTTAAATATTTTTAAGCAAACACTAGTAAACTTTACTTAATCTCTCCCCCGAGTATAAGTCATAGCGAAAATTGGAAAGCAGTTTGCTGGGGTAACGTGAGTTTATGTAGATGGGTATAAATCGTTTACTTTAAAAAGTTTTTGTATTTGTACCTAAGCTTATCACTAGGGACCCCAAGTTTCGCCTGAGTTTGAGGCTTGCTTAAATGTTACATAATACTTGAACGTTCCCTAATTAAAATTGCTGAGAAGAATTATTTCTGACTTGTGCTAATGTATACGTACAAAATTAGAAACTCCATAAAAGCTTTTCAACGTTTATAAAACGCCATGTTGCATTAGTTAAAAATATTTGCACTGTACGCAATCTATTTATTAATCATAACCTGTAGTTTAGCAATTATTTTTTTTTATAAATTATGTAAGATTTTACTAATTTTTATTAAAATCGAATTATAAATTATAATAATATAAAAAAAAACCATGTCAGCTGTGATTAGTCATTTATTTTCGAATACTATAATATTTAAAATTAAATATGACTAGTCATAATTAATAATATTTGATCAAAATCGGTGGCTAGTATGAAAAGATGAATTTCACATCTAAAATCATTTTTATAAAAAATAATACAATAAAATTTTTTTATTTTATTTGTGATAGGTCTCTATAGACCTAAAAAATGCATTTGTCCAATTATCTTAATAAATATAAGTAATTCTTTATAAGTATTTAATTTTAATTCGATTATCGAGTATTCAGTTCGAAAATGTGCACCTTAAATTAGTAATTAATTTTTAAAATGAAAATTATTTGACACGTTATTTAATTTTTGATAAGTGATTTGCTATTACTCAACATAAAAACTAAAGGTATAAAACGGTTTTGAATTGATTAACAAAATCGGAAAAATTGATATATTAAAAAAAGAATTTTTTTCGTGTTTTTGATTGAAAAATGTGCTAATCTATGGTGATTTCTCAATAATAATATAGTCTATGTTTCACCTGCCACTTCAACCCAAACAAAAAACATATCTATGAAAAATTTACGCGTTTGATCAATTACAGAGCATTCTCGTCAACTTGTATTTTTTGACTAAAATGCATTTCAAGTTTCAATAAACACAAAGTGAAGGAGAAAACTTTAAGGAAGAGTTAAGTTTATAGACCATAAATCTGAAAGATAAAAAGTATTTCGCTGAAGTCTAGAAGTTATTCTGCCTTTTTAAGGTTGCATTTTTGGCATGAATATGGAGGTGTACACTTTACCTTCAGCTTTTGTGACTATACATTTTTGAAACTAATTGAATTTTGTTAAATATGCAGTCTGAAAAGATTAATACGAGTTGATACAAAAATAAGATTTGTTCATCCAGTTAAGGTTGTTTTGTAATACCAGACAGATAAACCAGGACAACTTAAATAAATATTTTAAATTTGACAAATAAAATGCATTTAAATACTGGAATAGATTTAGCATGTTTGGTAAAGATTTATCATGCATTTAGAAAATTCGAAGAAAATGAATTCGTAGGAACTTGCATATGTAGAGCAAGGTGAGATTTATTTGAATATTTTCATGAATATCTATAAATTAATGACATTGAGCATTGTGAATACCTTGGAATGGGCATTTTAAAAGCACCCACTTTCGAATCTATAATGTTTTGAATGTTTTAAAAATATCTTACCAATGAAAAATGAATGTACTTTGAATTATGTGAACAAACAATCATGTACTTTGAGTATAAATGTAAAAATATTCTTGGGATTTTTGTTCAAGATACGCATATTGCTTAAATAGAATTACTACCCCAGAAAATAGTTGAGAATTTTGAATTAAAAAATCATAATAAAACCATTTAAACAAATAATTGTAGCTTTGAAAATAAATCTGTTGGTCCCTTAAAATATAAATCAAAATTTGTTTTCAATATCGTCGTAATAGCGAATCATAATTTTTTAAATATTTTAGTTACACTCAGAAATACAGAGCAAATTTTTATTGTTAAAGTCACAGTAAAAAAACGATATAAGGCTAATTATTTTTATTCGAAATTATAACATAAGCTTAAAACAATAGCGATTTTTGTTTATCGTACAAATTATTAACTATTTACTGTATTTTAATAGCCGTATAAATGGATCAAATTTTTTAAATATTATTAGTTAGTTGAATTAATATTTGTCTATTCTCGGGACTTGATCGACGGAATTGTGTAATAGGAAGGAGAGAGAAGTTCGCGTAACGAAATTTTTATTCATAAATCTTATGAAGTTTCCCAGACAATGATATATAATCAGTATAGAAAAAGTTACTCTCACGAAAGACTGGAGTATAATATTAAGAGATCATTTGTAAAGGCGATTCAAATACTTGAATAACTATCAAATATTAAACAATCGGTATTTTATTGCAAAATGCCTAAGTTTGAAAAATCATATGTTAGATAAATGGATTAAAAACTCGTAACAAACATTCTGTTTAGAAAAATAGTTTACATTTATACGTCTATTAAAGTACGAATACACTTTAAAAATTATTAATGACTTGGAAATCAATCAGCTGACATATTAAAAAATACAAAAACACAGAAATCTACACTAAACCAATTTCTTCGATTAAGACTGTGAAAAATTGTAATGATGGTCACATAAAACTATTAGAAAGGTTTCGGTGAACATTTTTGAGTCAGTTCTCAAAAAACAAAAATTCAGTCAAGAAAATTTTTAAATGGACTATTTAGGCTTAGTATACATATCTGTGTCTAAAACTATAAAATTAATTTTTTTTATAAATAATGAGTTTTCATTTTTTTAAATTTTCCTTATTATTATTATTTTTATTAATTATTACAATTTTTGTCTGGAAAATCTGTGCTTGGTATGAAAAAAATTTGTTTCATAGTAGAAGAATAAAACTTAGTAATAGTTAAAAAATTGTAATAGTTTTTTAAATGAAAATAAGAGAAAAACTATTACAATTTTTATTTTTCACATTCACAATATTTAATCATTCGCACAAAATTTTCTTTTCACTTTTTTAAATATATTTATAATATGTATACATATACAGGGTGTACGTACATATGACGTCAAGCGTGATTAATTAATATTAGAGAAAATAAAAAATAGTTAAACCGACTGAAATCGTTTAATTAAATCACGCCTCATTTGTTTCTATTATATATACAAATATATTAATGGTTGAAAATTATTTACTCCTACCAACGCCATATGAACGTGTATCAAGTATGTTTTAGATATTTAAAAATCACCACGGCTCACACTTTTTGCGTCGCAATCTTATTTAATCGGAAAGTACAAAAATATTGTACGCGAAATAATTAGTTAATAATACATAATTAGTTAATTATTTATTTTTAATTTTTGTATAGAAATTAATAATTTTTTAAAAACTTTTTTTTTTTTTTATTAATATATTTTGTCTTTTAAATTAATTAATTCTTTTCTATATAATTATTTAATAGTTTTTGTTTTATAATACACTCATTTATAGTAAAATTGTAGTAAATAATAATTAATAACACATGTAGCGTAACTTTGTTCACAGGATTGCCTATCTATTATTATAGGTGGAAAAATGTTGTGTAAAAGCACCAGTTTGTTGTCAGACTTTATGTTGATTTTGACGATGCATTTCGTATGCTCCTGCATATAATTCTGGATGATTTGAACGACTATAATTTGCTGGTAACGGTGCTGAAGCTAAAAATAAAATTAAGAATTATATACCTTACCAAAAATTTATTAAATAATTTAACCTCTTTCGTTATTCGAGTGGACTGTAAAGAAAATAGATTAATTGACCAGTAGTTAAAACTTGAAATAATGTCACAAAAAAAATTAGTTTTAATTAAGTGTAATTTTTTTTAACTAAAAATCTGTGAAGCTTAAAGGAAAAAAACATATGGAAATTTTTTTAGGCATAGTAACTAACAGCTCTATTTTGCGAAATTAAAGAATATTGTTGTAGTTTTGCCGAAAACATGAAAGTTGTGGTTTATGGTACTAGGGATAGTTTTTACGCACAGAATTTGTTAACCGCATAATTTTGTTCACATATTCTTAATGAGCAAGCACACAAAATAATGTAATTATTTTGATGTTGAAACTTTACTGTCACACTGACTCGTACGATGGCAATACATGCTTTGTGTTTTTACAGTTTTGTGAATGTAAGTGGTTAATTTCCTGTCCGGGTTGAAAAAGACTGCGCGAAACAGTTAAGTAATGGACTATTTCTTAGGACAGACCGAAAAAATAATTTATTGATGAGTTTAGTTATACAATTTCATTCGTAAGTGAATAATATCTCTCGACTCGCGGAAATAAAATAATTTTCTATTGGTTAAAAGATTCCATTGATTTAGCATTTGAAACCATATGATAGTTTTAAACTATAAAACATCAACAATCGACTATGCGTTTAAGATAAGTGTTAATTTTCTAATGATTATAAAAGGAAGAATAATTAACTTCTGGAGAGGGAACTTTTTTCATTTTTTATTGTGACGTTAATAAAAAATATTCATTTTAATGATTATTTAAGATCTTGTTTTTTCTCAAATATTAGAGGACCTTCGATAGTCAAATAATTAAAAGTTTAATGAATTTTAATAAAAATTGTACCTTTAGGTGGATAATATTGTCCTCTACCTTCACCGTAACCATGTGGTGGGGCACGACTCGCAGAAGGTCGTGACGCTCCATCACCTCGACCACGATGTCCTGAACTACTGCTATTTCGTGGCATAGGCGTAGGCCCACTTGGAGGGTGATGATGATGATGATGATGTCTATGCTGTAAAAAAATGAAGTTAAAACATGTCCGATTCATAAAAATTACAAATTTGCTTACCATTCTTCGTAACGTATTCATTGGTCTACGTAACGTTTCACTAATACGTCGTGCAGGTGGTTTCTTTGGATTAGATGATGGTGTATGCACGGCACAACATTTGATAAAAGCACCCATAAATATAATAAAAGCTACTCCCATTAAAACCACTGCCCACCAAAACTCGGTGACCCATTGGGCGACAGTCAATAATGTCTCTTTATTAAATAATAAATTCTTTAAACGAACTAATGGCCCCTCAGCATCAACTGCACGACATTTAAAGAACACATCACAATAACCCTGGAAAAATAAAATATTAAAATTATTTTAATAAACAAACAAACCGGTTTCATTGCTTCTTGTAAATGAGAATAATAGCACAAACAATTATTTTTGCTATATATATTTGCGAATTCCATCATCAATTCGAGCAGTAAAAGTAGTCACTTTAGCCGTGCTTTCAAGTCTGCATTTGGAGACAATTGATAAGACTTATACACTAGTGGCTTAGTACTACCTGGTAATTGAATAATCACCGAAATTAATCGAAAAATTCGCTGTTCTGGGAAAATCGTTCAGATTAATTGTTAAGACTGTGTGATAACTATTGGTAATTAAAATATGATTTTTACTAGCAGTGTGGATGCTTTCCAAAGAATTTTAGTTAATAGACAAGCTCCGATATCATCACTATAACATGATTTTAACCCACTTTTCTTATGAGTGTTATTTATTTTATAAAGATTGACAAGATGTATATAAATGTTTGTAAATTGCAAAGTATGTGATACCACTTAAAGAAAACTATTTTTTGAACTACACATCATTATTTAGCATACATATGGTATAAAAAATAACTTTGGTGAATAGTACAAACTTACCTGGAAATTATCACATGGAGATCCTGGTCGCAGACTAATACCCCCAGGGGGTAACCCAACCAAATGTGCAAATTCACTAGTACTTTTACACGATTGTGGATCTGTTCCATTTTGGCATGCCAATTCACACAGCTTCCGTTTATTAATATTTGGAATAATATTTGATGTTAAAAAACACTCAGTTAAATTCCATTCCAAGCAAATTGATCCGGCACAATCACCTTTAATACACAATTGTGTACCATTATTACAACGAGTTTTATCCGCCACTGGTAAAGGCGGGGGACATTCTGGTGATTTTCCATCACATTTACTTGAATAACTGCAATCCGATGCACCTTTGCATACACTGTACGCTGATGCAGGTACAAAATGACATGATGATTGACAACACGGACCTTGACTTGGACTACATTGTGTACCATATTTACGATGACAACCTTTTGCTGAATCATTTTTCATTTTTTCCACTTCACTTACAACACGCGGATAACAGCATTTATCAGAACATTCTAAATCATCATAGCCGCAATCACATTCTTCACCGGCTTCAACAATTTTATTACCGCAGAATGCACCCTCACTTGCTGTGAAACAGTTGCGTTTCTTATTGTCCTCAATCGCATCTAGGACGGCTGATATGTTACCCACACTACATAGGGAGAATTTACTATTGTTTGGACGATCACCACTTGTCGCCGATGCAAACATTATAAAGTTACCATTTAATCCACCAGGTCGGCATTCTGGGGGATAGTCATGCTGAAATTGATATTTTCTTTTAAATAAAATGTAAGGTAATGTTGATAAAACAAATAAGGAAAGTTCAAGATACTATTTATGAAATTCAAAAAGATGATTTTCTAAGAAAACTACAAAATCAAATTACATTAAGTGAAAATAGTTTTATGCATAAATATAAATAACGTGGAAAAATTTAATGAGCAGTTCGGGCGATTTGATTCACTATATAATTAAACAATCTTTACACGGGAATTTTTTTTATAACTATAATTTTTTAATTGATAGGAATTCTTTAGTTTATTTCTGTAGTTTCAAAGTAACTTTTACCAATTGACACTCGACCTGCGAAAAATTAAATAATTGAAACAGAAAGTATGATAAAAGAGCTGACGCATAAAAAAATTATAATAAAATATAATGACTACAAGAAAACAGAATCGGATTAATGAAAATCTATAAATGTTACATAAATTTATAGTATGAAAAATTGATTTAAATCTGTTTAGAGTTGATTGAAAAATGATAATGTAATATCTGTTTGAAATACTTACGGGTGATCCAAAATTATGTCCGATTTCATGTGCTAGTGTTAATTGTGACACTTTTGGTGGGACACGACTATTATAGTTGACAAATGTAATAATACCCGTATTTAATGAACGTTTTGTTGATTGGTAAGTACCTCCAACAGTCTCCGTGTATGTTTTATATTTTTCACAAATACCTCCCGAAGCCCCTGACGCAGATGCAACCCATGCTAATCCTAGAGTACCACCAGTAAAGTCACGATATGTAAATACATATGCTAAACAAAAATCTTCATGATTTCCCAACGAATGTAAATTTAAAAAATTACTGACATCAATATTTTCCATACAGAATGGATTTGATTCACCGCGGTATGGATAACCACCACATGCAGAATCGTCATCAATCTGGAAAAGAACCAAATAAAATTTGTATAATCTCTGTTCATGTCTGTATCCATATTCTGTGTATGATATGTGGTAGAGTCATTAACTGAACGGTAAAAAAAACTAACTCTTACCTTAATTCTTTGAACTTCAAATTTAATATTTCTATGTTCGATTTTTCCATCGAATTTCGTATCTCGGTATATATAATTAACGGCAGTGACATGATGTGCAATTAATGATAAAATTTCTTCTCTAGTTTTTTCATCTATTTCAAGTCTTTTATTAGGATCTCTGTGGTCTGGAAAGCCCTCGCGTATATGCTTCCAAATAAGTGGATCAGTCTGTATAAATAATGAGCATGTATTACGTTTATTCTCTTTAGGAGTAGCACGTTTATGTCGCTGATGTGATGACGAATTATCAGAATTCGCTTCACGGCTATATTTTTCATATGGATTCTCAAAACTATTTCTAAGATTATTTGGTATAATTTGTTCTTGTTTATGCTCTTCGTTCACTTTCTCTGGTAAAGTATTTTTGATTCTATTTTGTTCTGTTAATTTCGATTCATCGATATTATCATCATCTACGGCAGAATTTGCAATTCTATCCATCCATTGTACCATATCATCGGTAACACCGCATCCACTAGAATGTTTACGCTTGTGGAGATGTGGATCATTAACATGTTTTTCATTATAAATCACAGAATGGAAGCTTTGGTTTGTGTGTTGGTCTTTGGGGAAATAATGATGTGCTTTTTCTACATAAAATGAATCATCTGAAGACACTATTTTGCCCTCGAATACACCATCTATCACCGATCCAAATACATAACTGTTTGAATCATCTGCAACAACAAATTTATCAATTAAAATTATTCAATTAAAATAACATGGGTTACTGAAAGAAAAATGAATTTCTCGGCAATGTACAGAAAAAAGAATATTTCGAACGAGCTTTTAGATTTTTGATTCTTCAGATAATTAGGTTTTAAAATTTTGATTATTTTTGCGATTTTTTAAATCGGATGTCAAATTAGCAAAAGAAACAAAAAAAAAAAAAAATAAATATTTCTTTGTTTCAAATGATTTTACAAAAATTAAAAATAATTATCTTAAACTATAATAAAAAACTAATTTTCGTAAACTAAATACTGATTTTCAAAGATGGTAATAGTGGGAGCAGATGTTTCGATTAATTCGAAGACAATTCGGTCAAATCAGTAATTATAATGACTGTATACGATTCAAAAATTCGTTTTTCTGTTACATATTAGGAGTTAAAAGTTTAAAATCAGGGAATAAAATGGAATCTGGACCTTATATCTTACATAACAGTTTCCTGACGCAAAATATTTAGATTCAGTTTTATAGACAACAAATTTTTTTTTTTTTGTAATAAATCTGAGAAATATATTTATATTTCCCAGCACTTCATTTATAGGCCTTGATTCGGTCTCAAATGGAATAAAGACTAAAAATCTTTTGTTAAACGGGTTGATTGAAAAAAGGATTTTCGAATTTGTTACACTTGACCATCTATCTTATTAATATCGATCTTCGAAAGTTTGATTTAAATTTATTGAAATTTCATAAACCCGATTGCATAAAGTCTTTTATTGTATGGTGTAAAATAGGAGTTCTTAAACCAAAGCTATATGAGATTAACGTCTTTTTCGAATAGTTTTAGAATTGAGACCTCTATACATTATATTCGATCCAGTAAATATCAGTGGTATGAATTTTTGTAAATAAATCGATATTTTATTAATTTTAGGCTATAAAAGTAGTGCTTACCTGTGAGATGTCCTTGGTAGATATGTGCTGTATCAATATGGATTTCATTACCATCTGGTCCATCGATTCGCAAACGATCATGAAATGTATCTGTATCACGCCGTAAACGTAATTTAAAATGTCGACCATGTGCATGAAATTGTATTTGCACGTGTTCACCTTGTGGTCGCTCTCTGCTAATTGATCTACGTACGCGCAGATGAGCTTTATGAACCAAATCCGCATCATATGATAATGGTTCATAATGTGAAACATATTCGCTTAAACGTCGAGCTGAAACAATAAAAAAGAAAACGATTTGATTTATGATTTTTAAAACAGTTCAACTTTAAAGAAACTGAAATATATTTAAGCCGTTTTCCGTTCAAGTTCATTAAAAATTGAAGACTATTTAAAAGTAAAGATCTTTAATATATTAAAACAGGAAATTTGATGCCAATTTATTTTCATTTGAGCAGTTTTAACAGTCAAGAAATCAATTTAAAAAAACTTATTGATTGATATTAAAATTGATTTTAGAAAAAATAAGCTCTAAGTAAATTATATAAATTTTAGATTCTAATCTTTGTTTATGTTTGAGGTCTTCGTCTTATCCCAATTAATAATCATAAATAAAATTTCTGACTGTTAAGAGCATCAATTTATTTAATTCAAACAGTAGTCGTTTATTCATAATTCAAAATTATGAATAAATGAAATACTACTATTTATTAAATTTTATTTCGATGATTGGCAGGATTTATCAATAATTTCTTACGATTTTTATACCTCTATATATATAAAATAATATAAGCCTTTATTAAGGGGTAAAAGAGCTAATAATATCGGTAACCGGGAAATGGATCAATTTTAACTTGCAAGATTGGATTACAGACAAAAAGGTGAAACTAAATAAAAGCATGTAAATAACCTAAAATTTCAACATTCAACAGTAAATTTGTTTTGTTTCTTTAAGCAATTTACTATGTTTGTTCTGAAGTGAATAAAATATGATCTTATTAGAAAACTATGAAACAAAATTGATCAAATCATTTGAAATCAAATAAGGAATAATTACAAAAACTTGAAGAAATATTTATAAAAAAAATGTTAAATATATGGTACATACTTGTACACTTAAAAGAAAACTAATATTATATCTTAAATATTCACTATTTATTAAAACGAACTTGATGGACGAAAAACGCTTAAAAACCTTCCACTTTTTTTTATAATATAATAAAATTTTACATTTTAATTGATCATAACAATTAATATTCTGCAATATAAGTAGAAAAATTAAACAAATATTCATCTTGTTAAAAATAATCCCTTCATGATGGTCTGCTGGGAACAAAGTCAATATTATGTTGGTTTATTTCAGTTTGAAATGTAATTTGAACTGTGTTCTCCTTAGGTAGTTTTTGAAAATATTGAATACCGTTATTGTATGTTTGACACTGCATACCAAAAAATCTTAAACACATCTCTCTACCCTTAACAGATTTGTGTTAGGGGTAGATATTCTCGTTTTATTTATGTATTTTAACTAGCCAATGTAATATTTTATTCAATTTATTTAAATCACTAGAGATTGGATTTGTATGTTTTAAAAACAAAAGACGATGAGTAAAATCATTTTAAAAATAAGACGATAATTTAAAAACAGTATTTTAGAAAGCTACATTGAAGGAAAATAAGCCTGATTTAATTTTAATTAGGTATCGGATTCATTTTTCAATAAAAACGTATTCCATTGCAATGTGATACACCCTGTTTACGGATATTAAATTTTTTTAACGAGAAGTTTAATAGTTAGTTCATAGCTATAGAGATCTTTTCAATACATTAAAAGGGAAATCAAAGTAAAAGTATTTTATATAAATATAATTCGCAGTTTTGATAATTACTATAAGTTATCAAAACTATCAATTATATTTGTATAAAAGTTTTTATTTAATCATGGGGAGTATGGGATGGAACGTTACAGACACAATGGCCGATCGTGTTTGATGACATAGTCACCCGACCAGTTTGAGTATTGGTTATCAACCGTATCACTCTTCAGATTAAACTAGTTGAGGAGCAAAATCTGATAACCAGTTTATTTATTCTACCAAGATGTCGGTGCGAGGCATTGGCGTGATGTTATCGCAGTAGCCAAAGCTTCAGTTATGAAGGTCATCGTACTATGCGAAGAAAACATTAAAGAAAGTGAGGCATGTGTACAGACCTTAAATTGGCAGCCAAAAGATATGCCATACTAAAAACCTAAACGAGTAAAAACCTAAAAGTTTTTACTGGTTTAATAAATGTTCAAGTGGTAGACGTTTGAAATTTTTGTTATCTCTATAAACAAAATTTCAACCATGAAGGATGTCCCAAAGTAGAACTAAATAATAAATTTTTTCCACAAGCAAATTAAAAAAAAAATATTCTTTTCATGAAAATAAATAAATGCTTTATATTTTCATTGAAGTGTAATAAACTACATAAATGAGTTGTTCCACATTTTTAAGCCATTCTTTTTATTGAAAAATATTATTTATGATATTGTTTCCTGTAATCAGTTGATTACTGGATATAGTATTCCAATGTTCAAAAACATTGTTGTGGATAGATATACGCTTTTTTGAAACATTCAAAAATGTAACATATCAGGGTGTAAACATTAAAGGTGGATATTTATATACCAGTTGTTTTATAAAAATGAACACAAAAACGTTTACTATTTACTTTCTGTCTACAAATTCTTTGATGAACGCATTTGATCAAAGTAGAAATTGAGCAAATTAAAAATAAAATAAATAAACGTTTATATGGATAAATATTGTATTTCTATTTGACGAATAAAGTTCTATTCTTACGGTTAAATATCTGCAAAAAGTTGAGACCATTGAAATCTTTAGTGAATGGAATAAATAACATATTTTTAAGAGCACACTATATTACTTATGTAAATCGCGGTAAAAATATAGAAAAATACATAAAATTTCGTAAAAATAATTGGTTAATTTTGGTTGATTTCTTAAATTGTTTTGTTTCTACCGTGATTATTTATTATCATTAGTTTAGGAGTCACTTATTTAGTATTATTAATGAGAGTTTAACACTAACATTTGAATCACTGCGTGATCATATTCAGGCTTGTTTTATCGATTCTATTTTTTTGAAACTTTCGTTTACAAGCAATGGACTAACGATAACGATTAAACTATAGTGGAACACATATTCTATTGGATCACCTTTGATATTTGTAGCTACTATACAGACACTCCACGCATATGAAATAAGAATAAAAGTGTACATTTATTTTCCATTAAACACTAGGTACATTTGTATTTAAGCACCTGATAGCTGATACATTACTACGCGGAGTCTGTTTATGAATATTTTACTTCCTGCCCCATTAGTTAAAAATGTTTTTAGAGCAGAAACAGTTATTATTTAAAATTTAATCTATCAAAAAAATACACAAAATATATTTTCATTTTTTTATATTTTTTATACCTATATGAGTTAGTGTATGCATGTGTGTGTGCTATGTATATCAAATAATAATAATTCATATTTTATATTTGTAAGCGAGCAGCCATAACGAACATAAAAAATGAATTTATATACGTATTAATGAAAAATAATAATGAATATGGTTTTTGGTTTGATGACGGAACATGTACAGGGGAGGCTTATACTCTCATATTTCTACAAGGTGAGACAAAAATGAATGGGCTAAATAATGTTCATTTGCTTCCCACTGCTGAATGTTGGCTGCTCCCAGAAACTACTGTGTCGATTGTTTCGCAGTTATTAACTGCATTTAGTAGTAAGTAGTATTCAAATCTTTAATATTTTCGAAGTCTGCAAAATGATTGCCATTAGATAAAACATAAAATAACCATTGAATATTAATATAAAGAAATAAAAAATGCAGACGCTTAATAAATACGAACGGTCCTACAATCTTTAAGATGCTTAAAGTTTACATGTATGTAATGAATATTGTTAAAATTCTAGCTTATAAATCTTAAAATATTCTTAAAATTTACTTTTAAAAGATAGGCATAGATCTATACAACGAGCGTATATGTATATCTTTTCGTTTTCTTTTCCCTTGACATTCAACATATTTTCGTGTTTTCCATTGTTTTTTTACATTGTTCTTACCGTAAGTTATCAATATCTTTCGTATCTTTCAAAAGCATTTTTTAACAACATGCTTTGATATAGTTCTTATTTATTAGAAAGTATAATAGTTGGTAAAAGTTTATTTTTATCTATAATCAATTGTTATTTTAGTATTTGTTTTTAAGTAATTCACATTGCTTAAATCAATCATAGCTCCGAAATATTTAAACTTTGGAGTTTTAAATTTGTTGGTTTTGTATCTCAAGCTGGCTGGCTGGTTGGTCTGATGTTTTTATATTATTTTTGGCGTTTAATATATATTCAGTTTAATACATGATTTCTTAATCAGAATTAAGGAAATTCTGGATGTAAAAAACACCCAGTGTGAACCGGTACTGCTGCTGAGAATTTCGACCATAAATGGTTGGAGGTTGGAGATTGAATAGATCCAACAACGCCATCGTAGAAAATACAAAAGAAACTTTGATACGATATCAGAAATATTATAAATATTATAAACAAAGGTATTTAAAAGAATTGTATCTCGATATCTTTAGTTGCATGATGCACACAGAAATAGAAATCGAGATAATTTATTTATCAAATAGCGAGCAATTTCTTACCGAAAACTTCACGTAAACATTTAAATTGCTTGAGTTTTAATGAATCATTCTGTTGATTTCTTCACAAAAATTGGAATAGTATGAGGGAAATTGTAGGTATATTGTATTTTAAATCCTAATAATTTCATTGAAAAAGGTTATACATTGTAATATATTTTATATAATTTTAAATGTGAAAAAAATTAAAAAAGATTTATAAAGTTAGTTGTTATATGCGGAAATCGGGTCAATATGTTCTTAGAAAATCAAAGTGATAACGCTCGTAGCATCGCTTAAGGTCTGTTTTTAGTAAGCGTCATTCCTCACTAGGTATCTGGCAAAGTTGCAGCCGTATTCATGATGTGATCCCGTTTTTATCGTCAGTGAAATCAGCTGAACAGGTAATGGCTTCTGTGTTTTGAGATGCTCGTGATATTATCTTCATTTATTACTTGGAAAAGGAAAAGGCAATAACTGGACAGTATTGTGTGTCATAATAAGGTCAGCTTAATGAGGAAATAGAAGAAAATCGTCCACATTTGAAGAAAAAAGTTTTCTTTTTCCAGGATAATGCACGAGAGCATAATAGCGCAGACAAATGGCTAAAGTAGGCTTCGTAGTCGAAAATTTGAAAGATACAAAAAGAATATTAGATACAAAAATCACATTTTGTCATGAAAAATTTTATATAACTAATTGAACTAGCAAAAAATGACACAATATGTCTTTCCCAAATTTTACATTAATTTTATAATAATATAAAATTTTTAATATTTACAATAATTGTATAATACATTTCCGTGATTCGGCAGTTTGGATGTCATCTGTTAGGAGTCAAAAATAAAAAAAGATTATTACCCGTTTAAATTTTAACATTTTGTTCTACATCTAAGAACGAACGTCGAGTTTTAAGAGCAAGCCTAAATTTATAATGGATTAATGATTAATCGGATATATACAAATTTACTTTGGGTGTGTTTTGGCCGAAGTAAGTACTTACTAAATTTAGTAAGTCACTTACTATACTTACAAAATTTTCGGCCGGGACACAAAATAAGTGCTAACGCAGTAAGCATGGCTTAATAAACGATGCTATTTTGCTTATTGTTGATGTAAACAAAACGGACAGGAACAGATCTGCCATTGTTCAGATACACAAGCACTTAATTCACTAAATTATCGATATTAACCACTGGGTCATTTAATATTTCTTCCAATAAAATATTTCTCATAAAATTATCCATTTGCAACTATTTACAGGATTTAAATTATATTCCTAAATTTAGTACTATCAATTATATTCAGTCTATGAGGTTATGAACGGGATATAACGTAAACCGGTGTTTTGTATTATGTTAAGCCAGTACGTCTGTGCTGGCCGAAAAGCGCTATAGTCACCTTGTAAGATTTTAATGTTTTTATGTTGACTGGCTTACAGAGTTTAGTACTTACTTCGGCCAAACACGCTCATTCTATCCATAAACAGGAAACCTAAGATTATCGAATTTCACTATTTAAACATGAATATGCTGTGTGTTTAAATAACGAATCTCTTATATTAGCAGAAAAAATTTAGTTTATCTACTTTTCGATTAAATGATTTTGTACATATTTAATTTGATTTCGTAGCCTTTAAAACATGTAATGAAGAAACACTGTTCCCATATACAATTTATTTGATTTGAAAGTTAAAATTTAAATGACTTGAAATTTAAATTTAATATAAAATCGGAGTATAGAATAATAATATAGAATATTTTACCCTAGGTAATAGTGTCTAGTACACAAAATAGACAAACTATATATACCTATATCTAATTCACGTCAGCTGTTTTCTATCTATCTATCACCAGCAAGAAGAACTTAAGTAGTATACGATATTCAAATAAGAAATAAATTTTAATATTTATCACACGAAAATACATAGTGAGTGCAAGCACAAGGAAGCGTTGGTTTGCTATCTACCGGAAAATGGTAAGAATCTTTTATGCTTTAAATAAAATAGTTGAAGTACAGATAACGTCCGTTAAACTCATGTATATATGATTACAGTGAAATTGTGTTAATACCAAAACTTTGAAATGCAACAGTATTATTTAACTAAGTGGTTAAATTTATTCAGTCTATGTACGAGTTGAATGGGAAAAAGGTTAATGTATGCTTTACTTACTACATACTGAGCATAACTGAGTATCAATTAGAGTTCACCACTGACTATCAATCAGAAGTAAATATAATGAACACCATGTGTTCGTTATTTTGGTTTAAATTCGATTATAAAATCACTAAAGTTAGTCCCTCAGTCTTTTTGTATGAAACATTGAGGTAATAATTTAAATCATGCCTCTTCAAAATAATGGAGCTTGTAATATAAAAATTAAATTTCAATACTTATATTACAAACTTCAACATACGGCCTGTGAGAGAATCAACACTTTTAGGAATTAATTATTTTCTTGAAAATATGAAATTAAAAAACTTTTCTTGATATTATTGAAAAGTAGTAACAATTGAAAACATAACACTGCCAGTAAAATTTTTTTATTTGTATATATTATATGAGTTTCTTTATCTAGGTTAGGTAATAGATAGCGCAAAAAAAAACTTTCTTTTATGGGGAGAAAATACTAGCTTTTTTGATGCAAGCTATAAACATGCGACTTTTTGCAATCTGTATAAAATGGTTTGATAAAATAGTAAAATTGTGAAAAAACAAAACGTGACTGGGTATGCTAGTTTATTATAAAAGCTAAGAAAAACTGAAAAAATTTATGAAATATTTTTAAAGTTTATTAAATTAAAAAAAAAAAAATGAAAGTACATTGGAGAAATTCTAGATAAGTATGATTTCGAAGAATAAATATTAAGTCTTTTAATTGAAGACGAAGACTAAACTTACTATACTACACTTTTGAATTTAGTGAATATGTAAAACATAGTTAGAGATCACGACTCACATAAAATATTATAATCATATTACGACCATCCTACTCATTACATTATACAGCTCCCGATTGTAATTTCGTTTAAAATAATACGTTTAAAAATATCGACAAATTGTTTTTCAATCAAATGTAGATACAGTCGTTTTTATGCGCAATTTTTAATTCGAGTTTCTATTTGGTTTACTCAAACTTTTTCACTTGGTTTTCTTTACTAATAGTTCCCTCGAAGTAAAGGTTCAATTTTGTCATTACAAAACACGGAAATTATGACCACTATCCATGTATCAAGTGATTTTCACTCCCTTTAGTGAAGTCTATGCCATTTATGAATCTTTTAGAACAAATTAAAGAAAGTTTTAAGGCTGTTTTATTCTATATTATCCTCATGTAATTTATTAAATGGATGTAACTGCTGGTACGTATAACTGCGTTGCGAATAGTAATTTGGAGAATTTTTGTAGAAATTTTTAGGAAAGACCAAAATTAAGTGTTAATTTAGTTTATTTATAGGTACACAAAGAGCAAATTAAAATAAAACTCATTTCATGTTCTATTTAATTCATAATTTATTCGAATAAATACTTTTTAATCTATGTATTGAACACTACATAAACATGTAACATACAACATTGCGACTTAATTTCTATTACTTATTAAGTCTTTTATACCATCATTGACACGTACGCCCGACTATCTATACTGACCAATAATTCTGTATGCTGAAATTAATATGCCAGATGTGACTACGTGTAACAATTTCAAGTTTTATATTTTTGATTTTCTATTACTATCTGAAGAGTTTTAACAAAATTAAAAAATAATGAAAAAAAACAACTTGTAAGCTTAATTTTTTATTAATGTTTTAAAACAGTGTTTATTAAATTTTTTTAAATACAGATTTCCAACATGAGTATTTCTTTCAAGTTACAAATACAAAAATAATTGGTGAATATTTTGAATAAATTGTAATCAATTCGATAGTAGTAATATAAGACATGTAAATATCACTTACTTAGGACAGTTCTTTTCGCAATGGTGTACTTTAGTTAGCGTAGATAGTAAAAGATAATGTTATTTAAGAGTAATAACACTCTCATCTTTTACTAAATCTACATTGGGTGTAGTACACTGTAACAAAAAGAGCAGGGCATTTATGCTAAACTAAACTGAATTGAGCTAGATATTGCTGCTATTCAGATAGCTTGATGATGATGATGAAAAAGGGTTGCTGCGGTGAATGTTGAATGTTGTAATAGGGGCGGATATATAGGCGTATATATACAACATTGGATCATGTTTTTGTGTTCATTGATATAATCTAATTTCATGTCGGGGTAGTTTGATGTTGTCACTATTATTATTACTTTAGTACACTTGTGTGTGTCATTTTTAGTTGCCAACAATGTAATTAGTTTGAAAATACAATTATAAAACATTATTCAACAATATATGTACCATGTATGTAACACCATTTTCATTGTAACTTTTCAAAACTTCATAGGTAGGTACTTCATTGTTATATGCATACAAAAGTAGGAAGAATATGGTGTCAAATTTCAGTGAAGAGTATATAGTTCTTTCAAAAATAACAAATTATTCTTGCTATGTTGTAGTTTTAACTGTTTCAAGGCAATTCCATAATTAAATTAGCATTTTATATGGATAAGCTTCCTTTTGCTTCCATTATCTCTACATAAAATGTAGAGATAATTTCTGAATTCCAATCTGATATGAGATCAGAAATATCAGATCTAATGGATATCTCGATATCAGAAAACGTTAAGAAGTTTTCTTGTGGATAAAAATCCTTACTAATATTATAAATTCGAAAGTAACTCTGCCTGCTTGTGTGTTATCCAATCACATCTAAAATATTGAACCAATTTAAATTAATTTGGTTCAGAGATAGTCTAGAGTCTGAGAAACGACGTAGGAAAAAAGGATACAATGCAAAAAAAGGGCTGTAAGGGGTTGAAATAGGGAATGGATTTTTCTATGGAAATTACGTCATTTTAAAAGCTAGAATCTTGAAACTTATCTTTTAGGTTTTTGCTTAGGAATAAATAAATACAAGATTCTAAGTTTGTAAAATTTCACTCTAAAGGGGGGTAAAAAGGGAATGAAAGTTTTTGTGTAATGATATCGGCAAAAAAGCTTTCGACGTAGGGAATTTCGGTTGGATCCTAACAGTTATTTATTATTTTGTTTATTCAATTAAAATATAATATTATTAATCTGTACATATAAAATGCATTGTCCTGATTTACTAATTGACGGAGACACCTGAAACTTGGAGGGCATGTGCTTTATATGACGTAGACATCCGAAAAGATAGGTTTTTCCGTAATTCTATCCCTGAGGGGTTGGAAAATGGGGTCAAACTTTGTATGGAACAACGTGATTTTTTGGTCCAATCTACTTCTAATTTTGCATGGATTCATCAGCATTGATGGAAGACGTGTAGAAACTTTAAACTGCCCTGCAAAGCGGGAGGGTAGCAGATAGTAAATTATAAATCCGGAATAATGTACTATAGAAATATAACAATAATCACATTTACTTAGTCAGTTAGAAAGCGATTCTGCGAGCTATAACAGCCTCTTTTCAGTAGGTTCGTAGCATAGACACTGGAAAAAAAACTATTGGCCGTATAATCACTTTATCTCTACGATTAATGTATAGTTGTATTAATTATCGATATTACGTTAGGCGAACATAGTCAATTACATAATCGATTACTAGAAATCATTATTAAAAACCACACTCATAGGTAAATTCAATTTTTTTTAATTATTTTACTTTTATAAAAAAAAATTTGTTTAAATGCAATGGAATCCGAATTTCGCTCTACAAACTCGTGATCCTTGAACATATTTTGAATTTCTCAAACTGAAAATTGATGAATGTTTATTTTAATTTAGTTAATTAGACAGAAAATTGAATAAAAAATATTAAAGCTATTTTTTTGGTACGTTATCAGATACGTTGTCAATTTTTATCTTGTTTATGATAGAAGTCCCATTTACAAGAATTTTGGAAAATAAAGAACTTGTAAGGACAGACACCCCTATTTTTTAAGGTAATATTTATGATAACATTTTGTGTTGTTTTAAAAAGCGAGTTAACTTTCATAAAAATATAACACGTTATAGAAACACAGGAGAAAAACATTATATACTCTAATAACTTTTTAATAACTAAAAAAATTTCAATCTAATAGGTAATTTTTTTCATAAATCTCGTATTTATTTTTTAAAATCTCATTTAATTGATTTTTGTTTATAAATAGAACAAATAAATTTTTGGTGTAATCGTTACATAACATCTATATACAGAAAATTTAAAGAATGAGCCAATAATCTTTCATTCCAGATAACGCACATAGCTCGTATATTTATTTTTTCCACACGTGTATTATGCTTAGATTGTGTGATGTGCCCTTATCGAAATTGAATATTAACCAAGAAACTTATTGCATTTTAATACTTATCATTCTTTTTTGAAACAATTTTTTCGCACACGAGTGTTAATTTTGTGTTGGGAGCAGTCTGATTACGAACGTGCTGGCCAATACACATGTAGTCATAATATTTAAAAAAAAATTTTTTAATTAATATTATTAGTATATTACTTTTTCTACTACAAATATTTTTTTACTGCAAATATTCTAATAAGTGGGTCGTTCATTTTCAAGGGTTATTATAATATTTTTGTGTTGCACGCATGACCTAGAAATAGACGGATGTTACCCTTTTTTGTTATTGAAAATGACAATCATCCAAGAAAATTTAAAAACCATTTTGTCTCAAACCAAGTGTCATATTGTCTATTTTATTTCTGCTCGCATAATCGAATATTTAACCAGCTCCGAAAAAAAGAGCTTTGCCCATTTGCATTTTTATAGATGAAAAAGTTAAGTTTCACATAAATTTTTAAACGGGTACCTTTTATTTCAAAAATTGCCTTCGGACTGACGTACTATTCAACATACTATTGGTGTAAAATTTTATTCACAATATATTAAAAATGAAGAATACATTATTATATGTTTATATTACTAAAAACATAGAGGTAAAAAATTTAATATTTTTTACTGTAATATAGGTTATATTTTATACGATATATGAATATTATGTATTTATACCTAGATATTTATAAACATAAAAATATATTAACGTAATACGATTACAATAATTAAATTTCATTGTTCACTGATTTGTATTTTTTTTGGACTAAACCGTGTTTCGAGAATAGGGTATTTTATATTTAGATAGATAGGTATGTTTGTTTTTATTTACCTGCTGTGGTTATTAGTTATGTAACTGTAATCGGTGTCAAGGCGTATTTGGAATAAAGTAAACAAATGCAATGAGCATTAAACAGTTTTTGTTAAAAACATGAAAATTCAAATTAAATTATTATTTTTTCAAAACTAATATTAAAATAATTTTTAATTATTGAATTGTACTTTCTACAATACAAATTTTCTAGATAAGTTATTCATTCATTATACTCGACATATAGACAATATGTTAGAGTATATCAGTTTTTAGTAGTAAAGTTTGTAACGCTTGAAAATATTAAAGCCACAAATAAAATTGCGTTTCTGTCCGTTCGTCCAATACCAAGGTAACTCATAAAAAGAAAAAGATAGCGAGTTGAAAATTTGGAGGTGTATTATAGACGTAAAAAAATGGATATAAGTTCATTATTGAGTAAAATAGGTCCATTGAATCCAATAGTTTCATGACCCAATTTTTAAACCATAAAAATTAAAGGGAAATTCAAAGAAAAATAATATTTGTTTTTAGAAAAGAAACAACTAGTGATTGAAAGATTTTTACGTAAAATGTTTAGACTCGCCATAATAGTTATTATTTCAAAGTTGCTCTGATACAATGTGATACAATGACAGCAGTACATCATAATTACTCAAATTTGTTATTTACAAATTTTAGCACCTAATTTAATTTTGCAGCACCTAAAAATCACCAAATTTTGAGCATGCTATTTATTCTGTTAGTTGCTATTTTCACTTGTTTTGAAATGTTTTTAAATTATGTAAGCAAATCTCTTAGTGTTCTACAACGAAATTCTTCCCCTTAAAAAAAAAAAAATACGCCTTGAATTGCAATCGGAAATTAAAACTTCACTATCTTTTAATTAAACTTGTCGTTCGTAGAGTTTAAAAGCAGTAGACAAAAGTAAATTAACCAAAAGAAAAAAAATTGTAGTATTTTTCAAAAAGTGATAACTAAGAAAAGTCCAGATATCGTCTAATTTTTAAAAATGACGGAGGTTTAAAAACATATAAAATGACAAAATTTGACAAATAAAAATTGGGAGAGGAAAAGGGAAACAAATTTCAAAGTCAGAATTTTCAACTTTCAAAACAATTCTTATTTCAGAAACAACAATTGTTTGGAATCAAGGATTTTACAATAAAATTAAAACCATATTTTTTCACCAATTGGGCCCTCGAGACAAAGAAAGCAGTATTAAATGTTAACAAATTTTGATTTTTCGAATGATTCGCAAGTGATCCCCAGATTGAATGATAAGGAGTATATCCGATTGAAAACTACTTGTGGACATTTCATCTTAGAATAACATAGTTTCTTTATCTACATTTTTCTAAGGAAAGAAACTGGAAATAATTATATATGATTTATATTGGAATATTATATGATTTTTATTGAGAAAGTAGTTGATATATTTTCACATTAGATTTTTAGACAGTTAAAGCTTTCTAATATTTTTTAAAAATAATTTCTTAGAATAAAAATAATTCCACTTATTAAGTTTTATAACTGTATAAAATTTATGACTTGATTTAGTGTCACAAATATATGTAAAAATAAACTATGATAATTCTTTTATAAAATGACTTTTTGCATTCATAAGTTTTTCCGAATACAATTTTATTTTATTTCTTAGAAGAATAATTTTTGTAGCTTTAAAAAATAATTTTTCTAGATAAAATGTGTATAATTTATAATAAATTATGGGAGTTACCGTTTAGTACTACCTTTTAATGTAAAAAAGTTTTAGATACCATTCTTATACTACGGATTCATGATGCTGTGAACAATAATCAGGAAATATTTTATTCGAATGTAGAAAAATTGTTGTAGATTTCTAGAATATTTTCAAGTATATTGATAAAGATTTTTATTTTGAAAATGCAGGGAAATAATTATAGAATGAACTTTATGTGAAAAATATTGCTTTTCTGGAAAATCTCCTAGTGGAATTTTCATGAAATTTGAAAAATGTGTGTTTAGCTAGTATCTATATGAGAAAAAACTGAATTGAGAAAATTTTTAAAATACTTATTCAAAGAAGCTGTCCCCAAAATAATTTTTAATAATTTCAATACGCTAATTCGTTTGTGCAAAAACGATTTATTTGGCTATTTCTCCTTGAAAACTTTGTCAGACCTTTTATTTGCTGCTATTATTTCTAATATAATTATGATTTGTGAACACACTGTAGGCACACGTATAGAGCACAGGTTGATTTTTTAATGATTAGATGATAAGTTGAAACAACTAGTGCAACAACTTTTGCCCCAACGAAAAGTGTATCGTTTTCCTTTTCGGAGCCCCTAAAATTTTCGATGACGTTTTTTACCTATTTTGATACAAATGATCATATTATAACACTTTGCCTGATAAAAGGTTGGTGGGCAACGGATATAATTCGTTTTGTCAGGTATCGGAAAAAATGGATTTTATATTTGATATTCAATGTTATTTCCATTGCAATTCATTACAAACTAGTAGATGTAGACTTCATTCTTAAACAGTCTAAAAATCACATCTTACTTGATTGCAAAAAAACTGTCTTTTTATAGCTTGCATAGAAAAAAATTGATATTTTTAATGAATTTCTTCACTGGTAGCAGGAATTTTAATGAATTTCGTTCTCTCATTATTTCACACTTGCATAGAAAGAATATATTTTTAGAAATTTTTTTCACTGAGGGGGAAGTGAAGTATGAAATAAAAAATATAGTTTACAAAGATTAAGGGCTGTGAGGGCAAAGATCCACACAACGAACTATTAGGAATATGATTTTTTTAAAATTGTTTTATCCTCAACACAAAAGGCTAGGCTGATTTTTCTGAAATGTCATCATAAGTACATAAACATACAAACATTTCTATGTAAACGTTGACTTTGGGAGACTTTGAAACGTATAAATATGTTAAAATTGGGGCTTCACAAAATCAACCCCGTTACAAGAACTAAATTGGTCTTGCTTATGAAGTCTTGGTCTTGCATATTTGATTTCATATTTACGGTTTTTTTTAATTAATTTTTCTATGTATTATCATTATGGAGATTATTAAATGTATAAATAACATTTAATAATTAACTCATAAAACACTTCATTTCATTGCAATCATAATAAGCTGCATGGATGCGACTCCTAAGCTGCATAGTGCAAACTCTATTATGGTAACTTCCTGAATAAACAAACAAGTAACGCGTTTTACTCAACGTGATATGTTTTGTTGCATGTTTTCTCTTCTTTTCCCCCTCCCGTTTGTTTGTTATGATTTCAGACTGAGCGCTATGATTATAGTTGTTTGTTTCTGTGTAACTCGAAGGTTGCTATATAATACTCGCACAAACAATACTATAAATACTAATGTATTTTAATATAACGCATATAAGACATCAGTTCGACATGAACCGTTTTTGTAGTTTTTTTTACATTTAGTATTAAAATTTAACAAAGCAAACTAAAAATTTCAAATATAAAAAACATTTTGTTCCACGAAAAGAACAAATTGAAGTTTTCATTTTGACTCATGTATTTATCGGACGTTGTTATTTTTAGCCTAGTCTTACATCCTCGGTCTTAGTCTTGGCCTTATTTTTTTTACAAGATTAAGATCGAGACTACAAGACCAAGACCAATTATGCTCATCGCTAATAATATTATACACGTTTTTTTATGGTTAAAATTTCTGTATATTAATTATTTGAGATAAGTTAATAGCTATATTTCCGATAATACGAAGAATATGAGTGTAGTAGATAATAATAAAAGTACACATCCTTGAAATTGTTTTCCCCCACTTCTTACCCCACTACTTACTACATATAGTATTCTTAGTATATAAATTCATATTACAACAACAATGTTTAGTTTAAATTGCTTATTTATGGAATGTCAAACATTTAACATATTAAGGTAATGCATCATAAAATTTCCCATATATATTATTATTATTATTATTATTATTATACCTTCTATCTACAACAATATAACTTCTAACTAATATCATTCCTTTCATATAATATATACTACGTCGTATTGTTGTGAATGTTACTATTGTATCTATTTGAAAAATTTCAAAAATTCATTCATCCATCATCAAATAATTTCAAATATAATGTCAGAACATGATGCTACTTAAAAAAAGCGATTGTAAAAGAAAGTATTTTCATGTTTTGCTATAGAAATATTTATTTTTAAACTCGGGTGAGTCATAACTCCAAGTTTAAAATTGACTTTGGATGATCATAGATTATTTTTATTCAA
The DNA here is from genome assembly GCA_020423425.1 of Chrysopa pallens. Classification (NCBI taxonomy): domain Eukaryota; kingdom Metazoa; phylum Arthropoda; class Insecta; order Neuroptera; family Chrysopidae; genus Chrysopa; species Chrysopa pallens. The sequence continues at coordinate 87,604,183 of CM035591.1, forward strand.
TTATAATTTAAGTACTACGGGAGCGAGAATGTATTAAATAATACGGGTGCAAGAGATGGTAGAAAGGTAGCCAATGTAGGCTTCTAATATATGAATGCTTTAAATATAATTTTTAAATTATTAACGACATTTATATTATTCTTCAATAGTATGGAAAATCTTATTATATCCACTCGATTTGCTACACTTTATAAACAAATACTTTATAATAACAAATTCTCATTTACCATAAAAATGTGAATGCATTATTTTCATGGATTAAAAATTCATGTATTTACTTTTGCATATAATTTTTTCATTAATTATAACTTTAAAGCATTATGAACAGCCGATCCATGAAACCAAGGTGTAATTTTAAACTTCTGATAATTTTTTGAATAATTTAGTGTGTGTAATATAAGCCCCACCTCTTAAACATGTGTGTGTCATAGTGTGTGTAATGTTTTTTCTATGTATTTTTTATGCATAATTAAAAAAAAAAATATAAGCATTCTCCATCCCTTCTGTATATAAAGTATCAGTGTGTCCAAGTCCATACTCCTTCGTCCGTCCAATTTTCGTTCTTAAAAAAGGGTACAAAGATTTCGTTCACATATTACTATATATATTTATTTTCCAACGATCATCCTAGACAAGGCGACCTACGCGTTTTATTTTAAAATTAAAAATTTCCTTTTTTATACAGGCATGAGTCTTTTTTAATTTTTAATTTTGGAAGAAATAATTTATTTATTTTTTTTTTTTTCAAACATCAAGTCTCTTAGTGTGTTTAATCCTTAACGATGTTCTAAAACAATGGATTTTGACACAATTTACTACTAATGTAAACCTATTTCACGTATGCATATATAAAATTTCATCGAATCGGATAGACAATTCATGAGATGTAGACATTTTAGTCAAAAAAAGAAAAATTTCGAGAACTGTATCCCCGTGATTTATAGATAAGATGTTTCTAAAATGAGATCATCCTAAACATATCTCTATTATTGTTAACCACAAATTTAGAAATATTCGTTCATTAGTTGTGGAGATATGCGCATTATGAGCGTTTGTCTGAAAAAATAATACCACAAACCGAAAACCAGACAGATCGACGGTTCAAAAACGTGTATAATCATTTTTGAAATCGGAGCAAACAAACTTTTTTTTTATAAATCTGGAACACAATATACGAGTCGACTTGAGAAGCTCTTCCTTTTTACTTCGTTTGAAAAGTTATTTTCTCTAATTAGTTTACTTTAGTTATAAATATGTTCAGCATCTTATTAATATTAAAAATTTAATGTACATATTTTGTTTTTACACTTTTCATTAACTTTCGTCATTCAATAGAAATTGCGACTAAATTACAAAGTACTTATTTTATAATACAGAAATTAAAGAACTATTTAAGGTAGATTTTTGTTACGTTCTGATAGTAAGTGTGTAACGACATGGCCATTTAGATCTTATTAATAAGTTAATTAATTAATATTTGTAAAATGGTCAAGTCATCATAAATGACCATAGTTACAATTCTGTAACAAATAAATAAACAGTTATAATTTAAATTGATAAGTTGTCTACCATTTTCATCCGATTTATTACACATTCCGTTTGGAATATTAAACTAAAAGTATACCATTGTACCGATACCGGAAATCAAACCCGAGTCTTCTGGGTGAAAAACACAAAACGTGTATTCCTAAGTGACATTTTCAATGCTTGTTAAATTATTTTTTAATTAGCATTTAAGCTTGATTCATCTATTTTATAATATTAATTTTCCACCCATTTACTTTGAATCAAAGATAATTGCGTAATAGGTACAAAAACAATTGACCTGTGAAAACTAAATGGTGTAGATATATTTTATTCTAAATTTTATTCTAAATAATAAACAAGATTAGAAGTGAAAAATGAATACTTTATCAATATTTAATCTCAATTTTGTTCCATGTGTATACCTAAATAATCCTTTTTTGCAGTATTTGGTTAAAACGACCTTAAAATATTTTGTATAAATTATTTATATACGAATCAAGTATACTTAATTTAAATATGTTTATATAAATACGGTCAGATACAGAGAGTGTTCAATGTATTCAAAACTATGTCACTATGATGTAATAAGAATTGTATGGAAATTGGTCATGTATTCTTTAGACTTAGACCGTGGAATTATCATTCAAATTGATGGCTAACATAGACTTGTGGCAACACAAACTTCAAATTGAAAACCGAAATACCTTATTTACGAAATACATACATTTTTTAAAACAGAATTTCATATAATATTTTAATTGTACTTATAATAATAACTTAAGTTTAAACATTTAAACGCACAAGAAATTCAATTAATTTAAATTCCCCTGTCTCCTTTTCTAGATTAAATTCAACAAAGTACGGTGAAATTAAAAATAGTCTTTTACCCGATTTTCCCATAATCTCATTCCAAAAAATCGCATCTTCCTTGCTTTCATAGAAAAAAGATATTGATTGAGGTTTTTTTACACTGATTTTTCTTCGTCATTTCTCATCGTTTGGAATCTCATCTTTCTAGATTGCATAGAAAAAAACTTAATATTTTTAGAACTTTATTTCATCCCAAAAGACGAAATAAAAATAAAAATATTTATTAACTATGTTTTTTTGTCACCGTATTTCACATCGATGGCAAAAAGCTCCATGTTCCTAAGTTTCATAGAACAACGTATTGTATTTTTGGAGAAGAGGAAATCTAAGATTTGAACCACACGAACAAGTAAAGTTAAATAAAAACTTATAAGAATGTTTTACATATTTAAAGTATTCGCAATTAAAAGCAACAAGGGTAGCAGTTTTTATTTCAGTTTTCTTACAATTATCAATTTATATGTAATCAATTAAATCTAGCATACATGACTCTAGTGCTGACATTTACATATGCTTTTAATTACGGATAAGTTATGGAACATTCAACAAACTGATTTCTATAAAATTGAATTTTTGGTTGGGTATCTTTGGTATCTTTTGGTTTGGTATGTTTTCATTTGTCGTAATTGCATATCCTACACAAATTCAATTTACACAGTGTATAAACATAATCAATTTCATAAAATAGAAATATGTAACCATGAGTTTTCTTAAAAATACAGCTATTTAAGTCACTGATGGAATAAGAACATACGGTGTCTAGTTTATTTGTGTTATAAATGTGTTCGACAACTTATTGATGAATTTAGTATTCTCCAGTTTGTACCTTTTGACAAAAATAGTCTGGCTGTCAGTCTCTTAATATTTACCTCTTAAAAATGAATTCTGTCGGAGATATTAGAAATAAATAGCAGCAACACGGTGAAATTTCTCCGTTAAATAAGCTAGAAACTCTCGGTATATAGGTTTCACTATCATGTGCAATATAATATTAAACATAATATAAGTAATTATTATTACCTACTGGTAAACAGATGAGGTAATATTATAAATTGTGTATCTATATGGATAAAATTTGTAATCCATTGTAGAAGGTACGAAATCGTCTCTTGTGATAGCATACATTTTATAGAGATGGTTCTAATTTTAATCTCTAAATGTTGGTATATTTTATAGACATTAAAATAATATAATAATATAATATGTAGTGTTAAAGCAAATATTATAGTTAGTTAAGATTTTGGGTAAAAGTAGACAAACTCAGCTATGTTACACCTGAATGCATGATTGTTCAGTTGAGATAGTTTCTGATTATTCGATCGATTATGAAGATTTTATGGTTCAAATAGTCATTTTACTATTTAAGAGAGTTAGAAAACGAGAAGCAAATCTGGAATCCGGTAACCTCAAAACGTGCATTCATATACCGTAAAAACTGGACTCGAACATTTGATACAAAAACAATACTTTCTTGTATGTGTGGTAAAAGAAAATAAAAAAACAAAACAAATTCTTTTTAAAAATTATTTTTATATAATTTTAAACAACACGAAAATGAAATATTGATACATTTTTGAGTTTTTTATTTTTACATCCCTGTTACTAAAAAAAACTATGAAAAATAATAATATTTGTTTATACAATGACTTGATCTAAGAAGTGGAAAAAATCTCAGATTTTTAGTTTACAAATTTATCTTAGTTTCTAGCTTGGAAAAATTACTTGATAAAAAATAGAAAAATAATAGAAAATTTTTTTTTTTTTTTTTTTTTAGAAATATCCATTTATGTATGTGCAGTTTTTTGTTCCATAATATTCAATTAATATTCAATTAATGTTTTCGTTAATTTTTTCGAATTGTTGTTAAGACAGGAAATGTGGTTTCCTACAATAACTACTGTAAGATGTTTAGGTATCAATTATAAATCCTCTTAATTATAATTAAGTTAATTAATTAAGTGAGAAGATTTAACCTATTATTAGTATATTGATTGGCTTATAATACGTATATAAATTAAATAGACAAAGGTACCTTCATAGTATTGTAAACACAGAGCCTATATACGATCTAATCTTCTATATTGTATATCTACATATCGATTAGGAACAGTCAAATACAATACATAATACAATAATTTCTCTTTAAACACTACAATGGCACACAATAAACTGCACCTTAAAACCGTCGTTGCAACGTATAACTCAAGTCTAAAACAGCTATCTAAAATCAAGTCAGAATTGAAATAGGAATATACTTTGAGTGCATATTCATTTTAAAAATAGATATCTAGAAACTATTTTAGTCAACAATAAAATATGGAGGGTGGTACTTTAGTGATTTTTATTTTTACTAAGTTTTTTTCTAAAAATCAATTAAATACTTGCAGTAACATTATATAATAAGAAATGAAGATAACAACAGAGTTAATTGTTAAGTTACTCAACATATGATTGAATTTCATTGTTTAAACTATTTGTAATTATACATATTCTATACATGTATAATAATAATAATATGTATTGTAATTACCTATATGTGTTTATTAGCCAAATTTGAGCTAAATTGTGGAAAACTCAAATATTATACAAAACAAATGTTGTTTAAAAAAAAAATAAAATTTTTTTGTATTTAAACGTTTTTTCTATCTTTTAAAAAGTTGGGTCAAGGATCCATTGAACCTAATGTACCTATTTTTCTCTTTCACGAACTAAAATTTACTTTTTATGTTTAGAATAACTCACCAAAATTTCAGCTCGCTATCTCTTTTTGTTTTTGAGTTATCAAATAACAAGGTTTTATTTTTTATAATTATTTTTATATTTTTATTTTAAACGTTACATATATCTTTTGTAATTGCTCTTTCTTCATCAGACGTTTGATTTTTAGGTATATGAAAAAATATATTGTTTATGAAATACATAATTTATTAAATAAAATTTTCAAAATTTTTTAATATTGAAATTGTGAAACATCGTAGTATAGTAATATATTTTTAATGTTGTTTTAATTGTGCTTTAACAGCTGGAATTTGTTTGACATTGAAATTCTTCTTTTATAAATTTAAAAAACAAAAATGTTTTAAATCATAGGTTAAAATTTTTTTAGTAATTATTTAAATTTTTATCTTTTATTTAAATATTAATTACTTAAATGAGTATATGAAAATCATAAATTTCATAAGAATACATGATAATTTGTAATGAATAAAAATTTTAATTATTTTTCTCTTTAACGGCTGCACTTAAACTGCTAGGTCATATGTGCAGCTGGATGAACAAATTATTTATTACATTTAATGATATTGATAATTAGATTTGTTTAAAGATTTTTGTTTCACTTAGGAGTGTTTTACTTTTAGGTAGTGCCATATTCCCCGGTAGACTGGGGTTCCTACATGAGATAATAAGATGTTCTACAGTAACTATAATTCTGGTTACGTATTCGAGATAGAGCCACTTCGAAAAATAAGAATAGTTTCATCTTTTGAACGGGATACCAAATTTTTTGTAAGGATTTAATACTTTTGGAAAAATTATATAATAGTTTCATTCAAAAGTAAATATTAAAAAAAAACCCTTTCAAATACTCAACCCTTTCAAATAAATCAATCCAATTATATTAATTTTAACTTCAGTATATACAAATATTTTCCTCATCAAAACTAGCAACATAAGAAATGTTAATTTTAAACTAGTAGTAAAGGTTATGTTTGTGACGGAAAGAAACTACTAAATTTTTACTGTTGTTTGATTCAAAGCAGGAAGTCAAAATTCGATATTACATACACTACTGGGAACAATTATCCGAGATACACAAAGCTAATGCAATACCTTACGTAATTGATAAATTATTGGTTTACATTTTCCGTGTCTCATTTGCTCGATATTCCTTTATTGCCAAAACATTTATTAATTATTGTTAAATGCAGATGTGTGCATCTATATAGAATAATTATATCGGAGTATACACGCTACGATATCTGTTGTTCAAGATACATTTAACAAACCTAACTAATAATATCTTCTTCGACAAAACAATATATTATTGTTTCCGTTTATGTAATGCTTGTACTACTAGTAACACACTTCCAAACGTACAATATTCTGTTATAATCTATGGAATACATAGTTTACCAACGTATTATACGACTTTATCTATAAGCTTACAATGTACTTAATAAATTCGATAATTTCTTAGAAAGATTAATTTTTTTCTCCAAGAAAATTCTCTGTGCTTATATTAATTATGGTTATTGGATTTTACATACGCTCCACTCAAGATTTTACTTTTAGAGATTTAACTAAAATTTCACTAAATCTATTTCCAAAAACAAATTTGGAACTTTGTGTTAACAACGGCATAGAATTTGAAAAAAAAGAAAAGTCCGTCTTGCCAAAGTTTTATATTAGCACTAGACTTGTTCCGATTAGTCGGCGACTTTTAACATTGTATGAAATAAATCTTAATAAAATTTATTAAAAGATGTTTTTCATTTCAAAACCTTGATTGTTAATTAATATTTTATTATTTTTATTTTTGAATCAGTAATATTGAATCAAAATTGCATGTACAGAATGAACTGAAAAAATGCAAAACATCTTTTACAAAAACAAAATCAGATTTATAACCATACATAACCTAATCAAAATAAATTTAACACATAAAAAAATGTCTTCTTTAATTGTCTTAACTTTTTTCTGTGATCGGCTTTGCCAACTTATTGGCTGGTCACCCGACCCACTAATCACTTAGTCGTCTAGTCGGTTTAAGTCCTACTCGATACTACTCTAATTAGTACCTAATTGGTTATAATTTTCTTTATTGTTGTATTCAATAAAATAAATAGGGTCAAAGAGTAGTTTTACAAAATATATTTTTAGATAAAATTCGATTCGCTTAACGATTTAGTCCACAGAAAGTGTTCCTTTCAGTGATCTATTGTACTACCTATTACTTAATTTTCATATAACCTTGTCTAATAGTAACTAGTAAATTGCTTCAGATTTATTGAAATTTAAAGACAGTAATAGTACGAATGTTATATGCTGGTTATTAAAAATGTTTAATTTTAGTCAATAATTACCTATGTTTCTTAAAATATCATTATTATAAAAAATAACCACAGATTTTAACCTTGGTTACAATGTTTGTTAAATGGTTCAATAATTATTGAGGACATTTTTATATAAATATACAAGATTACTTAATTCTTTGTAAAAGCTAATTAATTTATATACGGTATGATTTCTTTGTTACCTTATATAAATATTAACATTGTTTATTGTTTATTCGAAATGAAGGCTAAAATCAATTACGATTTGTCCCTAACATTGTATGGTGAAATTCAAGAAACAAATGTTTATAGAGTTTATACGCATATGTATCTGCTTTTCTAATTAATATATGCAAAATCGATGTTTGTTCTTTTTTTAAACGTCAATTGAAAAAATAAACAAAAAAATCGAAAGTAATTTTTTTCCAAAAAAGAGGTATATTAAAAAAAAACTTTATTTAAGTACTTGTAATATGCTTTATAAATTTGACTGGTTTAAAGTTTTGAAAAAATTTAAACTTGAAGTAAACAGAGCTTTTTTGCAAGTTTGCAAAACATTACATTTCTTTAAAAATAACTCAAATATTATGCTAAAGATACGCAAAATTTTAGGCATTTTTTTCTAAAGTTTTACTAAATAGTACCGTTTACTTATATCTTTCAGTTTAAACCTTTTAAAAATAAGAGCTTAAAAACTAGTGAATTATGGTAAAAATACCCAATCACAAATTATTACAGTTACCAAAACACCTATATTACAACACTAATGAAGAAAATTCCTTTAACCTTTGACTTCTGAATAAGTTAAAAAGTATTGACTTTCAGTAAAATCTTAATAGAACAATAATTGCCATACTTATTAAAAAAAAAAATTGTCATCTCCGAAAAGGGGTCCCTTCACACCCCAGAAAAAAGCAACCCTCAGTACATTGACAACTTTGAAGTAGAGGGTAGGTCGAACCTACAACCAAATTTTAGTGCTAATTGGTGCAGAATTGGTTTGAAGGTTTGGCAGAGTTTTCATGTTCGGCAATTTTTCGTCGTGCATAATAGAGTGCACTATAATTATAGTATCTAGTTGTAAGCTAAAGTTTCAGCAGAAGAGGAAAAGTAAAAATTTAAAATTTTTGCAGAATAAAATTCATTTATGTATTCACTTTTACTTTAAAAAAATACTGTTATGATAATAATCGTTAATATATATATTCCAGAAATTTTGCATTATACTGTAGTATATTAACAAAATTAATTCAATATATTTAATTACAGTTGACACAGAACAGTTATATAGCTTTGTTTCTATTCTTTCTGCTTCATTTCATAAAATTAGCTGAGACGAGCAACGAGCTATATATACGTCATAAATTTATCAATTCCCAACAAATTGCATATCAAATATTAAAATTCGCACCTATCATAAAATTGGTTTAAAAGGTATAACATTTGAATAATTAACGTCAATTATATAAAATCAGAGGGTGCGGACATGATTTCGTGTAAATTTTTAAATTTTTTTTTACACATTTTTAACATTAAATAATCATATTCTGTTATATTTGCTTAAATTGATGAAGTAATTTAATCATTTTAATTACGTGTTATAAAAATTTTTGTTAAATTTTGTTAGAAAAAATTGTTTATTTACTTTCTATTTGAAACGTAATTATTATGAAACATGAACATTATTAATTTGGGTTTTTATAGTTACGTACTTTTTTGTTATCATTAAATATAAGTAAATTGGCAATTAAAAAAGTGAAAATGCGTAAAAATTAAAACATCTAACTTTGTAATTTGATGTCACTCTTGTTCAAAAATTGCTTTAGTTTTTTCAGCTTGGTAAAATCTTCAATAGTTATCGATATATTGACTTTATATTTTGACAGCTTATTATATAATGCTTGTTATATTTTTCCAAGATGGATTATACGTTGAAAAAATTTTCATCTACGCATCCATGGCCACATTGTACGCATTTTAAAAATACAATTCCAATACGGTGATAGATATACGAAAAGTGTAAAATTTGTATTCTATTGGTACAAACAACTGTTGTAAGAAACATTTTTTCGCATTAGTAATAGTTCGGATACAATATGAGCTTATATATTTTATATTTAATTGTATATTTTATATACAATTAATTTAATTGCGAGCGAAACGAGCATTTAGGGATAAGGATTCCACTACTCCATTGCGAGGGAAGCAAGCACTGACATACAAAGGCGTATAAGAAGGCCAAAAAGGCCTTATTTAACTTGCGAACGAAGCGAGGTGATAAGACTTTTAGCCCCAAGACTACCGTGCTATCTTTATTGTGCAACCTTTTTCTATGTCCTCAACGTGCCATGTTCCAGAAATGTTAAGACATTTATAGTAAAAATATTCACTTGATGTTTACCTCGATAAATCAACAGATACTAGATTATTTTTATTTACTCCCCTAATAATTAATATCAAAGCAATGCCAAAACCAAAGTGAAGTGTGATCGGGTTAAGCTGGTGAGCAGAAAAAATAATTTCTTTCCAAATTTGTTTGGTACGGAATATTAAAAGCTCTTCATATTTCAACAAATAAACATACAAAACAGATACTAAATTTCTATTTAGGGGGTAAAATATTGCGTGTTAAACATACCTAATATCACGAAATTTATTGGAATATAAACATACATACATACGCACATGAGGGTTCGAGTAGAATGTACACTGTAAAACCTTATCATTTCTACTTTACTGATATAACAAATCATTTCTATTTTCTCTTTCTTTTCCTGATCAAATAAGTATTACAAATCTTTATGACCAACAAAACCAGAAGTAAGAAGCGTATTAGGTCGTTCCCGCTGATTTCACAATATGTGTTCCAATATATTATATCTTTTTAAATTATCTTATCATGTTGTCATTCATTTGGTGGTGAAATTATTGGTTGTAAGAAGTAAACTTGCAAAAAATAAACGGTGTTGAGTTTACAAAGGACATTTCCAGTATGTTTATACCCGAATTTTCATTGTTTTGAAATGGGGGTATGTACGAATATATTATTTAATAATAACTCCGTTACAGCGGTCGAAATTCGACCATAATAACTAAAAAGTGAATATCACTGCCTATAAACAGTATATTATAATAATAGTAATAATATTTATTTGTGTTTGACCATTACAATGGTATACAAAATGGTAAAATTAACATTCATACAGTTCATATAGTATAGATACAGATATAGATTTAGACAATTCAAATAAGCTTTTAAATTTTTCTTTAACAGATTTATCTTGCTTTGATTTTTTATCTCTGGAGGAATTTTGTTAAATAAATTCGTAAAATATTATTATATGGACTATTGAATGTTTTAGCTAACATTTCCTAAATAATCTTTAAATCTAGTATCAGAATTATGATTAAATTGATTATCAGTGTACAAATGATAACTATTTCTAAAGAAAATTACTGATTGCATTAAAGCTTTTAGATATTTAAAAATGAGTTTACAGTGAGCTTGGGATCCAGTATCTACCATGGCTTGTATGCGTTTATTTGAGCAATCAATAGTTTTGACAGATGATTGGAAACTCCCCATGTAACAATCCTATACCTAAGTTGGGACTCGATATAAGATTTATATATATTGAGTAATACCTCAGCAGGGACTTTATTTATCAAATATGAATCCATATTTGTTTAATTTGTTTATTATATTTAGCAAGCGATGTTTCCAATTTTAGTCTTGTAATGAGTGTTGTAAGCGCTAGATGACTTAACACCTATTGGTAGAAATTTTCCCGATAAAATAATTTGTCAAAATAAACGATAAACTATTACAGCGACAAAATAAGTCAATTTCAAAATATATCTTGTAAAATCCTCCACTCACCAAAATGACTAAAAATACAAAAATTTTACAAGAATTCTAAACGTATGTAAATTTTTCTTTATACACAAATACAATACTCCTCACTTCCTATTTTATTATTCCTTGCATAATTGATAACGATATTTTTCAACTTAAAATTCATTTTGACTTTTTTATAAGAGGAGAAAAACGTAACTTGATTACTTATGTTGTATCGTACTTTCTAGTTAATGAAAACTGTAGGCTAACTGACTAAGTGTTGTCATAACATTCGCGGTTCTTCTAAAATGTACTTTTGTCACTTTAAAATATAAAATGGTCGAACTTTGAACAAATGAATTTGACACAAAGGTGTGTGAATTTCACTCAGTTTTATTATAATCGTGTTTTCGAATTTTCTTATTTATCACATATTAATTTCTTTTGTATGTTGATCTTATAGAAGTGAACATGCTAATCTTTAAAAAAACGTAACGGATTATTATTTGATTTTTATTAATGTGCCAAAACTATATCCGAATAAAAACGAATTGATGCGTATTTTACGATTCAGTTCTGTTATTCCAGTATTATTATGCAGTTAAATAAAATTAAAATTGATGTTTTAAATTTAAAAAATCAATATGTCAAATGTTTTTTATAGTTAAAATTTAATAACAAAATGAAGAGTGATAAAAAATTTAAAAATTTAAATCATCATAAACCCGACTAGAAATTATCCCAATACTTATATTGGGGCCCAATTGGGAGTTGCAAGGGCTTACCCAAAAGGCTTATCTCGGTTGGGATCTAATTGGGTACTTATTGGGATAGCCCAATTTAAAATTAAATAATTGGAGCTGAGTTTGTCCTTAACGGTAACTAGCTGGGAACTGATCGGGAAATCCCAATCCAGAAAAATTATTTAATATAGGTTTTACTGCACTAGGATTCAATTAGGAACTTATTGGGACAGCCCAAAGTAAAAGTCAGTAATGCTAAGAGTTTTTTTTTTGTCTGGGCTATAATTGGGAATTGAGTGGGAAAACCCAATGCAAAAATTAATAACAATATTTTGGTTTTACCGTACTCTGACCCTTTTGAGAACATAATGGGATAGCCCAATGTGAAAGATTTTGTACTTTTCGCCTTTCTTTTATAATTTTTATTTTGAATATTTTGAATATTTTGAATATTTTGAATAGTGTTTTGTAGTTACAAAAATAAAAATAAAAATGCATATCTCTAAAAATGCTAAATTAAAAAGACATGTCTTAATTTAAAAAAAAAAATATTTTTATTTATGTGATGTGTATAAAACATAGTGATGATTGACAGATGAGCTGTAGTGATCGAATGTTATTAAAAGAATTATCTCTGAATGTAAATTAAACCTTAATATACAAGTATTGTATTATTTACGCAAGCATTAGTGATATAGTTTCAAGGTTACTATATTTACTGTCACACGTGGCTAGTGACGTCACCCAAAAGAAATAGAGGGAGAGCCATCGCCAGTCTTACCACATTGAATAAAGGCTAAAAAATTTTCTGTGCAAGTACCCTACAACAAGTAAGAAGGTTTGAATAATAAGAATCTCGAATCGTGGTGGCTTTGACATGTAACAGGTAGGAAAGATGAGCATAAATGCTACCCCAAAAGATTTTACCTTAATGCGCAATTTTTTAGTATGTTCTACAGGATACTATTAGAATATCATACCATCCGTTGACATTGTAGGGTGGCAACCCCTTGCCAGACGCCTTGAATAAAAAATAATTCTACTTACGTCATAATATAAAAGAATAGAATTTCTTCCAGACATAGTTGAAGTTCGGATATTCTAATGAATAGTATCCTGTAGAACATACTAAAAAATTTGCTTTTGGGCAGCAATTATGCTCATCTTTGCTAACTGTTACCTACCAAAGCCACCACGGTTCGAGATTCATAATATCCAAACCTTCTTATCTGTTGTAGGGTACTTGCACAGAAAATTTTTTTGCCTTTATACTATATAGTAGGACTGGCGATCACAGGCTCTTAGTCTAAAAATAATGTTTTGTTCCAACAAAAAAAGTTATTAACCAGTCTAAATCTGTTGATTGTACGTCGTAGTGCAGTGAACGAACTTGCATAAATTCATTTATTATTAGAACTTGGGAAGCGATAGCAATTAATTATTTGAATTAAGATTGTTGAATAAATCTTTATGTGTATTTTAATGTGAAAGTTTTTTAAATATTATTGTGAAGAAATAAAACGAAAAAATTAAGCTTATTATTTGGACATTAAATATAAAATAAGTTCTGAAAAAATTGTTGTTTATTTTTAAACGTTTAGTTAAAAATTAGTGATTGTTGAAATAATTTTGTGTTAACTTCTTTTTCAATATCTTCTGATACTATGTAAGTAATTGCAAAAAATGAAATCTTTTTACTTCCATTTAAAGTGCTTGTAATTGATATATTAATCTTTTGAATTTTGTTTCAGAAACAAATCTAAATAATAGTTAATGCTTTTTTTGGAAAAAAATTCCGAAAATGATATCGATATTGTTCGAACTTCTTGGCTGACGACCAAACGGTTTATTGTAAATACATGCCACCTCTCTATGATGCGCCGAAATTTCGGAAATTACAAAATATGGTTATTTTTTTACAGGGCTTCACGAAGAAGAAACTAAGAACGAGATTGAGTCTCCAAAATAAAAGCTAGAAAAAATTTAAATTAATGGATCATCATTATCATTGTCGCTATCTTCAGCTTCATCATTGTCGCCTAATCAAAGCAAGATTTCTTCTAATACTGGCGTTTCTTCTATGAACATAAATCTTCATCGATTGATTCTAAAGGAAGTTCAATGAAAAATACAAAAATAAAAAAATTAAACCAAAATACAAAAAAACAAGACCGAATAGTTCTGATTCCGAAAAAAATTGTGTTGTTGATACCTCATTAAATTAATCAACGAAAAGTTTATTCGTGGAAAAAAGTTTCGAAAAAACTGTTGAAAATCAATTTTTTTTTTTTGAATATTAAAAATTATTAATAAAAATACTTGTAAGTCAATTTGCACTTTGTTTTATTACGAGGCTATTGTGTGTTAATACAAACTGATATGGAATATCCATTTGGGACCGCATAGGTATTACCCAATAAAGAACAGATCGGGACTGCCCTAAGTGGCACACACAGGTTTAGCCCAACAGGGAACAGATTGGGATTTCCCGATTAGTGCCCAAGTACGTGTCTGCGTTACATCCCAACGTAGAATCCCTATTGGGAAACCCTATTGGGCCCCAAATGGGTGCAGTCAAAAATTTCTAGTCGGGAAACAATGCATAAAAGATATACGTTACATAAGGGTGTGATTTTTGGAGTTTACTCCTTAAGAATCGATTTCTTTCCTCTATGCACAGAGTAATACAAATGTATTAATTTTTTACGAAATGTTCAATTGGGCTTTCAATAAATCTTTAATTATGCGATGTTTTGAAATATAAATACCATTACCAATTGAAAAGATTGTTTTAATTTATTAGGAACCTACTTAGGTGAGAGATAATTTAGCTATGTAAGAAATCTAAACTGAAATTTAGCCTGAAAACTTTTGTTTTTTATTTTAAAATTTTAGAAAGCTCCTGAACACCTAAACTACATCTCGTTCAATCTTTTTTATTACATTTTTCCAGAAAATCCTTCACATGAGAGAAATTCTAATTTTGCATATATTTTGATTAAACTGTCCATTTATTTTTAAGTATTAATTACATTATTAAAAAGAAATAATGGAATGGACGGCCATAAGCACATCCTTTTAATAAATAAATAGTCGCCAAAAATTTGATTATGGATGGCTATTGTAACAAGTGCTTCTTCTAAGAAAATTTATAATTACCCATATTTCCGGTTTATGTTTTGTTACTGTAGTCAAAACATCAACAATAAAAAATTAAAAAAACCATTTCGTAATTTAATTTAATAATTTTCGTTCAAACATTGTTGGGCAATTTATGTGTCGCGTGTTAAAATAATTGACACTGTTATTACCTCCACCCACATTTTTTTGCCAAAGTCAAAAGTTGCATTACTGGGAGGTTTTTCCAAAACTAATATATTGAGTACAATATATATTTAGTTACGTCTAAAAATACCGTAGAAATACAGTAAAGCATACTCTTTTATTTATAAATACTGCATAAATTAAGTCTAAGCTTGTTAATGATTAATGTTAGAGTGATCAGATCATACTATCTCAAATCGCACGTATACATTTCATTTCACAAAAAAAAAGGAAAACCAATTCTTTGACACTAATGATGTTAAGTTTTCTATAAATAGACATAGACGTCAAAAAAAATTTATTATAAAAAAAAGAACAACTTTGAAATCTTCAGGTTGATTTTTATACACAGTTATAGTGAAAAGTTGATTTATATAGTAGGTATACAAATCATATGTCCCCTCGCAAAGACTCATGGGATATACGCCCTATCGTTTATTTAAAAAAAGGATATCTACTCTTTTTACATATTATATTTTACGATGCCTTTTTTTGCATTACTTATGATTTTACGATGATTCGATGAATATATAAAATATAGAAAGATTAACGAGCAGAAGAAATGACATAAAAAAGTATGATATTTTAAACTTTAATTGATATTCAATAAATTGTAAAAGAAAATTTATCGTGTCTGAATTAAACAACGCTGTAAAAGGATCGTAAATTCAAAACATATTACGCGAAAATTCAATGCCTTGTAAGTGATCATAAAAATTGAATTATATTCGAAGTGATTTGCATATAATTTAAGATATTCTATAAATCTGGTCTTTGATATTTTTTCTATAGGACTCGGAAATAAGCTCGTATTGAATAGACAAATAAAGCAATAATAAGTAATATTATATGTGTTCCAAATTTAACAATTTATTGATAATTTTAGACTCTTTTTAATAATTTTATTGTATTATTAAAAAATTGCTTGTAGAATTTTTTAATACACGAGCAAATAATAAACGTACCAGAATTTATCTTACTACCCGAGTAGAAATTAAACTTATCCCTGACCAGTCATTAGCTAATAATTTTAATAAATTGGGTTTGTAACTCACCAATGATCCATGACATTAGCCCGTCATTACCTCACTGTGTAATGCCATATTAGCTACTTGTTGGGGATAATTTTTGGTCTAATATTGGACTAAAGTATATTAGATAAGCAATAGCTTCAAATTATTGTGCCACTCATCTTATTGTAACAGCCGAGTAGTCACATAATAGATTAATTGTGCTAGATTTATTATTGAAGAAATTAAACGATGACCAAAATCAATATTTATTTTAATTTTGCAGATATCAACTATAAAATGTAAGAGCAGTGAATCGAAAACTTTATCGTTTCTTTATTTTTTCGATATAAGTTTCGATATTATGAAAAACTGAAAATTAGATTTTGTAAATCTACATGTTTCTCTTTACCTAAAGTGTATCTACTGTATTTTAAAATATATGATAAAATATTCCTTTTCTAAATAGAAAATTAATTCTAGATTTCTTTTATATGAAAATCATGAAATCATTTTATTCAAACCATTTATTTTTAATTTCATGCAAAATAATTAAGAATATATATTTTGTATACGAGAGAAGAGGAGAGTTGATTCGTTACAAAATTAATTTTTATAGCAAGTAGCGTAACATTATTATTATTAAAGACATTTGACATTATTAAAGACAATATTTTTGTTTTTCTTAATTAAATGCACGTTTTATGATACCGTTGTTATTATGTATAACTAGCTGGTATTACACGCGTAGTCTTGTGTTTTTAAGAGTAAAAGATATGTGTAACTGTCCAAAAACAGAACGATATGAATTTCCCTGATTCAGAAAATCTTTTGTATATCACATTTTAGTTAAGACCCTCATCTACTTATCACTAGATTGCCTGCGAAACTGATTGTCGAACAGGCTATATAAAACTATTCGCGTGGCAGACAATTATCTTTTTAGTCCACTGTGGCTGTTTTCAGCGCACCTCACACCAAAAAGCTGTACCCAAATTAAAAAAAATAATTGTACTAAAAGTTATTTTCGTATCACTTCAAAAACTGGACAACCGGATACGAATCAACGGATTCTTTTTGTAAGAATAAAGGTGTAGAATAGCTTATAGCTCGACAACAGAGCATTTTTCGATAATACCACACGTTTATAAAGGTTTATTTTTGTCAATTTTAAAGAAACTAGTGTTATTGTTCTGGATCGTCTCATTTTACAAATTCTTATCAATTCACATAAATATAAATATATCGGAAACAATTCATTTTAATGTATGCACATGCATGATTGAGATATTTAAACTGTTATTAAAGCGATTTAAAAAAATTGATATCTATAGAAAAGGTAAAATCGGAGTGGTATATTGCTAAGAAAAAGTCAGCTTACTGTTGCACCTATTAATCCAAGTTTCAATTTAATCGATAAAGCTTTTCAGAAATATGGCTATTTAATTAAATATATTCGATAATTTATAATTTAAACTTATAAATTAAATGCCTATACTTCGTGAAACGTTCCTCGATTTTGTTAAAACTTTGTATGTTTTGTTAAAACATTAGTCATTGTCTACTAACATAAATAATTTAAAATTTTATTTTCAGAAGAATATGAATCTGCTATGACTTATTATGATCACCACAAGAAGTTATTCTGACAGAGGAAAAGAAGTCCCAACGATGTAATTTTCAAAAATTCGAAATAAAAATTTATTAAAATATTTTTATATGTTTAAAATACAAAAAAAAAATAAAGTATTTTGAATCCTTATATAAAGTATTTTATTTAATACATTAGAAAAAAATGAAAGAAAAAACGTAATCTTTGAAAACTTCTTTTATAGCCTTCGAAATACATGGAACCCCTTATATACAATATTTGTTAAGTAGAGATCACTAACAATTTAATGAGTCATCCTGTATAAATAAATAATTTGTTAAACTCCTGTAAAACATTGTTATAAAACTAATGAATTGAAAATTTGTTTAAACTGTATTTAATTAGCTACCATATATAATACTTGATAGAGCTTGTCCTTTTACATTTTAATAATTTATTTACTTATGTCTTTTATTTGTAATGTTCAGAAGAGCTTAAGAACATCACAATTGAATTGAAGATGATGATTTTAAAATGGTTGGATGCATGAAATGGATGAACATGATGAGCATGACTATGATAACACGAGTTCACGTATCTATGCAAGTGATGTGCTACGAAACATGCATGTATTATAGACAAGGGTGTTACGGAAACATTCATTTATTATAAATAACTTTTATTGATAGCATGGCGGTCAACATACTAGTCAAAGTATACCTGCTAATTTAAGTATAAAAAATTGAAATTAAATTTGCTAAAAATTATCCATTTTTAGGTGCGATTTAGGAGCTGAAAAATAATGCGATCAAATTCTTTAATTAAGAAAATTGAGTCATTATGATGCACTGCTGCCGGAAAATCACACTGGCAGAGCAATGGGAAAAAATAAATTTTATAATATGATGTAATTACCACAATTAGGTACTTTTCAGGAGTTCTTATGGCAAAATGACAATAAAAATTACTGCACTGATTTACTAACATGAATCACTGCTAAAATAGTGATAGTATTAAGATAGCAGTGTCATCTTAAAAAACAGAAAAAAGTATTCAAAATTGAATTTAAATACACTCAAAATTAAGTGTTTTTTACTTGCTTGTAGGTGCTGCAAAATTAATTAACTATTATGATGCACGCCTGCCTTGATATCACGCTGAAAGAGCAATGTGAAAAAATAGCTTTTATAATACAAGGTAGGAACCACAATTACGTGCTTTTAATTACTTTAAGCATGACTAGTTTGCGGTCAACCGGTATTCGTTCATTTATTAGTATTTTTTAAATGTTTTCACTCGTTGACTATGAATTTTGAGTACGGATTGTCAAAAAGAGACTATCATAATTGTTAATAACAAAATGTTATAATCCAAACATTGATAGTCGATTATATGTCAGGTGTTTAAACAGTTAGTAAATATCTCTACTTGTTTTTTAAGCAAATAAGTTATTTTGAACTTTGCACTAAGATTTCTTGTTTTTAGCGTGATAAAGTTTACCATTTTCGAGTTTAAATAAAGTTTGTTTGAAAATTTTTAAAACACGACTTCTGTTTTGCAACATAAAGAATTTGGTAAAATCTTTTGATCCTTCAACATGGTAATTTTTTTTATAAATTACGACAAATAATCCCTGAACACTAATAAGCCACAAAACTCAATTTTCTTCTTTGTAAAAATTTTATAAAAACAAGTGTTCCTTTTCAATAATTGAAACAAGTTTCACAGCTGCCGTATGACCGATTAAAAGTTTTGTTAACGACTTTTTTACCTGAAATTCACAATATTGACCGTTTCCCACCTAAAAGAAGAGCACGTTCAAACGTATTTAATCAACTTTAATAAGAAATTGGTTAAACCAGGAGAAGAAAATATGTCTAATCAATTCGGCAAAGCCAATTTACTGGTAATGGATTTTAATTCTTCATAGTACACAATATACCTCCTTATAAAAAAATTAAAATCCAGAACTCGAAAAATTTTTCAGAAAATTAAAATTATCTTACCTATCAACGATTGGTAATCAGATAGGTTATAAATTCAACTTGAATTATAGTTTTGAAAGGAAAAAGATATGACTGTAGGTAATTTTAAAATGATAATAATAAGGTGTGTCACATCCCTTTTCTTTTTTCCAAAAATATAATTTATAATATTCATTTTGATTACCTTCGCTTTAATTTAAATTATATTATTGAAATAATTGTGTTTTACTTACGTCTTAATTCTAATCAAAATAATTTTGCCATAATTTTAGAACTCACCTGTAACAAAAAAATACAAAAAATATTAGTATAATTTTTTTTTTTAACAAAACGATATTCGAAATGGGAATTGGCAGTTTAATTTTAAATTTAGTGTCATATAGTTTTATGAATTACATGCATATAACCAAAAGGAATGGTCATTCAATCCAGAAGGGCAATATATAATGTAAAATAGCTCATTCGTCATAACTATGTTGAATGATTACGGTTAATTCCAATGGGGATATATTAAGGTTAACCACTTTCAGTGTGTGTATACTTGTCCAAATTCAGTCTCCGTGTTTTTCTATAAGCTTCATTTTTATTACTATACATTTTGGTTGTTAAATAGTGAGATTTTCCAGCTATTAATGAAACAACATGGATAAAAAAACATGCATCTTTAAACGAAAAACGGATATTTTGAATCACGGATAACTAAAAAAATATTGACTTTTTGAAAAAACTTTAAAGTATACTTTTTGTTTTAAATTTGCTATTTTTTTTTTATAATGGAATTTTCATCCCTTTACATACTCATAATGGCACCCCCTTGACTAGAGCGTCACTATAAAGTTTGAATCATTTTATTACCTACATTTGAAAAAAAAAATAATAGTAGTTTTGACTTTGAGATAACGCACTTTTTTTGTCTAATTTTTTTTCACTATTTATGCTATTAAACTTGAATAAGTCTAAATACAGAATTTCAAAACCACCGTTGAAGAATTCTTGTTAAAGACAGTCAGTATATTATATACTGATCGTATTTTTCTACTCTAGGCATACAGAAAATTCAATATTAAAATATATCTTTATAGAATTTTTATACATTTTTTATACAAACACGCGTAAAAATTTTTACATTGATAACATGAAACCATGGTGGCAGAGCAATTTGAAAAAATAAGTTTTATATTGTAATATAAGTACCAGAATTAGATGATTTTTAGGTGCTTTTATGGTGTCCCTTCAATAAAATAATTTAATCAAATTTACAATACAATACTGCACTGAATCACTAATATGAATCATTGCTAAAAACGTGTCAATCTAGCAGTGGCATCTTGAAATAACCGAAAAAAGTAAAGATTTTAGAATTAAAATAAGCTCAAAATTTGGCACACTTTTTACATGCTGCAAAATTAAATGAGATGGTCAAATTTTTAATTACAAAAATTCAATATTTTGATGCATAGCTGCCGTGATATCAAGTTGGCAGTGAAAAAATAGTAAATAGTAAAAACATAATTAGGTGCTTTTATGAGATGCCTCAATACATCAATTGAATAAAAATTACCAACAAAATCCACGCAACATTGCTATTTTGACTCTTTTCTTCTGTGATTCTTCAGGACGGGTAACTTTGATTAAACTGATTTATTGAAGCCACATCATAAAAGCACCTATTTTCGAGCATGTGTAAATTCAATTTCGAATACTTTGCTTTGCTAGCTTGACTAGTAAGTTAAAATAACCATTTCAACAAGTTCATCATTAATAATCAAAAGAATATTGGATTCCAAAGTACTTTGATTTTGTCATTCTTTTTGAGTCATTCAAGAGGAGCCGAGATTTACCCTTAAGAAAATTGCCTATGTCGTACGTGTCCAATTTTATCAAGGAATATTATTTTCTATCGTTGATGCTTTGGATGGAAATGACATAAAATATGCTTAATATTAAGTGGTTACAGTGGACAACCGTTGTCCACTATGAACTATGAACTATGAACCAAAATACGAAATTGACCATCCTGTACACATGACGGTGTGGGTGACAGATATATATGTTATATTGTGAATGTTATAATTTATGTACCAGCTAAGCTCTTGAACATTAAAAGGTATTTTTATAGTTATATGACTGCACAAAGGAAACTGGGGCACATTAAAACACTTTTCGTTTAGAATTCTCTATTCATATTCCAACAACAAAACTGACTGACTCACTACAAGTAACAACTACAGCCACTATATAGTATTACCTCTTACTACCAGTACAGGCAGATGATGATGTGTGGGGATGCTGGGAGTGAAATGAAGTTGCACAAGATGACTACCATCACCAAATGATATCTAACTACTAACTACCTCCCTCCACCAACAATGATGATGATGATAATAATGATGATAACAAAATCTACTTGTGTATACTAGTGTGCTTCACTTGGACAAATAACATAGGTGATTATGCATAGTACTGCGTGAAACCAAAAATTAGATATGTAATACTATAATTTTTGAAGTGAGCTAGTTACTATATAAGCAGTTATCTAAGATAATGATACGCCACTTTATATTAATTACGTTTTTTATCACGAACTATTAATAAATACAATAGGTAAAATGAGCGTTTAATGACTAGGAACATGACTGAAAAAATACAAATACTCTTAATGAAAATTTTTAGAAACTCTACTTTCAATCTTTACCGAGAAAATAAAAACATAAACAAGTGAGTCGCTAATAAAGCTATATATGAAAATGATTCAAGAGAGAAATACCATAATTCTATATTTTACAAAAAAAAAAAAAAAAAAATATTAGGTAAATAATTTTCTAGGTTTGATGCTTGTGTCGAAGTTTATGACTTCGATGAAATGAAGCTAATCAATCGATCATTTCAACTCGATCTGTTTATTCATTATTTTTTTTTAATGATAAAATGTATTCAGGCTTCATAAAATAGGGACGATACTCGTATTTTTTATATTTTTGAAAAATATCCATAATATTGGCGTTCAATATTCATAATTAAAGAAGAAAGAGATTTACGTAAATGACATCATACATGTTCACCTCCCTAGTAATTATATATAAGGCTTATTCTCGGTAAGAGATCCTATCGATGTCCATGGCACGTAAATATACATATCCAAATTTAAGATAAATAATGCTAGTATGCTCAAATGAGTTGATGGTGAATAAAAATGTTTTTTAAATTACATTATTATATAGCAAATAATTAGATGGCAAGCAATCTTTAAGAGCTTATTAATTATATAATTTAATTTTCGAATTGTGTTTGATATTGAGCCTAGTTTCATATAACAAATATTTTTTATTGCATCTTCCCTATATTGACAGTTCCCATTGTTATTTGTCTATTCTATAAGAATGGCAACAACACTATATCTTTTTCCATATAGTCATACTTTTCCATGACAACGATAATGACACACAATATGATGACATTATTTTGAGTAAGAATGT
This sequence comes from Chrysopa pallens, assembly GCA_020423425.1. Lineage (NCBI taxonomy): Eukaryota > Metazoa > Arthropoda > Insecta > Neuroptera > Chrysopidae > Chrysopa > Chrysopa pallens. Next base: position 87,627,601 of record CM035591.1, read on the forward strand.
ATAGTAAGTAGTATGCATGTAATATAAGTATTGTTGTTTGTTCTAGGTATATGTGTGTTCATACGATGTACCCAGTTTTTCCATCAGTAGAGTACTAGGCTATTGGTAATGTTTGTTACCAGTGTTCTTAGAAATGGGAGACTTTGTGAGTGTGTGTGTGTGTGTGTCTATGTAGTTGTGTCGTGAAGTCGTTTTCTACATTGTATAAATGCTATTATTGTCATTCTAGTAGATGTAATACATATTATTGTGTTTCGCAGTCAATGTTGTTAGCTAATGTGTTTCTTAGAATACATAGGAAGAATTAAATTTTCTTCACAGTTTCGCATTGTACACATTGAATAAATACTCTACCGTCTGAGGTTGGAAGTATTATAGAGTAATGGTTTTTTTTATCCAAAATAGATATTTGAAGCAGATTTATTTGAATAAACTTAAATAGATAAATGGATTTGATCATTGTTCCTTTAGAAAGATATGGAAAATTGACCGAATATAGATTTATCGAAGTAGTTGGAATTTTAATAACCTTAATTACTTCTGATGTAGAGAATAAATGCCGATAATACAGCGTTGGAAAACCGCATTTTTTTATGTTTCGGTCTATAGAAGCCGAAGTTGTAACCTTGAATGTTAAAAAAGTAAAGATACGGTAAAGCGCCTTCAAACTTTAACAGCGTGTGTAATTATGTATTTAATTACTCATATTCAAAGTTTGAAAGATTTCTTTCTTAACATTTTGCTAATTGATTCAACAATATACGAATTGTGATTATTTAAACGAAAATTGAAGCTGAAACTTCAATTAGGATCAAAATTCGATATACATTTCCTATAAATAAAATAAAGTTCAAAATGCGTGGAAGATGTGTATGTAATTCATTTTTATTTTCTACCTAAATGCCCTTTAATATAATCATGTATTATTAAAAGTATTTTTAGAATTTATTATATTTTGACAAATTTTCCTAGAAATTGTATAGTTAGTTGATGTTTATCGTTATTAAAAAATTTTTTGAGAGTTTACGTTTAGTTAGTTATTCGAAGAATTTATTTTTGTTTTTTTTTTTCATATTTATAAGAGATGGAAAAATTTGATAATTGACATATATAAATTATTTTTTTATACGTTGTAACACTGAGATAGTGTTTGTTTGTTTGTTTTCAACATAAAAATTAAAAAATGAGTTGGATCGACCCAAGAATTTCAGTTTTAAATAGCCATTGGCCTGTATGAACGTGTTTATGGTAAGGTGTGAAAAAATCGCTGATAACTGCAAGCAAAATATGATAATTTAACTTTCAAGAAAAAATTAAGTAATATATATATATAAGAATATGGGCTTTAAAGTTCAACTGCATGTGTTGCTTAACTTGCAAAAGTACCTAGAACATTTTTCAATGCAGCTCATTTAAATCGTCTTTACATTACACGCATGTTTTTATACTTTGATGTAGAAGAAAAAATTAAGAGATTAATTTTTCTCAAATGTACTCCAAAAACTACTTTTGTTCACCAATTTCGTTCAAGCAACTCAATAAATTTTTCTGCTATGAGGGATATATATAGATGATTCTATAATTTTTTCTTTCAATAAATGAATTTTCCGCTTAGAATTTGATAATTTTTAATAATATAATGAAAATTTTTGCCATTTTCGTTCATTTTCGACATTTAATGTACGTGGTGAGTGGAAGCATTCTATATTCTGAAGCACATTCTCGAATGTACTTTATTTTAGCTGAATCAAATTTTTATTTTTATTTTTGCCATTTTCGTTCATTTTCGACATTTAATACGTTTTTGTAAGTTATAAAAAAAAAAAATCTACAAAGCTGTATACGATAGCGTAAAAAATAAACCATCAAAATTGATTAATTAAGGCTGATAAACAACTCTACCCAACATAAGAATCGAGTATTTTGTGTTTTTAAATAGGAATAGAAGTGTTGCATTTTTTTGTTTGATTATATAAATAAAAAAAAAAAGCTAAATTGCTGAAATTAATATAATGTGCAAATTTACATTATATAAAGATATAATAAACATAGAACACGTCTTCAAAAATTGCCATTGAATATAAATTTCGATCCTAGAAACGAGATTTTAGATTTATATTCCTAATATAATATAGTTTTCAATATGTATATTTTGGGGTTTTGATTTATTTTATAAGATATTTATTTTTTAGATTTTCATTTCAGAAGATCAATCAAATATAAATATGACTCAATAATGGAAGTTTCTGATACGGACTCCTTGAATTTTACACAAACAACACCATATAGTGAACATATGCTAGTAATTATCGAATTGAAAATACAATACCGAAAAAAAATTATTTATACGTTTGAAAAATATTTATAAACAGATCCATGCAGTGATATAAAATGCAATTTAACATTTAAATGAATTACAGAAACATAGTTTGTAGTGCCATTAATTAATGTAGGTACCAAACAGTATTTTAAAATTAAAAATTGTCATTTTTAATTCGATTATTTTCTAATAAAGTTAAATAAAGTCATCACACAAGCTCCAGTCTCATAGTTTATTCATTACTTTTATATTATGTTATTTTGTACATAAATTGATAATTTGAGAATATTTACAGGATGAAAACTTATATATGTGAGCAATCTAGAGATCAAGTTTCACAAGTTGTATGATAATCACTTTAAGATAATTATTAGACTATAATCTTTGGAATATTAGATATATATCACGCAGGCGGAGAATTTCTTCGAAATGGATACTTGTTCTCTTCATTGTGATTGCCTAATAGATTTAAAAACAATAATTGGGCAGATGATGACTGACACTAAATTTGCTATATTTCACAGCAAAATGAAACTAGAGTCAATAATATTACAAAATTCGAAAATTGAAATAAAATTGGTTCCAAAATTATGAAGTTAAAGGTCATATATTTTTAATCTTTCTTTAAAATGATCGAAAATTTGCAATTTGTATGAGAATACTGAATGGTGACGTCACTAAATATAAATCGCTATATTTTTATTGGAAGACTTTTGAACGTCCATATCTTGGAAAAAAAAACTGTAGTACTCTGTAGGTAAAGACGCTTCAGATACGATAATAATGAAGATAAGTATAAAACAGACCCCGGACTGACGTAACGTAATGACATGCATAGACCAATTAATGAAGTTAAGCAACAGCAGTCACAATCTGTATTTGGATGGGTGACCACCTAGCAGAACTGTGTACTGTTGTATAAAAAAAATAATAATCCCCTTTAGTTAATGGCTGTAAAGATAAAAGTAGCTGAAGCCAGAAATTAAAAAAAAAAAAAAAGTATAAAACACACATGGTCATCATGGCCATTAAATGAGTTTTATTGAAAATTCAAAGCTTGATTTGATGACAGGTAGGTACTATACTTTTTTGTCTTTTTGGTACTAGTCTAATTACACTTGATACTTGAATCACATTAAAATTTTTTAATGTGAGTTACTTGAACGAAAAAAAAACAGGAAATAATATTGCGTATTCAATTAGTAAATTTGAAGTTCAAAATACATGTAACCATGACAAAATATACGAACACAATAGATTTATGGAATAATAATGATTAAACTGTTCGATGTCATTTTTGAAGGTATAATTAAGCATTTATTTAAAAAAAAACTTTCTGATTCAGTACAACTAGACTCCGATAATTTTTGACATAATATTATTCTGGAGTTCTTAACCAAAAAAAAAAAAAAAAATTTGGAAAATTTTTTAACATTGAATTTTTAACGACGAAAACTTTAATCATGGCATAAATATTTCTTGATATATGTTTGGTTCGATTACAATCCCTAATTGACCAAAATATCAACATTTCCAATTCACCGGTGAACAATTTTCGAGATCGATATGTAATATGGACTTAAAATTTATAATCAAATTAGAAAATCTTTCTCTTGTTTTAAATAAAAGGCTAATGTTTTAGGTCAGTGGACGATCTTCCATAATGAAGTTTGTATCCTTCGAGATACACATACACAGTTATTTCTATTTGTTTTACAAACAAATATTGAAATGTTAGAATTTCTTTAAATTTTTATTCGTCGACCCTTATTATAGTTCCGCTAATTGAATCAACTAAACTACGTATTTGCCGATTGAGTAATTTTCAGATTGTTTAATAATAATCATCTTACACCAATTATAAACAATATCTGCACAGATTTTTCTATAAGCTAGAATAATTTGTTTTCTAAATTTCTTATTTTCATTTTCTATCATTTTAATTTATTCATTAAATAAATAGAGCTATAAACGTTCGCTTCCAGAATGTGTACTATGGGATTATTCTAAATAGAAAATTGTCCTACTTATAAATATATTTTATTAGGGTTCAGTATGAAAACATTGAAAAAACTATTTCAGTTTCTTAAATACGTTTTGGACGTAACCATTTTTATTTAATCTAAAACACACTAACCCTTAGTTTCGCAAATATAGTATTTTAAATCAACCAATTTTATATGCATACAGTTTTTCCGCTAATATTTATCGAGGCAGTAACTAGCGATTGTTTTTGTTCCTATTATAAATTGCAAAAGAAAAGGCCATAGTTAGACCAAAAACTAGACTATATGTATGTAATATTATAACAATAAATAAAAATGAATGGGTATGACGGAGTATTGATGGAAAATACAGATACAATTATCTCCGAGATACTGAAAGGCATATTCAAATTACTATTATGGCTATACATTTAAACAGTTTTTGCGCATCCAAAATTTTGATTCCAATTTACTCTAAAATATAATTTATTTTTAATAAATCTTAAGCTAACACGATTTTGTCAGATCTTAAATAGGGTAAGATGCTGAATTTGATATATTTCACATCAAAATGTAAAACTGGACTCAATAACAAAATTCGAAAATTAAATTGAAATTGGTTCAAAAAGAAAGAAGTATAACTACCACCAAAGATTATTTTTCATCTCTTTCTTGAAAATAATGATTTACATGTAATTTATATGTAGATATTGGACAGTGACATCATAATATAGTATTTCTCTCTTTGTTTAATCAGGATTTTTAAATCGTCCATCTTGCTTATTTTTAAAGATTTAAAAAAGCAACTTCAGTTCTGTGTTCATAAAGTAAAAACGCTTCAAATGAGACAATAATGAAGTAATAAAGAGTAAATCAAATTTACTCGATAGGAACAAGAGGTTTTCGTATGTTGTATTCTACACCACTTTCATACGAGTTCAACTCACATTTTGCTTACTTTTTTTATTTATATATTAAGAAAGAAGACTTGATTACTTTATAGTTATACTCGTTTTACACTAAGGCCGAATGAAACGAATATAGTAGAATAAGATTACAAAAAAATATGAAACTGATTTACGCCTTACATAATGTTCATTAGCATATGAAAAATATTTCCTGTGATAAATTTTAATGAAGTATTTATTTCGAAAAAGTTCTATTTAATCCTAGAAAATAATAGAATTTATTTTCTGTAAGCTATTATGTTTTTAATTTAAATATATATTCAATATATAAATGATTAGAAAACATCGAATAAAAGTTTTTTAATCATTAGTATTCTCGGAATTATAGAAATACTTATTGAATATCTTTCTCAGAAATGTTCGAGACGTATTTCACTATACAAGGCCGAATTTATATTTAATACGAAAGTTTTCATTTTTACTTTGGTAAAAGTTAATAAGCATGGAACTACAACATTTGATTATGTAGTTGTTACAAAAAAATGATTTATAAAATTGGTTGTGGTTCGAATTTGAATTCAGAAATGGTTTACCACTCGAGATTTCCTAAAAATTTTAAAAGGTTTTTTTAACGTTATTAAACTCAATTTGAATTTTTACAAAAATCATTTGATGAAAAATTACGCTATGTCTATATGCATTTATTTTTGCAAGAATTAATCGGTTATTCTTCAAAAAAAAAATTTTTTTTTCTTTTTTACGAAATAATTTAAAATTCAAACTGGGTTTTGAAGATTAATTTGTTAATTTTCTGATATTGTAAAACGTTTTTTAGGAAAAAATAATTTTGCAAAAATATAGCATGATCTAAAAAATGACCGATAAAGTACTTTTCTCATAATCGGGAAGAATTTTCGCTGCAGTGTAATTCTAAGGTCATACTTATAGACAGTTAAGAATTTCCACGAATGAATAATGTAGTTTTTATAAAAGGAAATTTTTATACTATTACCATCCCTTACACCCAATTTAGCCAACTGCAAACCTTAAAATATATATGTCTTTCTAATTTGTTGTGAAGCAATTTAAGGATTTCATATTTGAAATAGAGATCTACACAACCAATATTTTCCCAGAAAAAGGTTTGGAATTAACGGGGCACTGGTGAGTCGCAAATTTTGACATATCTAGTAATTTACGTTTCACGGTCACTAAGCCCAAATCCAACGTTCTTAGAGAAATGCTTTTGTATGTAAGTGTATGCACGTATTAACATATATTCACGTAATGTTGTCGTCTCGATCATCTCGAAAACAGATTGAATGATCTTTTAGCAAAATCAATCCAGCTGTTTTTGTGTTGAGAATACTAAAATACTTAAAAAAATTAAACAAAACCTCATTCGAAAGTTTGTCGTGTAGAACTTGAAGTTCGAACCCAGGTCTTTTTCTTTTAATTACCCTAAACCTAATTTTAGCAGACCATTTTCAATTTAGAAGAGTATGAAAAGTTCTTAGTATCTTGACCTTCTTTGGTAAACAAATTATTGATATTGTCGTATAATACAGAATATACCCATGTGATATTTTAATCATCGAAACATGAATGCATGAAAGGGTTATTTCATCTGGAATTCGTTACATTATCTTTTTTATAAAAATACATTAAAAAATGAGCAAGAGGTCGAAAAACATGACTTTCAATGCATAAAAAGTAACCTTTTACTATAATATATTGTTAATTTGACATCTTAACATTTTTGAAATCGAGCTTTTACAGTAGAACAACATCATTCACAATTGGTATAAAACCGTATATTTATTTGTATATATGTATATTGTATAAGTATATAATCGAATGACCTAAAACTCAATATTATGTAAAATATGGTTCTATGAACATTACATTGTTGCCAACGAACTGAAAGAATGGAAAACTTTATATATGATATTCCCGTTTCTATCTCTTTTCTCCCCTATTACTCTCTTTATTGCCTATATCCTCTGAAAACCAATATAAAACACATGTTGTTTGTTATTTTCATATTCATACATAATATACACAAGTGATTATGAAATCTTTTAGTTCATCGTCACGTTAACTACGAGTAATTAAGCAAAGGAGTTCACTCATGGTTTCACCAGGTGTGTAATACTATTAGGACTAGTGATGTCGCGAAACACGAGATAAGAACAGAAAAGTGAGTTTCTGATATTATACACGAAAATAAAAATCCTGAATTTATAGAATTAATTTTTATTATTGTGAAATTACCATTTAATTAGAATAATTTTTAATTTCGCAACGTTCGTGTAAATTCGATAATATAAATAATTAAATTACAAAAAATGATTACAATAATTTTAAACCATAAAAGCGAGGAAGTATGAAATCATAGAATCAAAATCCATAATAAACAAGTGAAAATAATTAATATCAGTGTAATTATTTTAAGACCCACAATATGACTGGTATCATTATATAAGCTAATGTTTATAAAAGAATTTCGTCGAATCTAAACATTTTACGAAAAAATGTTTCAAATAAACCTTGAATCAATCTTTAAAGAAACAAATTGAATCACTGGATTATAGTTAAGATGAAAGTAAAGGTTTATTATTTGTAGGAAAAATATACCTGATATTGGCAGCTCAGTTTTAACGCTGTGGTATATTGTGTTATATTGGTATTTCAGTCCATTGTGATTATATTGATCAGTTTAAGGAACGATGGACAAATAATAAATACATCCTAAAAACTTTTTATTTTTTTCCACTAACGTTCACTAACTTTGATGATTTCTTCAGGGCTCTACAATGAGAAACATTTATTTGACAAATATTAAATATGAAAAAATTACAAAATTAGAAATTATAACAATTTCAGAATACAAGTACAACATTAGCATGTAATTACATTTTCTAATAATTTAGAATAGATTATATTAAATTTAAAAAAAATACAAAATGCATTCTAAATTTCTTTAATTTATAATTTTGTAATTTTTTTTAAATTTAATAGTTTATAAATAAATGTTTGTCATTGTAGAGCTCTGAAGAAGTCACCAAAGTTGACGAAACGTTAGCGAAAATAATATAAGGTTTTTTCATACATTATTTGTCCATACTTCCTTAAACTAATCAAAATGTCAGTGTTCTTTGTAAGATTTCCAAAAAAATTCAAAAAAGGTAGTTTTTTATTCTTTGTTACATAGACATATAAATTTACGATAATATGTTACAAAGGAAATATAGTAAATTAAGATTTTTGAAAGTACTCCTTCAAAATTGCTAGAATAATCTGCTAGCTGCCGAGCATTCAAACTAAAAAGAAGAACGCCCAGACGATCATATTTCATTTGAAATTTTATATTTAGAAAACCAAAAACATATGGAAAAATCACTATAGAATTTTCGAGTTAAAAAAAGCATTTAAAAAACCTAAGGAATGGAAAAATAAAGAACAACGAACAAATACTTTCATAAATATCCCGTCAAAATGAGAATTTGAATCGTCATTGGAAATTATTTTTCTGGTTAGCGTTAGTTTTTCGTCTTTAAAATATATTTTTAAGAAACTATAAAAACACTGTTTCTTCATAAAAAAAATAAAAAATAATATTGGTTGTAATGAAAACATAACCACTATTTTACAACATCCAAGGAGACATAAATTCGTATTTATTTTGTGAAAATTTATCAACAACATTTAAAAATTTGTAAATATACCAAGTAGAACGTTCATTTTTATGATTGTATTTTGTTCTGTTTTAGAATAATTTGATGCCATGAACATGTTCGAATACAGATGTTTAAAAATCAGTCTATAATAGACAATAGACATATGTGCTCAAGTTGTTATTCGAAAAAAAAAACTTATAATATAAACAAAATTTTACTATAAAAAACTCCGTACATTATGTTATAGGTATACACAAACTATTTTCAATTATATTCAAATATTTAATTTGTTTTGTCTGACTCGAACGAACCAAACAACATACAGACAATCGAAATATAACGTTTGCTTGTACACTTTGAATAAAAAAAAATTATATCAAGATTGAAATAATTATTGAATTTTTCATCCGTCAAGTGTAATGTAAGTAAAACATAATATATAGATTTTTAAGAACGAAGAAATAACTAAATACATAAGCATTATGACTTCAAACCAAACGTATAAAATAATAAACATTATTGCAACAAACCAAACTAAAAAGTTAAAAAGTAGAAAATCCGTTTAAGACTACGAAATTTTTTTTAATAGCGATAGAAAATCTATTAATTCATTATAATGAAATAATTCATTTAATTGAACGAAAATAGAACAGCTGGGTTCCAGCGCTTTGCTGCCGCAGAAAAAAGTTCAAAACTTAGCAGCAAAGGTTCAAAACTCAACAACACGCAGACGTCAGGTTCATAATTTTTGTATTGTACTAACTGTACCGTTTTTCGTTCCAAAAAAACCGACCAAAACAGAGCTCGTTTCGCAAGCAAAGGGGGTAAAGAACATTTCAAACATTGTTTCGCTCTTTGACCTTATTTTAGGACTTGGCCTACAGTCCAATGCTTATTTCGCAAGGTAGGCGTGGAAGGTCTTCTGGTTAAAAGGCCGTTTCACTCGTAAGTGAAACCATTGACTTCGAATTTTGCGATTAATAAAATTCAAGAGAATCTCAATAAGTACATGACAAAACCAAGAACATTTCCTCGTGTAATATCTGTACATATAAAATATATCAAACATATCAAAAACATTTTTGTAATTTATACCAAATTTTTATAAAAATAAAGTCAAAATAAAAAATATATAGTGATTTGAGTGTATATTCCTACTCAAATTGTAACCAAACTATTGATTATACGAAAAAAAGTTGTTTACTCCTAAAAAATAAACATTTTTTGTATTTACAGCTTTTCTATATCTTAGTTTTTATGGCAAAAATTGGTGCTCGCAAGTGGAAACAAAAAGTTGGCGAAAATATTATTGCAATCGGATAGTTGGTATGGTAGCGTATAAAATACGAATAAATATTGATTTTTACATATCAGATAAATATACTTTTATTAATAGCTACCGATGAAATATTTGTAACATTTGATATCAAGTACTCCCGCTTTTTTTTACAGTTAAATAAATTTTTTATTAATGCATTCTCCTTGACTTGAATTTCATAATTATTATGATTAATTATTAGATTATATGTCTTTGTGACCTATTATTCAGTCTTGCACCTTGTGACCTACTGGAGGAAAAATAACAATATGGTTTTTCTATTGGTTATAAGTACAAAGCTGTATAAATTATTGTTTAGGAGATACATAGTGAAATCAATTGTATATGGGCTGTTATGGTAATTTGGTAAAATACCATTAGTGTATTATGCATAAAAACTTGAGACTACAGTATGCCTTTCGTATACAAATCGCTTTAAATACTCAATACATATCGGTAAATAGATAAACAATACCAGTGTGATTTTCAAGGAGCTATTTATCGTATTAGGGTGAGCAAATAATGCACCCAACTTGCATAAATAAAGTAAGTAATTTAGAAATAAATTTGATTAGAATTGATAATCACTTAAATCAAATATTTACTTCGAACCTCTTAGAATTTGCAAACCAATTCTCTAAAATAATTTTGATCAAAAAACGAAAATAATAACATCGATGATGTCCGTAATTACACGCAAACTATATAAATATTAATAAATATCGTCAGTCAGTTTGATTTTTAATAGAAATTTCGAAATTTTTTAGAAACAAAATGCCAATTTAAAATAGATATCCTTCAATTTTTTTAAGAGATATATTTTACACACAATTACATTTCTCCAATTTTAAGTATGAAGACGCAATGCTCCATTTTTTTTGAATCGAACTATGTGGAGAATATCTGAATGTGCCGGTATTCAATTTTTAATCATGAGTTATCATATACAATTTTTCATATAGGTACTTGTAAATTTTTGGATATTTGAAATAATAATAAAATTGAAAATTTTATGCCATTATAATTCTATTTTTAAAATATACCATACATTTCAATATTGAAAATTGTAGTATAATTTTATGAAAAATATTTTATTTAAAAACTTGTCGTCCATTTTAATATAATGAAGTCATTTTGATTGCGTTTATGTGTTCTTAGTTGATTATATTCAATCTTTTTGTGAGTTAACCGTACATAATACATGAAATTCATTGAAACAATGATTATGAAAAAATAATGTTAAAAAAATAGTAGCACATTTGAGAATGTCAAAATATCAAACGGGTTAATTTAGTTCTATTAGTAAGCTTCTTCTATTCTTTCAAATTTCAAATTCAAGATTTTTGTTATAAATTCTTTTCTTGTAATATTATATGTAACATACATTGCAAAATTAACGCAATAGGGGCCTGGATAAATTTTTTTTGTTACTTTAATTGAGGCATCTTTTGGGCATTCAAAATTCTTAATTAAACAAAGAGGGAAATACCTACGTATGACGTCAACTGTTAGCTAAACATTGCTTTCAAGAAGAGATAGAATAGAAAACCGAATAATATTTGATAGCTTATAGCTTCTTCGTTTTTTAATCAATTTTAATTTATTTTTAATTTTTGTTATTTTCACATTTTGCAAATTTATAATCAGTCTGTTACTTCCTTAACCTTATCAATCTTCAAGACAGACAAAAAACATCGATTTTTAACTTTTACTTAATGCTGCATGTTACCATCTTTATCTTTCAAGTAGAAAATAAGTTTTATAGCAAATTGTGAACATAAAGAGTAAAATGTAATATTTGTGAAGTTTGGAGTACAAGTCAAAGTCAAACAATGAGCGGAAGGCGATTGCTATTGCTAAATCGACGACCAGTTACCAGATCTACACTACCTACTACTTTTGAGCCTTACAAATCAAAAGCCGTTTTAGTCTTTGGTACAAAGTATATTTTTTGTAACAAAAATATAATTTTCGGGATTTTTATAAATTAGATAAACGTCAGTTGTTTAACAGAGGATTAATTATAATTATTTTAATGTCAATTTAATTTTAATACGTTGTACCTTCCATAATTGATTAATGTACGCTACTCCAATGCCATTTGCGAAAATGCAACTATTAGAAAATCGAGTTTTCTCGTAAAATTTTCCTCTGTGGCTTTCTACCACGAAACTGGATATCCAACCATTAAAGAAAATTTGAAAATCAACGTGGTGGCTCCTTTCGACCCCCTTATGTTTCTCATGCCATAATTGAATAATATTTTTTCCTTTTACGTTATTGTCATTAATTATTAAAATTTTTCTATTATTTTGAATATAATTTGAAATCTTATGGCTGTATTGATCGTTACTTAATATAAACAATAAATTGTTTACAATTTATATCGGTATTTTATTTATGAAACAATGAAAGAGTAATTTCTACAATCATAAACATTTATTTTATGTATAAAATATTCCACCTTTTCCAAGTATTTTAAAAACTAAATGATATTGTTTAAATTTCGAATAAAAATGCAATAAAATGTTTTAAGTAATACAATAAATTTTGTTAAAAATATAGTAAAAGCCATCAACCTTTTATTTTTTTTTGGAGGAACATGAATAGAACGATTTTTTGTCGTTGTTGGTATTAATGATCTTAAAAACCATTTGTTATGTAAAATTTAACGCTAAATTTGAAATACATAAAATCGTGTACTTGCGAAAGTGATGTAATATTTTAAATTTAATTTTATTATATCGATGTATGTAAAATATCTTGTTAATTTTTTTAAATTTATTTTACTTTGTAAATTATCTTATTAATTCATTTTAATGGCTTTATGTATTTTTGTTTCTAGTGAGCAATTTACATTTGACGTCGACGATTGTGATTCTTATCTAAGGATGCCATTATAGTCGATTTTAAAAAGAAATTATTCAAAATATAACTATTATAAAACCATTATACATAGCGTTCCATCTGTTTACAAATCAGAGTACCTTCATTTTAAGTATTTGCTTATGTTGAAAAATTTCAATAAATTGTATTGTATTTTGTTCGTTCCACTCCATATCGAAATATTTGAATACAATTAAAATAAAAATTAATAATGTTTGTCTTGTCGTCTTGTCATTGCAAATGTTGCGTTATCGAGTCCACACAATTTGCGGGATGCTTTGTAATATTTTCGCATATCAAGTTACACGATAGTGTTACGCGTTCACGTCAACACAAAGGTTGCTATTACACGTCAAAGTTGCATTACGATGTTAAGCCAGACGCGAATGTTGCACGTCTGTACGCGGCTTATGGTTCGATTTATTTTTCATTTTAATTATTAGATTTATTAGTTTTATATTCCAAATCATAATAAATATCACAGGATACGCAAGACAAATTACCATACTACTGGCAACATCATAAATAAAATTTTTTTTCTCCACTCCATGTCCTTATGGTAAACAGTTTTGTTAAAAATGAAACCACTCTTAATGAGCTAGTTCCTTTAATTAAAAAAATAATTATTAAAATCGGATTTATCCGTATTTATTTATCCGTAAAATATTACGGACCACTCCGTAGATTTCCTTTTTCGAATAAAATAATCTATTATAATGAATATCGTTAAGTCGTAACTGGTTTTGAAAAAAAAACAATCGAAACAAAGTTTAAGTTTCCGAGTCGATCAAAATGAAGCGAACAGTAAGGCTTTAAAGCTATTAGATTTCATTAAAATTGAAACAAGTCATTTTTTTTGTATACATTATGTATGTATTTGGGAAAGTAATTGAATACGGATAACTTATATATGTGTTACAACACAACAAAATAAATTTTCCACAAACACGTGACTAAAAAATCTATTAGAAACTTTTTTTTTTCATAAACAAAGTATTTTTTATTTTATAATTTTTTCGTCTACAAAATACAATATACAAAAGCATCAAGTTGCATAAAACTTTTAAAATAAATTAGTTTGAACTTTTGTGTGAGAGGTATAATTTTGGAACGTGACCAAAAAAGTTTGTTACCCACTGGTGTTTGGTTTTTGTTAGTATCTCTTTAAATGGACACTCACATGTATTATATACGCAGTATATATTGTTGAAAATAATAAACACACGTATATTCAAAATAATGCTGTATTTATGTATGTGTGAAAAAAAGATAGCATGATACTGTATCTATCACGTTTTAATTTATTATACTTTACTGTTTCATGATTTTAATAGTAACAAAATAAAAATATATATTTTGAATTTTATATTTCATTGTACATAAAATGTTGAAAAACAAAATATATAGATAACGTTTTTATAACGCTCATTGTTTAATTGGTTTTACTCATGGACAGGTCTTCATTTTCTACCGCCCGTGGTAAAGGTGGTATCTAGCGCCCCTCTCTCGATTAGAAATCACAAGGCACATATATAAATGATGTGTTCAGGGACCGGGACAGTCTACCCTCACTACCATTCCTAGATCCGTTGCTGGGTTTACTTTGTTGTTAAATATACCTTTCATTGAGAGAAGTTATTTGAAATGAATGAAAAATAATCTGGAGCAAACAAACTCAACAAATAACGGCGAAATCCCATAACCATCATAAAAAACTCTTCAATCCTATTGAAATTGAATAGGAACGAAAAGGATTGAAAAAGAATAGTCGATAATTCAATTTCCTATTAAGCTTCTCAAATCTATTCAAAATTTGAATAAAATTCTATAGGAAATAATTTCCCATTCAATCCTATTCAAACCGATTCAATATTTTTTATAGAATTCAATAGACAATTATTTCCTATTTGAACCCATTACATCCTATTCAAAATTAAATTTCATATTTAATCCTAATCATTTCCTATTTATTCCGATTCAATTTCAATAGAAATTTATACTACTTTTTTCTCAAGGAAAAATTGATTTTATAATAAAATATTTAATTCAATTAAGAGATGTACACTCCTAAGACCGCTGAAAGTTCTAATATTTTGCAAGAACATTAAAAAAATCTCGTGAGCACGAACTTCTAACAACCATAAAGAATTGAAAGATTAGACGTTGTCGAATACAACAACGTCCACTCGGGTTTTTTTTAAATGGTGCAGACCCAAATATAACTTCAAGTTCGTGGATGAGCTAAATGAAACAATTGAGTACCAAGAATAATAATTATTATAAAAATATCAATTGTACTAAAGCCTGTCCAGAGTATTTAAATAATAAAATGTGTTCATCATTATTTAGAGAAAACGTTTCCAAAAAATATGGTAATGAGTCTTCAAGATATTCACGAGTAACATGCCTGGCAACGATCTCTGTCAATTAGCAAATTTATTGTAATGATAACTACTTTGTTGACGAATTTGGTGACGCAATTGTGTGAAAATGTTACTCAGGCACTTTATAAATACTAGACACAGATTTACAAAGTTTTAGTCTTATGTTAAGCAGGTTATTCGGATCGTTTGTTAAAAAGTAGAATGTATTTAACAATTGTATGAATAGGATTTAAATTTGTATTTTGCCAACTTCTGAGACTATGTCCCGCGTTATTCAAAGTAATGTTTTATGTATACATAATACATATATATATATATATATATATATATATATATATATATATATATATATATATATATATATATATATATATATATATATATATATATATATCATTTAAATAACAAAGTATTAATTTTATACACGCGCTACATTCATAACGTACCTAGTAAAATAGCAAAGCAGTAATACATCACTTCATCAAGTAAATAATAAAAGTCAGTCGAAATTCTCTCATATTTGTCATATTTTTCCAGACAGAAACACCGAACAAACATACATTGTTATGCATAAAGTTATTTTTCATTAAAAATATTGGTTGACGCGTATAAAATATTAAACCTCTCTACATGAAAAGTGAGGACAGGGTTTGGGAGACAGACTATTACTGTTTATACTATGCTGTTATATTATCATTCTATACACTCATCGTCACAGAATTTTGCCATTATATAAATAATTCTATGAAACAATTAATTACTTCAACGATATCCCGAGACCTCGGGATACCGGAACTGCTGTCTTCGCCGATTCTATTTGCCTCCAATCCCTACTATGCATTCTTGAAAGCTATTTCAAGTTATGGAAAATCAAAATAAACCCAACAAGACCCATTATATTCTTCTCACTCGAAAGAATAAATTTAATCCTACCCTCTTGAACTACATATGTTTGACACGTAAATTCAGCAAACAACTGGACACAGAACGCCAAAAAGCGTCTGGCCTTGGGAAACGCATCCTTTGTAGAATTATACGTAGTATTCAGCCCCAAGAGTAAACTAAACGTTTAAAGCACCTTTTACAAGTCATGTATCCGCTCACAGCAATTACAAAACCGTTGCCTTCGAGTGATTTCAAAGAGACCCTTGAGATTCCACTCGAAACTTTCTACAGCGAAACACCCGACCATCCACAACTTTATCCTCGGGGATTAAATTTAAAAAGCAAAAATTCTAAAAAGTAAGCTTTTTATGTAATAAGTATAAGAAATTTAAAAAACGCATTGAAATCCATCCACTATAACTGAGTTCCGTGGTAAAAACACAATTGAACTCGACTAATAATGCGAAAGATGCCTAATAAACAAAAAAGTATATTTTGTTCAGTATTTCACAATTTCAAAATTTTATGCCACCGACTGAATTGTTTCGTAAACATTTAAGAATGTTTTGTAGAATTTAAAGTTATTACAAAATAAATAATTATTATTTTGTCTACAACAAAATTGTTTTATTTTTGTATGTGCTCATCAAATTCATAACATCTCTACAATTTTTGTTGTTTTTACTTATATTAGTTTTATAGTAGTAGAAATGACTTTTTCACCTTTAATTAAGCTGATTCATTGAAAGATACAAAGAAGTCAAGATAGTGGTTATTATTACATGGACTGAAAAGTCCCGGGCCTAACACATAGATGGTGCTAGTTTTATTGCAGTCACCTTTTTTCAGTTAATACTAACCTTCAAAAGACAGCTGTTAAAATTTCATTATATTCTATTCATTAGTTTGTGAGTTATAGTGCTAAGAGTGACGATACTTTTATTTTTTTCAAAACAATGAATAAAAAAAAAAATTCGTGTTTTAATTTTACACTGCTTCTAGATGGGAAAAAATACCGTTCAAGCGAAGCAATGGCTTGAAAATTGTTATGGGGACTCCGCTCCATCAGAAACAACAATAAAACGTTGGTTTGCTGACTTCAAACGTGGTCGTAGAGACACCGATGATGCAGAACGCAGTGGACGTCCAAATGAGGCGGTAACACCAGAAAACATAACAAAAATCCACAAAATCGTTTTGAATGATCGAAAAGTGAAGTTGCGTGAGTTAGCTGATATCGTAAAAATATCAAAAGAATGTGTTGGCTTTATATTGCATGAGCATTTGACTATGAGAAAGCTCTGTTCAAAGTGGGTGTCGCGTTTGCTCACTGTTGATAAAAAAACGAGAACGTGTTGATGATTCTGAGCAGTGTTTGGCCATGTTTAAACGTAACAAACCGGTATTTTTTCGCCAGATTTGGCTACCTGCGAATACTGGCTGTTCGCAGACCTTAAAAAAATGCTCGCCGGTAAGAAATTTCGCACAAATGAAGAGGTTATCGCTGAAACTGAGGCCTATTTTGAGGCAAAAGATAAATCGTTCTACAAAAGTGGTATTGAAATGTTAGAGCGGCGCTGGAATGATTGCGTTGCTCTTGATGGACATAACGTTGATGAATAAAGCTAATTTTGAACCAAAAAAACTGTGTTTTCTTTGTTAGGCCCGGGACTTTTCAGTCCATGTGTTACATATACCATATACCAGGAATGAAACCAGGAGCGTTTTTCACCCAAACTATTTTGTATGATTCCATATGACGTCTGCCTAGCTATTGGTAGGAACCAGATCCGATTCTCGGAAAATGTGTAATGTTTTCTTTCTATCTTTCAATAAAATATCGTGATAGAAATTAATCTACTGGTGTTATAATTTCCACCTCTGTAAAACCAAGATGAGGTGTTAAATACATTTAAGTTAAAGCATTTGAAATAGCACATAAAAATGAAACAATTTGCTTGTGTTCATAACAATAATCAATAAAAAAAATCGGACCATGTTTGTGTATTATAACCCACATGATATACAGACAAAATAGTTGGAGTAAGAAAGTTACACATATGACAACCACAGACATTTGGTGTAAGAAAGTTACACATACGATGATCCGAGTTCGACTTCCTTCAGATGGTAAAATTATTACTTTATTCTTTGATATTTATCAATAAAAATCAAAGGATAAATTTTAACATTACAATTTCTACAGAATATTCAATATTGAAAATTAGATTACCTGCAATTTGTTGGAAATTATGATTAATCAAATGATTGAAAAAAATTCTGAATTTAGTTAAATTTCAAATTTTTCTAAGGAAAAGATTGTAAAATATTCTATATAATAATTCTAACTTGTAACAAATTCTGTGCCCATGACTGTATAATAAATAGTCGCTTTATTATTTTGACTATGATGAGGTAGTAGACAAAATTTATTAAAATTTTATCACGAATAATTCTGGTTATGTATATATTATGTCATATACTAGCAAAAAGTGTAACACAATAGTATCACTGGGTAACAATATTCTAGACATTGTTTGGAATTTATAATTAAGTACCACCACTCAACAAAAACACTTAACTGATTGCGATTATGATATTGATCAATAATTTACCCCAACTGTATTATAAAATTTCATTATCATCTTTATAAAGATCCAAATGATCCAACATTTTAGAGATATAGTGAGGAATATGGAAAATAGAATTCAATCAACACAGTTACGACTAAGGTCTAGTTTACAAAAAGAAGGTCGAGTTTACAAAAAATAATAGGCTCTGCGAACGTGGTCGTATATTGTGAAACCAAGTTGATAAAGGACCTTGCAGAATTATCGTGGAACATTTAAAAGGGGAAAATGTAGTCATTTCGTAACATTTAATAAAAGATGTTTAGTGTTTGAAACAAATTAAATGAGTAGTTGTGATATTAAGGGTCAAAAATGACATGTGTTTGTATTATTTTCAATATTTTGGGGCTAATTATTGCATATGAATTAAAAAGATAATAAAATTAAAACCTTATTATTTTTTAACACATATAAACTCATTTATTTCAGGTTTGATTTTCTGGACAATTCTCTTATAAAGACTAAATAGGAAAGATGAACAAATTTCTTTTATCACTTCAATTGCGGCGTCTTTACTTTATAAACATGAATTTGAAGTTATTTTTGAAGCCAAAATATGGACGTTCAAAATTTTTAATTTAAGAAAGAAGGAGATTTGCATAAATCACGTCATACATGTTCATCGCAATAGTTATGATACATAAGGGTCATTCTAAAGTGAAAGGTCCTATCAATGGCCATATGCATTTATATACACTCTCCTTCAAAATTTAAAATAAATATTGTTATTAAACAAAAATGAGTTGATTGTGGATAAGAATGTTGTATAAATTACATTAATATTCAAAAATTTTGTTGTGCAATTTTTCTATAGAAAATGGCCGCTAATCGTAGAAATTATCCATCGTACCCATATAGTAGAAATCACAAATAGAAATTTTTGCTAGAAATAGATGGGAAAGAATATTTAATTTTTATTTGATATTAAACTTAGTTTCACATTTTGATGAGTAAAATAGCGAATTTTTTAAAATGCATCTTCTCTATTATTAAATTTTCTAAAATAAAAAAGTTATTAAAGTTGTATCTACTCGTGCGAATAAAAATTTAAAAAATATAGTAAGTTTAATAAACCTTTTGTCGCGTTATCAAAAATTTCTTGCCATTTAGTAAGTTGAGTTTTTTTTCAAAAGTTTTTTTTGTCTACCTATTATTATTATTTGGAATAAAAAAGGTAATATAGAAGTATCATGACATAATATTGTCTCTTCATATTACTACTATTCTTTTTTATATGGATCGAATTTAAAACGTGATGCAATTATAGGAGAAAAATCAAAACTTAATTATAAAAACAATATGTAATCAGTTTGTTTTCTTCAATATTGTCTAAGAACTTGTCCAACACTTTTATTAGCTATAAATTTCATGTTAAATACAGAGTAATGCAAAATCAGTTTCAAAATTTAAGAATTGATACAACTAATAAAAATGGCAATAATAGATCTGTGATATATAGAAATATCAATCAATATGCTAAAAACAGTTCTTATCATTAATAAAGTTCTCACAGGTAGAAAAAAAGATTATTTTGATTACATTACACGTTGTGAATGAATATAATAGAAAATATTTAATATTAAAATGAACGCCCAAGTTTCAAGTGGCGTTATTAGTTTGAAAATAAAATTAATTGAATTTCTTACATTCCTAATAATACTCAAATTATTATTTTTGTATGCTCCTGATTGGCAAGTTCGTACTGTGGACCTTGCGGGACGCACCTCAACCACTTGTTTATGTTTAGAGACAAATGATCACCTTCTTCATGTATTCATCACAAATAAATTTTTCTTGTATTTTGAAAGTATAATTAATAAACACAATTTTTTCTACAGTCAAATTATGTAAACAGATATCAAGATATCGGTTTACATTCAACAGTAATTGAAATATCAGACCCACAAATAATTTGGAATATAATTTTGTAACGTTCAGTATGTAATTTGAAAAGAATAGTACTCATAAAAATTCAATACGTATTTTAAGATCATCAATTTTCGTTTAGTTTGTCTTGATAAGTATTTTACTTACAAGCCAAAAATGTTCAATTGAATTTCATATCAACTGAATAATGGTGGTGTAAATATAATTGCTATTATTATTGATGTATATTAAATTGTATAATACACAATCATGCTTTAAATGCCTTTGTATAGAATTTCCAGGAGTGATTTTAACATCCCAACTCCAACTTTAAAACAAACTTCACTTTGTTCGGAAGTGCATGTCAGCCTATCTGTATTTTGTTTCAAAATTGCGATATTGGAAAATCAAAGTTTTTTCTTTGTAATTAATTATAAATCTAAACCTAAATGACAGACCCAAAGTGATTTCATTGTAATTTCAGTAGGTACCTGATTTTTTATTGACTTTATCAGTTTCTACAGCGTATATAGCCTCAGCAGCTAAAGCGCTTAAATAAATAAATAAACCTAAATGGCATATTTGTTTGTATACGATTTACATATTATAGTCGTATACAGGTGCCTTGGAAAAAAAATATTAGCACTCTTTAGTCCAATAAAAACTGTAAAAAACCGTTCTACAACTTCAAAGGTATAATACTTTTATATTTTTTTTAATCAAATTTCTGTACTATAAGCATTTCTTAAAATAACTGAAATTTTTAGAAAAACAAAAATACTTTATATAGAAATTTAAAAAATCCATGTTAACTACATTCATACTTTTTTCAAATTAATTAATTTTGGGCGTTTAAAATTCTTCAACTTAAACAACCATTGGATCCATATAAATTTGTAAGATTCCTACTATTTGCATTGAATACACCAATCATTTAGTTTCTGAACGACGAACTTTACTAAAATCAATTTTAACAGTTTCGTCTCGAAATATAATGCCCTATTCATGTACATCTTATACACAAAGAATAAAAATTCAAATCAGATATTCTATCTTTTTACCAGCGATAAAAACGTGATTAGAAGATGAAAAATATCTATACGTATAAATAAATATATAAATACTAGATTTTACCTGTGGCTTCGCTCGCATTGATAACAAACATGAAGAAGCATTTACAAAATATATTGGTTAGAATGTACTTAATTGGTAATTATTGATTATAAGAAAAAATGTTTCAAACAAGTTAACATTAAAAATAACATTTTTTGCATTTAGTTTTTCAATATGTCTAATCGTTTAGAAATTGTATTGTAAAATGTGGGCCAGGTTGATGTGCAAATAAATAATTTTTTTAAATAATATAATTCGTTGATGATATAGCTTTGCATTCGTGGAAAACCACACACACAAAATTTAATTGTCTTTGCTACTCGCAAATGATAATTTACTACTGATCTCAAAAAACGGTTGAGTAGAATACGTGTGAAAGTAACAAATTAACAAACAAAAAACTCACACTGGCATTTATAATCTTATGATAATATACATTCATTCATCAACTGTATAAGAACCACGCACCATTATTAAACTATTTAAATTTAATTTTTAAATGTAAAAATTATATTTCAACTATTATTATAGACGTTGTTACTCTTTGATAACACAGCTATTTTTTGTTGAAAGAATATTAAAAATCGATTTAGATCAATCGAGAAGACGTAACAAACAAATAAACAAACTCACATTCCTATTTATATTATTAGTATGGATAGAAATATTTTTTCATTCTTTTGATGATGATAAAATATTATCGTATCCACAGTAAATATCACTTAAATGAGAATCCTCTGTTCAATATGCTCTCAACTAGCTATAAAACAGTGTTGTCAAAAACATAAATTGCAAAGAATCTTATCAGAAAAAAGCATTTTCTTGAAATATTATAATAAACGTGACTTTGATAAAGGGATTTTAAATGGACTCTGAAGATCCTATAATAAATATACAAAAACATTAGTTGTGTTTAAAATAAATGAACTAAATGGTAGCCTTTAAAATGAATTTAAAGATTTTTAAGGTAATTTTGGAAAAAAATTTCAAATAGATACATCCATTTTTGATATTGAACGGAAAATTTCTAGTTAAAATCAAAATTCAGTCTTAACATGACTTAAGATTCAATTGTATTATTATGGCAATGAATAGGATCGTTATTACGTGAAAAATAATGATTTTAAGAGTAACAATACAAAAAATGAAACTTTTTAAAAATTTTACAAAATAAACACCTTGATATTGATTATCATGGCCATTTCTGTATGTATAGCAACATTTTTTAAGTGCCTTCGATATTTGCTAGCGTTAGAAATTTTAGACTAAAATTTATGTTCTCTGACACATTCCTTCCACAATCGTCGAATATACAAAATGTATAAAAGACTTTTCAACAGGTTTACCGTCTGACCAACATAATATATAAAAAAAAACTGTCATAGTTGTAAACATACAGTTTTGTTTTTATTTAGATTTATGATTCTAGAAATGGATAACGTAAATATTATCATACGATCAACGCGGCGGTCTATGTCCAGTTAACCAAGTATTTATGACCTATTTATATTCTACGGCTTAGCAACATTTCAAGCATAATAACTAAAATCATTCAAAACAAAAATATAGTGGAAAGGTTTTTGAATCAATAATATTGATATCTGTATGTAGAACATTACTATAGTAAAGAAAGATTAACAAATTCCAAGATGAAATTTCAAGGGATAACCAAAAAAAATTTTTTTTTGAAAATACTGCTGCCTAAGTTACCTGAATTCAAGTTGAAAATTTTTCTGGAGTATACATTTCTATACGCTTTTTACGGAACGCCAAAATTTCTGCATGATTTCAATAAATTTTTCTTTACCATAAAAATTTTAAATTATTGTCATTAACGTCCTATAGGCAAATGTAGTTAGAAATTCCGCCTTTTCAGAAATATATGAATAAAAAAAGATATCCTGCCTTGGGAACTCGACAGAAATTAAAACGTTAAACTTCATTTGTACAAAAATCTCAAATTATCAGAGCAATTTTTAGGAAGCTAGGAAATTATTATTGAGAAATTTAAATCTTAAAATTAAAAATGGTATTTTCGTTTCATAATTTTTATTTAAAAATTAAAATTATTATTATAAAAATATGGTGTAAACGACTGGGGGCAAAGGGGGTAATTTCTTATTCCAAGGCATCATAATATTTCTATTATATTATGTAATAAATATTGTACTGTTAGCAATTCTCTATTTTTCAAGTCTCTGTTTTTGAAATATTTATTTCTGTGAAAATTATGATCAATAAAAGTCCATTTTCTAGAAATTATTTAAATTTCTTATTTATTCATGTTGATTTTAAGGGAGAAACATACAACTGAAGTACCCTCCATTATGTAGAAATCTTTCAAATCTTTCACGCCCAAATAGCTTAAAAAATAACTGTCTAAATGTTTTGAAATTTGATATACACAATACTGATATGAAAATGGAGTATTTGCGCGAAACTTGAAAGAAATACAATGTATATGATAATTAATTTAAGCCAACGGCTTGTTAGAAGCACATTCCTTTACGTATTTAGAAGCACATTCCTTTACAGCTGAGGATAATCGCCCTTAATGAAAATTTTTCTAAGTCAAGACTTGATACAGTTCTAAAACTATATGCTGTCGGTGACGCGACCTTGAATGTATTACCTCTGTAAAAGGATTCTGAATATTTAATTCATTTGACAAAGTAAATTTTTTCTTCTGGATTCAATCAATATATTACATCGGCTTTTTATGATAATGCTAATAGGAAATTACTAAAAATATTTAATTTGAGGAAATATTTGCATGTAAAAATATTTGAAATATATGGATTCGATTAATTTATAACGAAGACAAACAACATTCTCATATTGTATTTTCAGTATCAAAAATATTTTACATAATAGTTGTGTCATTGTAGATAATTTGAATTTTGAGAACAACATATTGCTTGATATTGTACGGTTGCTATTTTATGTTTCTCCCTTCTTCTTGCACATTCATATGCATATATAAAATGTGAAATGAGAACATTGCAACGAAGCGGTGTGATGTGGATTCGATGCGATGTGCGCTTGCAAGTATTACTGTCAAGTGGGTGGAATAATAATCATAATGGTGAAAATGTAAACAAAATATCATCTATTGTTATATATGTAGTGCTGTAAAATTTCTGTACTATAATACTACAATCATTTTCGACTTTTACTTCCCGAGAAATGAATACAAGCTGGAATTGAAGAAAAATGTTCGATGATAATGATCAAATACTATCTGCAAAATAATCTGTCAAAAAGATGATAAAGAATTTCTCTGCAATAAACTTGGTAAAAGTAGGGAATTGTATTATAAAGCAATTCGTAATAAATTCACGTGCGGGGGGGGGGTGCTCGTTTTGGTTATTTTTCTTTGAAGGCCAAATTTTCACATAAATCTCTGACAGGATTCCCAGGGTTGAATGCTATAATTAAAGTATATGTATAAATATATATTTATATATACGTATACGCGTCTGTTTCATAAATGTGGATGTTATATTATGTATGTTTGTTCGCTAGAAATTTTTGTCACAATTATTTCAAGAACGAAAAATTATTATTGACCAAAGTCCAATCAATTTTTATGCTAAATCATACAATTTCAAACAAGTATACTAATCTTCTTAATTTTTAACAATTTTTCTATTTATTATTCTTTAAACTGGAAAGTTAGTCTTCTACACCTCGAGATTCGCACCCAGGCTATTTGTTTATATGGGAATCGAGTGAATTATCAATAATAAATAAATTAACACGTTTTTATTGTACAATATACATCAGTATTTTATTGAACATTATGTTTGGAATGATTTATAACTATAACAAAGTTGGTAAAATTTAAATTTTGAATACAGTTATAAGAAAGTCTTACTTCTCTTTAATGTGGTTTATATTTTACGAAATTTTTGTATTTAAAGATAATTTAATGTTATAATTTCAAGAAAAAAAAATTGTCGATATTAGTATGCCTGAAATTCCTTTTATATTCTTTTAATATTACTGAAACGCTGTAAAAATCATATAATGTTTATGAAATGCTCTTTAAATCGATCGTAAAAGTTTGCGAAGACAAATGTTTTCAGCGAAAAAAATTACAATATCTTTCAAAAGTTTTTCAATATAGCAATTTTAATTATTGGCTTTCATTAATCAAATAGATGAATGAGCTTTCTTTTTAGCTTGCTTGAATTTTTTAGAAGGTGCAGATTGGATATATCAATTGTTTTAAATGACTGAAGTATAGTGCAAGAACATGGTTCTCTGTTCATGTTCCATTCCAACTATCTTTCTTCTAGCTAACTCAACTATTTTCACACAAAACATACACAAAATTATACGACTAGCTGTAGCGAACTTAGCTAAAAACGTCAGTTATGTGTGCAATGGAAAACACATAATATTTTGTGTTATATTTTGATAGGAAATATAACAATGAAAATATTATTATTATCTAATGATACAAACTGTGTATTCAGTCGTTCATACTTTCAATTTATTCACACTAATGCAATATTCTGTCTTAATACGAACTAAACCCAATATTTTGAAACTTGAATAAAATATTAAAAGTAATTTAGTTTTATTTTATTGAAACTACTCTGCTATATAATTACATACTTTGAAAGTAAAAATATATATCCTAGCGAGAAAAAACCAAAAATATAAAAATTATTTCTGAATTTCTTATGACATAATTTTTTATTATACAAAACATATTTAGAAAAAAAATTCAAATGTTATGCAATTTGGTACACACAATCTTAAAATAAAAACGGAAGAGTTTTTTTGGCATGCCGAAGAGATTTTTGGAGAGAAAACATTGCTAATATTTTAATCAAATTTTGCTTTGTACTTTAAAAATTTTTATCCCGAGGAAAACTCGTACCTTCCTTTTTTAGGTCAAGATAGTGCACATCAAATTTCATTACATTTCGATAATATTTGTGCGCGAAAATACTGTGTTTATTATAAAGACCTTACCAAGGCCATTAAGTCAGTAGTAACAAACTAAATGTATAAGATATAAAACCAAAATTATTATTTTTATCAATATAATAATTGATTTTTTCCAATCGAAAATTTCAAGATTAGTTTTTAGTGGATCGAAACGTTTCACGGGTGTATGATTCCAAAAGCACCGCTTTTATAAAATTTCGTCACAACAACCAAAAATTAGAAATTGACTTTTCAAATATAAGCATGAAATGTGAAGCATTATATAATTGGGTAAATTTAATTATGTAAGCTTTTATGACCAACCGAAACAGTAACCTTCAAATTACGATTTTATCAATTCTTTTTCTGTGCTGCATCAATTTTTTATAGTACAAACTTATCTAACTTGTCATTTAGATAACATATTCTATATTAAAATGTTCAATTTCTCTTTAATAAAGGAAATTTTTAAAGGACAGACGACTGAGTCAAGGATGAGGACTTGGAGATTCGCAAGAATCTTGTACTGCGTTCCAGTATCTATAATTAAAAATAAACCTTTTAAAATGATCTAAAATACCTCAAAATTATTGAAAACACGATGTAGAAAATATGATTATACACGATTTATATAACATTTATAAAGATATATGTGCATAAGAAATTTAATAACGATCTTATTAGTTTTTGAACAATAGAATAACCTAGATAACTGTATATTTAATAATTCGAATTTTCGGACAATATCAAGCAACACTTACAATATGCATTTATTACTTTCATTCGATGTTTTAATCAATTTAATTCTCTTGTTTTTTTTTTTTTATATTTTTTTATTTATTTATTTATTTTTTTTTTTTATAATTATTAATGAGAACTCTAGGATTTTTCGAATACATTTCGATTTTTTCCCCAATTTCCTAGATCAAATTATTTTGTATTTTATAAATACGTATTTCGACTACAAAGTAGTCATCAGCAATATGAATTAGCTAGTTGTAGTGATCCTCAGAGAATCATTACAACTAACTAATTCATACTGATGATGACTACATTATAATCGAAATACGTATTTATAAAATACAAAATAATTTGATCTAGGAAATTGGGGAAAAAATCGAAATTTATTAATTCTCTTGCTTTTATCTCTGGCTAGATTGAAAGTAAACAGTTTTCAAAGTAGGGTATAAAATCTATTTTTTTTTAAAGACACATATCATTATTTCCGTATGCAAATGTACCAAACATTTTCCACAAATTTTGATTATAAATGTACTAACTTTATTATTATTTTTTTTTTGTAATATTGATAAAATTTAGATCAATATAATTCAAATAGCATATAAAAATACTGGTCACATAAAGAATTGATAAAATTTTCAGTACAAAGATAATAAAAATAAACTCATCATTTTATTTTAAACATTAATATAAAGTATATTATAAAATTCAGTTACTTTGAAAATATAAAAAAAAGTATAATTAAAATTAACAACCCTTTTCTCACAAAATAAACAAATTATTGTTAATACACAGTGTCGGTATATTTTTGAGCGTTAATATAGAATTTATAAATAAAATAATGATATACAGGATCGGATCAAGAAATAAATCTACTGACAAAAACAATTTCACATGGGTATTGTAAAATTCTTAAAAAGCGATAATATTTCACATAACATCTATGAATATATCAATTGCTTTAGTTAAGTTCATTCTACATATTTCAAAAATTATATATTTTCAAAATTTCATTGACAAATAAAAAAAAATTTGACCATTGAAAATTCATAGTACTTAGATATCCATGTATGGAGTGAAATGTATAATTATAATCTACTAGAAAAATATCTAGCCATGTTTCGAAATCCAAATATATGTTGGAGTTCCGTAATAATTTTTTGAAATGCTATTGATTGGCTAAATAATACAAAATTTTTTATATAAATAAATTTTCTTCTGTCTTTTATAGTTCAAGGTTGGGGCAAACGATCATTGGACTCCATAAACCGATTTTGATCATTCAAAAGTTTTTCACTTTTAATGTCACTTTTTATGTTTAGTATACGTCACCAAAATTTCAGCTTGCTATCTCTTTTTGTTTTTGAGTTATCGTAATGACGGACGGACACTCGGGCAGGTGAACCGACGATCCACCGGAAATGGACTAAATCGGTGTTTACTATTAATGTTCCTAAATTTTGGTAACTGTATAATTCTAAGTGTAGGTAAGCAATGAGAATCGTTTAGGCATATTGTGGATACTTTAAATATTGCCTAATTTTCCACAATGTGCGATCCTGTATATTATTTATTCATCCTAAAAAGCTTAGATTATTATCAAACTTGTAATAAGAGACTGTTATGTAAGTACTGTATGCATGCATTATTATATATTTAAGCAAAAGTTTTCCTGTACTCCGGCATAGTTTATAATTATAAATTTATAAAGAAAATTCTTTGATTAATTAACTAACTCTCTGATATTATAATATTAATTACACACTGTAAAATCTGTTAAATATATTCTTTTCTTACGCCCGTCAGTCTTAGTGAGTGTCAGCACAAAAGTATTCTAAAATTTTTATTAATTATTCAAAACTTTTTGATTAAACAGGTCTAAT
Organism: Chrysopa pallens; assembly: GCA_020423425.1. NCBI lineage: Eukaryota > Metazoa > Arthropoda > Insecta > Neuroptera > Chrysopidae > Chrysopa > Chrysopa pallens. The sequence goes on from CM035591.1 coordinate 87,657,141, forward strand.
TTTAAATACAAGCATTATTTTGCACTTAGAGCAGGGCATAGAGGCGTATTCGTTATAACATTTTTTTCTAGTTTTAATAATGTTCAATATCATGTCAAGGAGATTATAAAAACTATAAAAATGTAAAATAATAGCCAATATAAATTGACCGACAAAAATAAAAACAGTTATCAATTTGTATATTGATTTTGTTCACATTGACCAAGAATTTTTGTCAAGTACCAAGTAGTTTACAACTTAAAACTTATAACTTGACCAATATTCGTTACTCACTTTTAACTTGATAGTGGATTAACATGTTATTTTATTAAAGTTATATTCTGATAAACATTGATTTTTGACAGTATACTGTAAACAATAACAGTCATATATTACTTCATATAATATAACTGTTTATGTGACTTGAGCGTACTGTTTAAAACCAGAGTATATCGGAAATGTAGCTTAATGTGAAACAGAGTTCTTCATTTATTTTATTATGCTTGAAGCGTAGTGAAGATTAGAATAAAATATTATATAATAAACAACTTGACCTAACAATATAACGAAGCATTTGACTGAAATTCATAAACGTTAAATTACTAAACTATTTGTTACTTGTCTAAATTACTTGATCAACGTTTAGGAAGTCCACGTATTTCTCAAAAACTAATAATCGGTTTGTCAATTGTTTTTTATAAGATTATGTGCATCTTTCTACTAAGAGACAGTGCAAGTTACATCAAAAACTAATCTGTAATTTTCAAGACATGTCTCCCATGGAAAACCGAAATCAATTATTAGATACATAAATAACAAGTTTAAAATAAATTGTTTCTCAAAATTATTTTAAATAACTTTACGGAATTTTATGGGAATCGTCTAGGTATCATTTATTAAATACAGATTCAACAGCAAATATGCATCAAACTGATTATACTCAAAGATCTCAATCGATCATTGGCATGTTTATGGCCCCCATACTAAAATATACAATCGCACGAAAAACATAACATATCTTTCGCAGCCGTAAGAAAATAAAATATATACTTTTGTATTACATTTCGAAGTTACTTAAAAGTTGACAATATACTACTTCTTAATATGTAACATCGTCTCAATAATTCTATTTGGCACTTCTTCTTATAATACACATGCAAGAGTATTAAACTAACGAAAGAAAATGTAGTTCACAAAAACACGTATTAGTTATAATGCACACACGTGTCTGTCTTTCTATGGGTCTCTCTGTTTAACTGGTGTAGAAACACATAATGTTTTCCATACATATATGAAAGTGTATTTAAGTGTAACATATGTAACATTATAAAGATAAAGAAATGTGTTGTAACATTACACGAAAACCCTTTATTTGCTTTTGAATATACAAATAATAGTTTTTTTTAGATAATATTTTCTGTACTTTATGCGCTTTTCCCATTAGAAGAATTATCTATTAGAATATATATTATACGCTTAAAAAGCATCTGGAAACATTCGATGGTGGTCTGAGCATGTACGTTAAGCACCATTAAGACAAAACGAGACTTGATATTTTTCTTTTCTTTGAACGTTCAGTAATTAAATGCAGGACTATTTTACATCAAACCGACTCAGTGGCGAATCGAGTAAAGACACTAATAGCTCTACACGCTGGATTACTTTGACTGGGAGGTTGCGGGTTTCAATCCAGACAGCGTCAGTGTGATCGATTGTAATAAACGAGGCGGTAGATTGATCACACTGTCGTTGCTAGGACAAGAACGAACTCCACCCATATCATATGCCTCTGTTATAGACGTTTATGTCTGAAAAACAACGGTTTAACCTCATTAATATTATATTATTATCATATAAATAAAATTTGTAAGTATTTGATATTTGTGGGAATAGTCTGGGCAGTAAATAGAGGCTTTATTTAACTTGGGGCTTCATATAATCTGTTTCCTAAAGACTTTTGAAATTCCTTTTGCTTCTAGTTTAAAATACAAATTTATAGTATTAAAATTGTGTATTTAGAAATGTTCAAAAAATTTCACTACTTTATTTAACTTTTTATAAAATCCCTTATAATAAAAAGCATACCTGTGGCATATATTTGCAGAATAAAATACGTAAACTAATTGACTTAACAATATAACGAAGCACTTGACTGAATTTTATAATTTATACGATTAGAAATACTTTTTTGTAATTACCTAAAAAATAATTTTATGTGCCCATAGATCACATAAAATATGTTGAGCAGGAAATGAAAATACATTAAAATCTTGATAAAGACTTAGTTTTTATAATAAATATTACTCCATTGTGTATTTTTACTTTTTTATGTTTTCTTTTGTTTCTTTCTTATAAGAAAATTATATTCCAAAATCTGCATTTAGTTCGCTCGTTTTAATAAAGGGTTTTTTTTTCTTTGTGTATAATGTACATACGTTTTAATTCCCTCGTTGTATATTAAAAATTTTTAACAAAAGTTTATAGAATAAAAAAAGCAAACATTAAGTTTAGTATGTCAAAGACAATCACGTTCTTCTTGTCCTATATTAAATAAAAAAACGCTGATGTAAGTAGTTAAATTCTAATAACATTTAAATATATTACAATAAAAAAATATTTAAATTAATGACTTTGTTACCAGCAAACTTTAAACATATAAAAGTGCATATAGAGTGACATAAAAATAATGAAGGTAGTATTAGTTTACAATTTAAGGAATGAAGAAGTAGTTCTACCTTTATTTTGTTAAGACTCTTTAGTAACTATATAAGATAGTATCATTAAAATTCATTACATTCAAGTCAGTAACAACAAACTTGAAATAACTAAGTTTTGTAATATTAAAACCCAACTTTATAGAATATAGAAATAGATTATCAATCAATTCAAACAGTTGTTATAAATTTGTTTTACAGTTTTTATTTATTCCATTTTTGACTGATGGAAGTGAGGTTTTAGGCATACACAATGACAATTTTATATTTCCATTTGTCTGTAATTTATGTGTTTGTTCCGCTGTAACATTCGAAAGCCTTGTGCTATTTTGACGAAGTATGGTAGGCTCTTGATCACACTTAGAAAATTCACTGAATAATTTGGGAAATATCACTTTTTGTCCTAAAAAAATAAAAATTATAACCGGTTTTGAACACCGGTCTTAACATTTCGAAATCAGATTCTCTCATAAGTGTTTTATTTATATATATGTAGTACCAAATACTACATATATATAAATAGTAGGTATATATATACTTAAAATTAAAAACATTAAATGCATTTAAAATGTTAATTTAGAGCGATTTAACTTCACTTGACTTTTAAGTTTCAATAAAATTTTTAAATTTTTTAAGAGGAATTCATTTCATTGTTACCTTTAAATAAACATGCAAATTTCTGTGAAACAATTTATTTCTCAGAATTTCGGACACATATTGAGTTTATATTACTGCATGAATAAATTCTTGCGAAAGTTATTGCTATATTTTGAAGGTTTTTAACAAGTTAGGACCAAATTTATAAACCGATTTTAATTTAACGCACGCCCTTTTATAGGCTTTAAAATATCTTATTTTTATATGTTATCTAAGTTTTGAATACGTTTTGCATGAAGCCTTTTGTTATTTTCGAATATCAAGCTGGGTTTTTTTATTTTTTATTTCTTACTTTGACTGTATACTGAACTAAAATCTTTAATTTGCTTGATGTGTTGGCTAGAAAAAGAAAAAGATATCCTTTTCATAATATTTCTAGACCTGCCTGAGATATCTTCAGATATAAATATCATGGAAGTTAAAACATTACTTAATAGCCAATGAACTTATTGATTGAATAGTGAATACCTTTAAGCATTTGATTGGTCAATCAGTGTATAAATATATTGTATAACTTACGAACTTTATGGTAAAATCACAGTATATGTCGATAAGCAAAAAATATTTTGATTTTATTTAAATTAGATAAAGCCATTTATAAACTGAATATGTGGAACGAATATAAAATAGCTTAATAAATTGAATAATTCATGTTGCTTTTTAGCTAGAAAATGCAAAAAAAATAACAAATTGCATTATTATTATAAATTTGAAAGAATATATACACAAATTTCATCTTTTTAACTTACTTCAAAAAATATGAAGGTTTAAAAAGATGAGAGGGTTTCATTTGAATTTTTTTTTTTTAATTTAGAGGCAACATATTTTTTGACATTGAAACAGAACTTTTCTCATGGTAAAATTTGAAATTTTATCATAAATATGTATCTGAGAGTTTTGTTTTTTTGTTTTTTGTTTTAGATAGTTTAAGATGTAAGATGTATTTCATTTCAAATAGTAGAATGTAGGAAAAAATTATTTTCGGTTTTTGGTGACACCAACCGTTTAGCTACTTTAAAGACGAGAATTACCTACTTTATGTTTGTTTTTCACTGTGTCTCATGAACCATTAAATTTGGAGTAAGAAAAATAGCAAATAAATAGCAAGTTTGTGCAGAATTAAATTTTGTACAAAAAGGTGTGTTTTAACCAAAGTTGTAAAGTGAATCATTTTCGATCCCAAAGAAATTAATTATCCAAAAATGTATATTACCTATTTATCATATTGTAATGTAGTATTTATTTCGTTATGTTGGATTGGGAAACACAATAATAATTATTTTCTTTACGTTAAACGATTCATTACACCAGTTTCGCCTTAAAGAAAATTTTTTGTAGCACTTTTAATTTTTCCAATCGCTTTTACCGGTAAAGTGGAAACTAAATTTACACTGTAAAAGAACACTACTTTCCCAATAATTTTCGGCTATAATTTACGTTTAATATAAAACTGTTTTGTCGGCGTTAACTTCGAACGGGCGTTGGTCTCAAGGAAATGATTGTTCTCAAAATTATTTTTAGTTTTTGTATATTTTTTTGAATTCGGTATCCCAATTTTCGATTTTTTTTAAATGGATTTACAATGCATAAATTTAAATAAAATAATATCTATGGAATGAGTATTGTAAAATAGGTTAAAAACCACATAATTTAAATTTCATATTTAATATATATATATAAAACAATATATAAATATATATATATATATATATACATATATATATATATATATATATACATATATATATATATATATATATATATATATATATATATATATATATATATATATATATATATATATATATATATATATTTATGTCGTCTTAAATAAAATAAATATAATTCAATTTTACTGTTTGAGTTAAACAATATATTTATTGTAAGCTCAGCGAACCGATCTCGACAAAACACATCTTCTTACTCATTTTCATAGATATAGAAAAACAAAATATTTTGTAACAAGGTTGCTAAGTAAGTCTCCGTTTCTAGGACGTTCTATGTACAGAGTGCAGATTCAAAGATTAAAGAGAAAACATTTTGAATAAACTTTGTCCATTATAATAAAAACGATCCCAGAAATTTTAATCTTCTTAATTTTAACGACTCAAAATGATGGTTAATGTAAACAAAGACTGATCATGATTTGTGGAACGTTTCATCAATATATTTCAAACTGTATTAAACAAAGAGAACGTTTTTAATGTGTGAATTAATATAAAAATCTTTCCCTTCTTTGGTTATTTTATTCAACATTTACAGAGCAAATAAGTGACACTTTTTCAATTGCATAATTTTCTTTAGTTAATTATCTTTTGTCGGTCCCGTATATTTATGTATATTTCTTAATATATAATGTATTATGGGGCAACTTTATGGTAGTGCTATTTCCGCTTACATCAAACTATGCAGTCTTGTTTTAAATATAATTTTTTAAGAATTTAAGGAATTGAATAAATCCACAAAATTCTTTATCCTAATTATAAACAATTATTTATAAGTTTATTATCCTTTTTCATATTTTCCCAATTATTTTTTAACTATTATTATGCGTACATGCCATGGAAATCTAACTGTTTAAATGCTCCCAATTGATTGAGTATCATCTATATTTATTAAATATATATCAATGATGAATGTGTGAAGTGGCTTTAACATGAAATTATAACGATTCTGAATTAAGAGCTAATAATGATATAAAAAATTGCTTATATAAAAATTAATTTATTTTTTACATTTTTTGTGAATGAACTTTTCTTTCATTGGGTTTAAGAATTGGACATGGATCCATATTATTTAACGTATAATTTTTCCTGAACTTGAAGTAATGTTTTTGAGCGTTACAACCTTTAGAATGAGTTTAATATACCCGCATATATATTTTCAAAATAGTAATTCACTTCGTAAGCAAAGTAATATGCTAATCAAGAATTTACATTAAGGGACTTTTTTCTAAAATGTTGAAAAATTTATGCTAAATAATTACAAATATATGTAATGCAATTTTTTGAGCGATACCGTTTCATAAATGGCATTTGATTCTAGTTTTGCATGATAACTAGTATCAGAAATTAAAACTAATTCAAAACGAAATAAACGTAAAAAAATAAAAATATTTTTTTCTATTCGGAGCATAATATAACAGTTTATATTCTCGAGTAGCCATTTTACAAATAAGAAGTATTTAAATTATTTGTCGTTGCTAAATTAGATTGGAACAAAGATCAACCATAAAATCAATTGGATGCCATATAAAGAGTTTGCTTACAGTAAATTAAAATCAGTAACCAAACTTTGTTGACTTGTAACATTATATTTGCTTGTAACATTATGTGTCATAAAACTAAATAAAACTTAAGCGGTGCCGACCAATTTCATAATTGGTCAGCAGAAAAACATACCTACAAGCAGTTATTCTGAAATGTATGATAAAATGATTGTCAATATATTAAATGCGTGAGTGCCAAGATTTGGCAATGGGTTTGAGTGATATTTTGCGCCATAAATATTAAAACTCCTATTTTCTCATATAACTTTCTAAAAAATAGAACTTTCGTCATCTGATTAAAATATTCAGGCGATATTAATATTTGTTTTAGAAATGTCCTGTTTATATTTTAGCTTTTATGTTCATTATGGAGCGAGTGATCGGTTGAGCTAACAGAGGTATACATGTTTTCTTACCTAAACGTTTATTTTGTGATTTACTATTCCAGCGATATATGTCACCTAGTTTGAGTCTGCATAAACGAAGTTATGTTAGCAAGAGAGTTATGTGATATTTTTTACCTTTATAGCCATCAAGATTTTTTGCAGTTTTTATTTTCTGAACAAAATTTGAGTAAACACCGATCCTTCACTGCTATAAAGTTTTTATTTTCAGTATGATATTTATTTCCAATTGCTTACAAATGTGTGCTACAAAAGTTTCTTTACCTACTAGCCAATTTGGCATACATTTTAGAATAAATTTTTTTATTTAAGAAAATATAAATACTTTGCGAACCCAATATAGAAATCAATTTTTACAAAATATATCAATTTTATAAAAATAATTGTTGGCTTTTTTTTCAACACCACTCAATACATCAGATAAATATCGTATACAGACAAAAATTGTATGACGTGTTCATACATTTTCTTGAACTTACAAAATCTATTCACGAAAAATTGTGTTGGATAATAATAATAATAATAAAAAGAAACGAGGCATCATCATTCGAAGTCAAATCTAATGTGGGAGGAAGATGGCGTGTGTATGATGCTTTTCTTTTGAAAAAAATACTTATACCAACACATATTTCTACAACAATGTCTATTGCATGTTACAATACACGTTCTCTGATGCTCCGTGCTCTCTCTGTGTGTTATGTGATGTTAGTGACTTTTTGACGTTTTAGTTAAGATATGCTCGTGATTTGAATATAAATTAAAGCATTCAACTAAAGATTTCATAATAATCCTATTGTTTATCGTTTTACTTTTCTATAGCATGCAGCAAGCAGAGAGTTTAGCACGTGTGGGCGAGTGGCTTCAATTATTATAAAAGTAATACATTTTCTTTGGTTTTGTGTTTTCACAAGATTTAAATAGGTGAGCGGTGCCCCCTATGAAAAATCACGTTTTAGTGCGACGAAAATGAATAAATTTTAGATTGATATTGATTACCACGCAAAGAAGTGGTAATATGTATATCAGCCTATGTCTGTCAGTTTGTTTCTTATGGTACTCTAGAGGCTAAACCGATTTTGATGAATGGTTTACTGCAGAAATATCAATGGTTACATTTAAATTATTATCACCGGTTATATTTAAATAAAAATGGCGGATTGGGTCCAAAATGAGTATTCAATAACATTGAAATACAACAATACTTCCAAAAAAATAATAAGATGAAACGATACAAAAGACATTCACGCTTAATTTCGATTCGCGGCAAATATAATACTAAGGATTTAACAATTTAAAATCTCGATTTAACTATTTTCGAAAGTACGTTTGTTCAATAAAAATATGGTTTGTAGTTGATGTAAATTAAAACCCAAATTTGTGCTGAAATAAATTTAAAATTAAAAAAAATAACTTACCTTCAAATTCAGGTTCTGGAGGAGAGCTCAATGTACCTGAAATAGAAAAAAATATTTTATTATTTATTATTAAAATAATCGCAGAATCCATTGAAACAAAAAATCAATTGAGGAATACAGTTTCAATAAGTGGATTTTTATCATTTTGAATTAATTGAAGAACCTCAATTGGGTATTTTAATGATAACAAATTTTCTATATTTCATATTATTATACCAACAATTCAATTCCATAACAAAACAGGAAAACAATTTTCATAAACGTTTCATAAACGAAGTAATAATCTTTCAGATATTACTCATCTCTTTCTTGAAAACGTTGTTTTACATCATTGCAAGTTTTACATCATTGCAATATTTAAAAAAAATTGTTTTATTTCCCTGTTTATGAAGTAAAGATGCTTCATTCAATTGCAGAAAAAAAATTTCTAAAATACAAAAATGAATATTATAAACGTGATACCTCAAGAATTTATAAATTCCACAATTGTGTTTCGAGCAGGTGAAATAAGAAGCAGTTGTTCTGTTTTTTTGTGCCTTTTAGAATAAAAATTTTTTAATAGAGTGTAATGTGAGAACAATAATCTACTATACATTGGATATCTTTGGCAGAAAAAAGCGCTCGATAGCACTGAGAAACGAACTAAACAATTGAAGGCCAGCGATCGCCCTTTTGCTTACAAGCACCATTTATTCATAAGTCTATAAGCAGGCTGTTTTAGAAGTTTTCAAACTTATGGTAACTACCAAACAGTTTATATTTTCAAACACTATTTTCCTTCCCTTTAGTAAATATTTCAATCAGAGGTAAATTTTCGCTTAGGCCGGTGAGGCAAAAGCACTATTTTGGGGGCGGAAAAATTATGATATCTTATAATTTTAGAAAAATACCAAGAAGAATTAAAATTTAAAGTTTTGTTCGTACAAATATAATTCATTTTTAATTGAAAATGAGTAATCAAATTTTAAAACGAAAAGGTTCATAAAAATTTTTAACGAATACCGCTTGTAATTTTTTTTGTATAGATATATAATTGTCTTACTCTTAATTATGCAAATACCTTTTGAAATCTAATAAATCTTTCGCTTCAAAATCGAACCAGAATAGGAACCCCGTGTTAAATATACAAGTTTTAACTGATAAATTTTTCAAAAATTAGTGCCGCAAGGTATGAGAAAAAAATTCTACGATTAGAGGACATTTCTAAGTATGTGTCTATAAATTTTCTAAAGATTTTAAGAAAACTGATTTTATTGGGAACATCCTTAAGATATATAGAAGATTAGTTGGTGTAAGATCGGGCCTAGCGCGGCATAAATCCTAAATCCGCCTCTGATTTCAATACGATATGACGACTACGTAAATTGTAACTCAAATCAATTTACAAATATTCCTAATAATAGATATGATACTGAGGTAGTAAAATGCAACGTGATAGCATCTGAATATGATATTGTAATACACATATTTCACACAACGTTAAAATGAAATTTCATGAAACCTGAAATCGATTTTGGGCATGGAAAACTGTCTTCGTCAGTTAAAAATTAACAGATCGTTGCGTGATTTCCATATATAATATGCTTGTTGTCATAGATGTAATATATAAAGCTTATTTTGCTTATTTGCCAATTTGTATGCTCAATCGAAAATTTATTTTTAGATATGAATAATATTTACATCACAGTAAATATTGTTGATAATTTTTAGTGAATTGTACACTTTTCCGTACTCGTAATTAATTTAGATATTTTTGTTTATGCTACAAGCATTTAAGCTCCCCCATGATGTTATTTTCATGTTTGCACAATATTTAAATATTGTTTAAAAGCTTCACTTAAAATTTTTTTTTTTTTTTTAAATATTTTTATTTTCAAATTTTTAGTTAAATATCTTTGGATTAAATATCATGGAAAATTATTGCAGAGCAGGAAGTAAAAAATATAGCCCTACTTTGTCCTTGTTATTTATTTAATATCCATTCAAAGAAACGACATTTTTCTAGGTTATATTTTTCTTGCATATGCTTATCATAAAAATGTATTGTTATTTGAAACGAACCAACAAGTATAATTTCAATTTCTCAGGCTGAAGAAATGCTTCAAATTCAGTTAACAAGATAAGCCACATTAACAAGGAAAGGAAAATACATGCTAGTAGAAATAATTTCATTAGAAATTTTGCCAAAAATAGTATCTGACGTCAAACATTCCTAAAATTGACATGTTCCTCAAGAGATAAATGGACCCAACCGCCAATCGTTTTGAATATCAAACGAATCTGTTTGTCAATCAATCGTATTCATAATAGACTAATAAATAAATTTATTTCACTTCATTTTAAGATTCTGATAAAGCTTTTCTATTCCCTTGAAAGAGTTTTAAATAAAAAATGAACAAGCATTTTAAGACCAAGTCACATACGAAGTTAGAGATCAATAAAACTATCACTAATATGTACTGTGGTTTAGGTGAGTTGATTTAAAAAAATATATTAATATTATCTATTTCAGAGATTTTATTTAACCTTCTAGGTATTCATTTTAACTAAAGTTATATCATTTAGGCTTATGTGTATCTAATACAAAAAATATCAGCATAACACATTTTCACATTTAAAGTTTTTTATACCCAGGATACGTATTTATATTAAAATTGTCCGACACAATTTTTAAACACTAGTTTGTGAAAGCAAATTTTATAAACCAATTATAACAATGACTTTTAATTTTCGATCTATTTTAACGATTTACGAGATACGAAATTTTCTTTCATATATAACTTGTAATTTGAAGGAGGTTTATTTACAGCTGTTATAAGCATACAATTTTCCAGCACAAATAACTCAAAGGATATACATCCAGGTGTTATGAAATTTGATATGCACAACATTGACATGAAAACCTTTAATGCTTATTGAAATAATTTTTGTTTAAAAAATATTTCTAAATAAAAAGCCCACTTTTGATTTTTACCTTCAGGAAATAAATAAATGTTAAATTTCTTCGGGAAAAACTGTCCGATAGGCATTAGATTTTCCTATCAAACCATATTTCATAATATTTAAAAAAGTATCTCAAGAGATATTAAAAATCACCAATAGAAAGATATATTATCAGCGAGTTAATTAAATTTTGCACATCCATGTACGCGTGGCAAGCATTTTAAAAATGAGATATTAAAAAACTGTATAAAAATGTTCACTTATTTAATATAAACAACTTTTGTTTGAAATATTTTAAAAATAACCAATATATTTTATGTTTATAATCAACGGTATCGAAGCCTGGAATAAAATCTATTAAAATCATAAATTTGTGATTCCCATTCACGATACGGACTCAATTATCGTCGAATAGCAAACATAGCTTTGATCTTGTAAACGTATAAAGTAACTTAAAGCAACGTTAGTTCGACATAATTTTACAGTACGAAAGTAAATTTTCATATTCTATAAAAATATTACATAAAAAAGAAACGATTGTGCAAAATTTCTTTACAAATGTGCAACTTCGACTATTGCGAATATCTACACAAATTTCGAATAAAATTATATAAAAAATCTTCCAATAAGGAAAGACCTGAATATAAATAATTTTTTTCTTGAGAAATAAATAAAATAAGCATATTGTCAAATACTCTAGCTATTCCCCGATGATTGTTAAACCTATAAACCTTAAGGGACTTTCTATAAATTTGATATAATATATTGTCAATAATTTAAAAAATTGAAAAGTCTTTGGAGAATCTGACATCATCAAATGACTTCCTCGTATGTTTAGTACTTGTTAAAATCGCAAAAGTACAAAATAATAATTATTACTTAAAATATAAAAGTGAAAGTGCAACAATGTTTGTAACAACAGTCCTAATAACGGCCGCAAACAAATGCAGTTATTTTTGATGCAGGCATTTTATGGTGTAGAACAAAGTCGTCCAACAGCCTGTGGGACTATTATTGGACTATTGGCCTATCTCGTTAGCGTTTTCCGTGAGTCGGCAATAATTTTATATATAAAAAAATAAACGTCTCAAATACTTTCTACAATCCAAGAAGTGAATTACGAGCAACATATTAGTTACAATTAATTACAATCTAAAATCGAAATTCAATACACATGCGAAAATGTAATTATTATAATATTTAAGATATTGGTAACTTCAAGAAGAATAAAAGAAGAGAGAGAAAACCCACTCCAAACCTTAACGACAACATTTTACGTCAAATCGTTATTGAGTTATACGCAAATCGTTCATACATATATAAAGTACATATGTCATTCTGAAAGTAGCCTCAGTGGGTTAAATGATGCTTAAATGAGTATTTCCAGTGAACATTTAAGAGCAGATTTATTTTCTTATTTTCGATATAAAACTATTTTGTACAAGACAGGAAGTATATATATATATATATATATATATATATATATATATATATATATATATATATATATATATATATATATATATATATATATATATATATATATATATATATATGTTTATATATGCACATGTGAATGGGACAAATTGGGCCTCTGTTTTACTTAGAAATTAAATTTGGAACATTTAATTTTAATGATATAAGACATTAAGTAACTGTATAATATATTAGAAAAGATAGAATAATTAAAGATATAATTTAAACACAAAGTGTTATAAAAATATTGAGGAAATTATCCTATGTTAATAACTTTTGAACATTTTGAAAATGGATGCTAATCGTTTTTTTATAACGGTTTTATTACTAATTGGTAATTTTATCAAATCAAAGCTTAAAAGGGTCATTACTTTCTGTGAACTTCGTACATACTTATCATTACTTTGACGAATTAGTGTAGTAACTGTTTATATACGCATCATTTTTAGTGAGTAAATCTAAATATTACTGTATTCCAGTAACTTTATGAGCTACCATTGTTGGTGAATAAATGAATAAAAATTAGTTAACATCTGTGGATGAGATAAGTTCATTGAAGCAAGGAAAATTTAGCATATATAATTAAAGATATTCATGACTCAAATGAACGTTGCCATTCAAGTATCATACTACCGTTTTTCCATGTTAAAAAGGTCTATTATATTCTACAATTGAATAGGGAGTACCTAACTTTGCGCAACAAAATCATCAACATATCAGAAATAACTATTTTACTTGTTTTTGGCCCTAAGAAATTAAAAAAAAGTGTGTGCGTGTAACCTTTACGCGCGATTGAAGTAAAACTTCTTTGGCGTTGACGACATATATCACTGAAATGATTAAATATTAACTTAAATAAATAAATATTATATTATAATTTAATTATATTTATTATTCATGTGCTTTACAAAGATTATTTAAATGTTATATTAATATTATTCATTCGAAACAGGTAATTGAATGTCATCATAATTTCTTAAAATAATTGAGAGTAGCAAATTGAAGGTTAGATCAGCACATGTCAATATAACCTTGTTATTAAATATTATAAAATGTCGCAATTGTCAGAAAATTTATTTTTAATTTACTTATTTTAAAAGTAATAAATAAACAAGTATATTTAGAGATTTTCAAAAAATTTAATTAAGTCAAGAAGCGTGTAGTATATGACATATACTTACAACCAATCAGAATTATTATTTTTAAATGGCGGAAACATACTTACAACCAATCAGAATTATTATTTTTAAATGGCGGAAACGTTACTTCCGTCAGAAAAAAAAATCTGAGTTACTCCCTAGTCGCGCCTAAAGAAGTTTTACTTCAAAAATTAACAGAATATTATAAAAATTACCTTTTAATTTGATAAACCTCAGTTAACAGTTCCAGGAAATTATATTTGCAATCGATTTCAACAATAAATAGGAGGATCTAAATTCGTTTGTAAACATTATACAAATTATTTTCATTTTACTTTGGAGCATATCCATTCTTTAATTATGTTATTATTGGTATAAAACAACATAAGAGTAGGTGGCGTAAAAATTTGAAAACATTGTTGTCCTAAGGGGTGGGGAAAAACAAATTTTTGCTGATATATTACCCAAAAGACAAATTTTTGGTGACTGTATTATATAACACTATAAAGTTAAAATTGTCGAGTTGAAAAGCAAAGAATCGATTTCAAAAAGCTAAAAGGCACAATTTTGACCTAAGAATACGATTGTTGTTGAAATCAAATAAATTTTAGCTACAAAAAATTATAAAAATTAGTTATTATTTTTTAGATCATTTTTATATGTTAGTTTTCTGTTCTATTTTTTTCGAAAATTTATACATAAAATTTACTCCTCCATACGGTTTTCTAATTGTATGCTCCAGCATACGGTTTTCTAATTGTTTTCGTGTATTATATCTGTTTAATTAATTCCACTAATTATTTTGCAATGTAATAGGGTAAATACAAAAATTTTTTCTATATCTTCAATTGAAGCGTCTTTACTTTACGAGCATGAATTTCAATATAAATAAATATATATATATATATATATATATATATATATATATATATATATATATATATATATATATATATATATATATATATATATATATATATATATATATATATATATATATATATATATATATATATATATTTAATATATACACTTCTATATGCGAATAAAAATGTTATATAAATTTAAATAATATTCAAAAATTTTGTTTGTAGTGCGATTTTTCTATAGAGAATGACCGCTTATTGTAGAATCACCCATTAAACTTTTTTGTAAGAACGAGAAGGTAAACAATCTTTAAGAGCTTATAACTTATTCAGTTTTGAATGAATTTTAATTTAATTTTCGAATTTCGTTTGGTTGGGCAAAGTTTCTTTGAGTAGAAAACAAAATTATTTTTTATTTCAGACATCTATTGTTGATCTATCCATTTTACCAAATATTAATCATCCATACCACTTACTCGAAAAATCTTATCAGTAACCATTTAACATGTTTATAAATAAGTTAAAGTTGTTAAACCAATTTGAATATGAAACAAAGTTTCTGTATTAACCTAAAAGACAAAAGTCTACACCTCATCCTTTATATAATTAGAATAAAACCGCCATCTCCATCTTTTTAGTATAGGTATCTACGTTACATATTACATAGACATAATAAGTAATTTATATAGAAGTTTGTGAAACTAATTTGTGCGTGGGTGTGAGTTTTAGGTACAAAACAACAAGAGCACAACTGACTAGCTTATTATTTCTTAATTTGTATATATATATATATATATATATACCGAAAAACTGTACCTACTTTAAACTGATAATGTAAACAATATTGTCTACATTAATTAATGTAGAAAATTTTAATAAAAGCATTTTTAAAAGATTCATTACATCATAAATATTATTTTATTTTCATTATTATTTATTCTTATAGTTGACTTAAAATTAAAACTTTTTGGATTTATAATATAAAAATAATTTTCATATTAATTTTCATTCATACAAAGCAAATGTGGGCGAATACAATAAAAATTTCATTTACTGTTTGTCCGCAAAATGTAAAGCGTTTGTTTTATTTTCTTTCCTTTTTTTTTTTAGTTGTAATTTTTATAAATGAAAATTAAAAAATTGAAAATTCGAAAAAAACATTCTGAGTATTTCAGTCTTATTGAGGTCTTGAATTTGTCGATAAATTGTCAGCATGAACAAAAAATTGAAAATATAATTTACTTTTTTCAAAGTTAATTGAATATATTTTCGAAAAAGCTTGTTTTCTTCTTTTCATTGTAAATAATATTGGAAAGGCAAAGAACTACTTATTCATGCCAATTTCCATAGATTTTTAAACTTTAATTGTATTTCGAAAAACACTTCTTTTTATTGCTTTATCTTGATATTGCTAGTCTTGGTTAATAGAAAATTTCACAACATTAACTTTATTCTATTCTCATTTTTATTATTTTGTGCTTGTTAGTTTGAACTTGGTTTTATTCTTAAAATGGAAAACGAAAAAAAAAACCTTTGAAGTTTGTTTTGCCAGCGTGTTAAATTACGAATCTTAAGTTTATAAGCATAAAAAAACACGTAGACATAAAAAATATTGATGTTTCATTAAACCGATTACTGCAGTTCATCACTATATACGACACTGCAGTATAATAAATAAATTATTAACCAAAAAATTTATCAAAATCGCCCATCCAAAAGTAAATAGTTGAAGTACAATCAAAGCTGGCAAGTACTTTGTTAATTCTGGTCACAAATTTAGGACCTGCATCAGACAATCATTAATTTCTAGTTATTAAAGAATGGTCTTTTCTAATTCATATCATGAAAATAAAATATTAAAAAATTACTGATTTTGATTTTGTCTAATGAACTGAGCTTAAAAATGTCAAAATTATTTCAATCAATGGAGTTTGTTCATAAATGTATAAAATATGGATAAATATTTACAACTAAATACCAAATGCAGTAAAACTAAAATAAAACCTGGAAACCAGTCAGTATAAAGCAGCGTACATGTGCAACATTCGATGCACGTAACACCTAATGTAACATCGTATCGTAAATTTGTACTGTTAGGTGTTACATGTTACGTTTCTGTTTACCAAGCAGAGTACCTTTGATTTAAGTATATGTTAATGTTGATAAATTCCAATAAATTGCATTGTATTTTGTTCGTTCCATTCCATATCGAAAAATTTAAATACAATAAAAATAAAAATAAATAATGTTTACGGCTTGTGTTTGCAAATGTGCGTTATTGAGCTCACACTACTCGTAACCCCACCTAGCAACACCTTTTGATGCGATTCGAATTTACCGATAATTTGTGGGTCGCGATATAATATCGTCTCGTATCAAATTTTAATACACGATGTTACTCGTCAAAGTTACGTTACGATACACCTGAATGTTGCACGTGTGTATGCGGCTTCAAATTAATTGTTTGAAATTCATATCTGAGAAGAACAGACAATTTTTGAGACAGATTTATTCAGAAGTATTGAATTAAATTCTTTCCTATCATGTATGTTATATGCCGGATATTGAAACTAAGTTATGAATCAAATATAATAGTTACGAAAAAAATATTTATTTGAAAAATTGCAAAATGGTTGTTATAATTTATAGTTTTCCCATTGTGTTTTTCCATAATGTGTGTTTTTCTTTTCTATTGATACTACTAAGAAAAAGTTTCATATATATAAAATATAATTTTTTATGATTATTATTCTTAAAGAAAAAATAAAATTGATAGTTATATTTTTCAAGAAAACATACATATTTCTAATAAATATAGGATGTTTCGTGAATACACCAACTTCATCTACATATTTCATAGAAATTTTTTAACACTAAATGCCTACTGACAATAGAATAAAATAAAATAATTACTTTATCAAATATGTTCTTGTTTGAACTAGTTGTAATCATTAGAATTCGTAAAATAATTTAAACATGCATCCCTACAGTTTGGTATTAAAACTTACATAATAATATGTATTACAATTGTATATTATCTAACTTTAAGGCGAAATTGTGGCAAATCTACTCATTTTAGGAAAAAATGTTTGAAACAAAAGTTGTGTTGAAAAGCGAATACGAAACTTTTTGTATTTGAATTTGTATTTGAATTTGTATTTGAATTTGTATTTTATTTTTTTAATTTAATTTAAAAAAATTTTTTTTTTAATAGTTCATGCATCCATTGGACTCGGTGTACCGATTATGCTCATTCACGACCTTAAACTAACTTTAAAAGACTAGAATACTGCACCAAAGCTTCCTATCTCTTTTAGTTACAGTTATCACGGACGGAAATAGGGTATTTATGTGATTTAATGAAAATCCATACTCAAATTTCAAGTGCAAAATGATGTATTTATTTAAATTCCAAATTGAATTCCAAAATGAATTCCAAAGTTATTCATTTGATACTTTTTATATGTTACAAAAAATTACTGATAATTATTAGCTTTTGCTTTTTAACTACTGTTTTCATCTTTTAACTACCAAGATCATTACGAACAACTTTTGTCTACTTTACCAATAAAAGTTGTAATTGAATTTATTACCGTAGCGTTTAGTTATAATTTATTATTATTCAGTGAACTAACTTAGTAACTATAATTATTTAATGAATATAAAAAATTTAGTGAAAGAAACACACTGTATGTTTCTTATTATTTTGTATCCAATATCGATTCAATATTTTCCGATAGATGGTGGTCGTCGTAACTCTTCTAAGGTTTGTTTCCATTTATTGATTAGTATCAAATATAAATCTAAATTCAATCCACTGAAAAAGAAATGTTTCATATTCTTATTTATTATTAAAAGAAATATATTGTTTTATTATACGAGATATATATGAGCTTTGTGAAGGGATCTATTCAAATATTATTGTAAAAACGGTAAAAAATCTTTTCAACATAAATAGAAAGAAGATCATTATTATGAAAGTTTGATATGAAAACTGTTATATTTTTTTCATTACTATTGAAAAATGAATTAATGTTTAATTTAACGACATTTAAAACAGTTCAAATAACTGGAGATTATTACAATTCTACTACTGGGACGTAAAAGATTGCGTTAGTTGAATTACAACACATGTGTTTTTAATGAAAACAACAACAAAAAATTAGTTGATTACTATTTCTATGACGTAGCTGTTAATTAAATACACATGTTTCACAGTATAATATCACAATGATGATGCCCCTAAATATAATTAAGTGTCCGAAAATAAGACCGAATTTTGGTTTCGATCGAAACACAAACCGAAAGTTCCATATACGTTTTCACGGCAAAATGTACGGCAAAATGATGCTCCGTTACACGTAACTCTGTATATGGATCGCAGCCGAACCACAAAATCCGAAACCCGTTTTTCGACAGAAATCATGCCTAAAGTTCGATTGGACATTAAGACTTTCTGTCGGCTTATTTGCAAGAATATTATATTACCTGCAAGAATCAAAAAAATATTATTCTACACTATTACCATAAGTTAAAATGAGCCTGTTTTCTATTGGAATATAACAAGAAATAATTCAAAATTAGGTTGACATTCAAGTTAAATTTAATAAAAGTAAATCAAATCAAGATAGTAATTGATTACATATAAAAGGTGTATTCGTGATTTGATTGATTTTAAAATTAAATACAAAAATAAAATATTATTTTTAAATTTGAAATCTTATATTGAAATTCATCTTTTTTTCTCGAAATTTTTTGGCTATTATCATAAGAGAACCTCAACCTCTTCTAAATTATAAAAAAATTTGTTCATTATAAAATATTACAAACGATGTATAAAATATATCTACATTATTTGTATTCTATACTTTGATATTATGTATGGTTTGGTTGTGTATGTTATGCTTACTAGAAAATGCAATTTATGAATGTTGAATTCATTTACGAGTTTTCACTGGAAATTTAGTTACAGTTGTAATTATATACTAATTAGGTCACCATCATACATACATAGGATGAAATAGCGGAGAAAGGTAAAATAGATGTACCTAGAATTAACCAAACGATATATATATAAATATATATATAATATATTTACAGAATGTATATTCATCAAATTATGTTATGTAAGGTATAGTATATTGATTAAATGTTTATTTAGATTAATTTGTTAAGCGGTGTTGTGTTTATGATAGAGACCTCCACAGGCTCCATAAAATGTAAGAGGGGCCTTAGGAGAATTGACACAAAAATATCATTTTTCTCTATAATAAAGTCAATCTTTTATGAAATAAATGTCGTATTTTTTCAATTTTCTACGAAAAAATAATTAATGGTCTAAAATGGAGTAGTATTTCATAAAAATGCTAAGACAATGATCTTCCTCATGGTTAAGAATGACAACCAAAGATTTGATTATAAGTACTGCTACTATTTCGACTTTTGATATTAAACTTCATTTGCAGATTTGTGAATTAACTATAAATATTAAGGGCGTGTATCAATATAGGTAAGCATACAATTTTCTGCCACAAATAATTCTTAAAATACTTATCCAAATGTTATGAAATTTGGTAAGCACAATATTGACATGAAAACCTAGTGCATGTGAAAGGGTACATACCAAATTTCATAATATTCGGATAAGTATCTTTTGAGTTATTTGACCTGGGAAATTGAAACAAATACAATGTATATTACATGTTATTAAAGTCAACAGCTGTCTAGAAGCACACTACTTTATGTCAAGGCAACAGCTGTTGATAAACGGCCTTAAGCGAAAGTGATGATTTAAAATTTATCTTTTGATTGTTTTTGAATCGTAAAATATAGACCATTATTATCTCACTAACAATGAATTATTTACTTTGTTGGCCAATTTTAAGATTGACAAAAAATTCCGAACTATTATTACTACCCTAAGATGATATCGTATATTATTTATGGCAACTTACTCGAAGTGTCATTTTGATATTCAAAGTTTTATTATATAAATAATAAAAACTGCTCACAGTAATTCATAAAAAAATTTGTTCTTCACAGAATTGGTTTGTATTTAAAAAAGAAAACTGATTTGTCATGTTCAGGAAATTTAATATAATTTTTGTCTTTTTATGGCCATTGTCGTTAATCATATATTAAAATTTACGCAAAGTATACATAGTATTTTTTTCAATTTTTACCCTCAGATAACTAAAAAATTAAATATTCAAATGTCATGAAATTTAGAACGTGCAATCTTGTCAGAAAACCAGAGGGATTGTCAAAATTGTTTTCTCGAAAACACATTTAACGTTGTTTTTTATAGATGTGTTAACTTTAATATAAATGTAAATGTTTTGGTGTAATTCCGTAAAACGAATCATTGTTTATAGCTCTCCTTTTTGGCATTTATACCAGTTATAGCAGTTACCATTAAGGTTAAGTTTGGCAGACATTTATATACAAATAATATTTAATAGGTTTTACAAAAGATTAAATAGGATTTCGAACATTTATATTTATGTTTAGACAAATTTACTTAGGTAACAAACAATTTTTAACTAAATATTTAGAGCAGTGTATGTTGTTTTTTTAACACACTTTTATAAATAATTTAAAATTCATCTGCAATACAGCTGAATTAATTCATTAAAGTTTAAAATTTTTTTATTTATTTATGCGTACATATTTATATTAATTTTTTATAAATGTTATAATTAAAAAAAAAACATACACGTTTTTTAGATTAAATGTGCCAAACTGTTTTTTTCATTTTTCAAAATAAATTATCACAGGCATTACTATAAAAAATTATTTAAGTTTTAAAGCAAAAAATTAAAAAAAAAAAAAGTATTTAGATTTTAAATCGGGATTATCCAGAATCCCTAAGAGAATGAAGAAACTTTGCTTCTTAAAAACTTTTGGCAGTACCCTTTGTATGTACACATCCTTGCATCAAAGCTATTCTCTCCGATAATGAAGACTTTTTCGCAAAAACAGTTTAAACCTACTTTTTAAATTGTTTAATGTTTTATTACATTGGACCGAGTGAGACTTACTGAGGCGTCATAATAGTCTTTGGAATCATATGTGATAAGTTAATAGTTAGAGAGGTAAAATAAGAAGGCCTTGCCTATCTATTCTTATCTAATGTATTGAACAAAGATGATTGGAAAACCTATTTACACTGATTATTTCAGCTCCCCTATTTATTTCACTGGTTTAATATATTTTTGTATTACAATGCCTTAGAATATTAGATTACACTAGTACATCAAAACTATTTAAGTTACTCTTGTGCCAGACGAAGGCAATCAAATCCATAGACAAAAATAACCAGTATTTCACCTTGAATAAATTTAATACTCAGATAAGTGACGTCATTTAACCGAATTGTCATTAATAAGAAGTTTAAAAATATAGTGTTACAGAACATTAACCTTTGTTAGAAATATACTCGTATATAAGTATAACATGTTATAAATTTGCCGACACAAAATTAATGTGACCGACCGAAAAATAACCTTCGACCACACATTCGGTTTTGGTAAAAAAACATCCGAAGGTTTGGTCGAAGTCTATAGCTTGTATTAGCCGACGAAGAATGATGAACTTAAATAAACCTGTGTCGACCGACATGCGAACTATATAAACAAAACAAAATAACTTAACATACACGCACAAAGATCTCAAAGTTTAGGTTAATTAAGTTAGATAGGGTTTATTTTTATTTTATTAAAAATCTATTCAATGAGTTGAATTTTAGATTGTTTTTGGCCGTATTTCAATAAAGACAGAATAACAAATAATAATAATAATAATAATTTTACTGCATACTTTTCTATTACAATATCATGCATAATAATATTATAATATCAAATAATTCTTACAGAGATTTTCAAAAGAAATTATAAGAGTATTGAGCTAGAATTCAATAATTTTTTACAAGATCCAAACATTCGGCTTCAGTCGAAGGCTGGAAGTTACTCCGAATAATTGCTTTCGGCCAAAAACATACATTCGGTCGGGCACTAAAAATTAATTAGTCAGTCCGTTTGTAGAAAATTGAAATTTCTCAAATAGAAACTACTAATTTTTTATTATCCATGGTTGAAATTTTTGTAGGTACAGTCAGTACACACTTATCAAGACATTGAGAAAATAACTTTCCTATAAATTGAAGTATAACAACTACAATATAAGATACTATATAGAAACTTTATGCTAACTATTCCAACGTTGGTTGCTAGACTAAATACGACCACTATCTTTCTACAACGTTCGTTTATACTTACCTATATTGAAGCTACCTTTCAATACAGGATGCTTCAGAATTTTATAATAACATTACTTTCCGACGATACGCTTGTTATACTCGACTTATTTAGAATATGATGACTATCAGTTAATTAGTCCGCATGTTCATCATCACTATAGGTGAAAAATGATTGCGAGTGGAAATTTCGGTGACGTTTTTTAGACATAAAAATTGATTTGAATTTCGTGAATAAAAGCAGTCCATATAGTCCCCATGACCCAACTTTTCAACCATAAAAGATCGAAGAAAAATTCAAACACAAAAAAATGTTTTTTTTTTTTTTGAAAATAAACAACTTTTGTAAGCATTTTTGTTTTGATTCGCCAGAATTTCAGCCTAAATGTGGCTAATAAATACATAAAGTTTCAATACATATGATTATTATATATGTATTTATAAATGTTAAAATGAATACTAGTGATTATTGTCACTTGTTTTTAGATAGCACAGTCAGGCAAAATTGTTTACCTCAAGTGTCACTTAATAAATGAACTGAACGAAACGAATCTATAGATTATAATACCTAGATAATGGGTCTCTTAGTTCTATCATTATTCTTATTTTTAATTCTTTTATTATTCTTAAATTGAGCAGTCGAATGTGAAACGTAAAATTTTTCGTTATATTTAAATCCTCTATCATATAATTTTATTTTCTCCTCTTCTAATTAAATGCGTTTTTAATTATATTGTAGTGTTTGTTATTGAAAGATTTAATTGTCATTAAATGTTACTGTGTTAATATTGCGAGAGCGATTTATCAAATAATTATTGGAACGAAGTTCCTTACGGCAGGCTTGGAATGGATAGGGATTTTGCTGCGCGACCGAACTGAAAAAAATGTGATAGTAAAACCGTAAGAAAAAATGCGTGGAATAAAACCGTTAAATGAGACGTAACTATAGTAACAATGTCAAATTTACCAAGAAGTGACTTGAATGCAATTGACAGTGATAATAGTGGGAAATTATTCAGTGCAAAAGAATTAAATACGTAAGTATTAGTTTATTCTTTATTAATAAATATATTAATAAATATATATTTATAAATATAAAATATTTTACATTGGTTAAGTAAGGTTTTCTACGTTATCTTTCTTCTAAATACTTTCTTGTACTTAAATAAAAATTAATCAGCAAAATTTAAGAGAAAAATCAAGAAAACCTCCATAAAATTGAGCACGATTTTTTTTGCAATTTGTGTCGATTCTACATTAGCCGAAGGAACTTCGTTCCTACCTGGTGTCCCACGACACCACATCATTTTTTTTGTGATTTCAGTGTGAAGTTTTAATCATGTTAATAAATATCTTTTTAAATTGACAATAATAAGAAGAAATTAATGAACAATTTTTTAATAAATAAAAAAATTAACAATCTAACCGAATCCCAATTATACATTATTTATCTTGGATGCAAACCTATTTTTAAATAGTAAAAAAAAATTTGGGCAGTAGTCGCCAAAGATGGGTCAAATGAACCATTTTTTTACTCATTCACTAGAAATAAATTTATTAAATTAGAATATGTTATAAAAATTAAGTAGGCTATTTTCTTTTAGTTTTGTATTATTTTGATGACAGGCAGGATGGCGGGCTGGCAGTAAATCTCTGTCAAAATTTTATAAGTACCTTCAAATTTATTCCGAAAGACTCTGTATAGTTAGACATGATAATAGTGCTTTTATTCATTATAGAAGATGGAATTTACCTTCGTTTTGAACAACACTACCATCACAGGTACATATATAGTACATACAACAACAGGCAAACATAAAGATTAGATATATAGTTTTGGTGGTTTGAAGAGCTAGTACGATAGTATGGATTCCTTTGGTACTTCTAGTTATTCTTGGAAATACCGGGAGCTCAAAAAATAGCTTTTTCTTGATAATTTTATAAATTTCGAGTTTAACTTTATTTTACCACTTATTCGATACAATCTACTTTGTCAATATCAAACTGTTGAACAAAGAGAACCCAACTGGTTCTTAATTTGCTATATTTCACATCAAAATGTAAAACTAAATGACATCATACGTGGGTATATCTAACTTTGTTTAATTAGGAATTTTCAAGGTCCATATCTTGCTTATTTTTAAGGATTAAAAAAAAAAGTTACTTTAGTTTCATGTTGGTGAAGTAATGAAGTAAAAAAAGAAATTAAACCGGTCCCATATTATTTTCTGCCAATCGTATAAGAGATATACGAAAGTTCATTTATTTAATTTTTTTTTAAATTATGGATGCAGGTAGTCATTTTCTTTTCAAGACACATTTTAACCACTTCGAATTTATAAAAAGTTTTACCAAAACATATTCCAAACTCGGCTCAAGAATTCAATGACATCTGCAATTTTTTGTAAAACTTTATATTGAATAATTTAGATGATTAATTTAGAAATATGAAATTTATATACAAAGTATAAGCTTATTGACATATACATTCCAAATTTCGTCCAAATGGATAGGAACATGGAGTCAACTCAGTTGCTGGTATATATTATAGTTAGAACAACATTGAGAATCCGTTACGTGATTTTATGTCGAAAATTTCTTTTCTTATAACACATCAAAATATTTTTAGCATACTCTTTAATAACCGAAGCTTATGAGCAGGTAAAATGCGGCAAGACTTTTTTATTCATTTAATCTAACCATAATTCTAAAAGTTACCTATTACAAGAGGCAGCGTTCAAACTTTTTTAGTATTTTATAAATATGTTACGGTTTATATTTTATCACTTCGCTGCAAAATTGAATATTATTTGAAACTGAAATATGATGATACTGTCGAGAAATTTAGGAAATTGAAACTGCAGTAGTCAACATTTTGGGTAAAAAAATAAATTTTAAATTTCTAATAATCTATATACAACATATAACTATTGAGGGAGGCCGAGGATAGAACAGATAAAGTACTCATGATAGCCAACATTCTTGACCACTTTGTATAGAAAAGATGTACAATATGAAAATAAATTACTACAATCATCCACATTAAAGTTAGTTGTACACTTATAATAATAACCAAAAACTTTGGAATGTTTCTCCCACATTTAAAAAGGAATTTCATTGGCTAATATTATTCCAATATTCAGAAACCTGTTGAAAAACATTTTAAATAAATTATACGATGTACGCAATCTTTCCTCATTTTTTTAATAGTTTTAAAACAAGGTTAATAGATTGAAAATCAAAAAATTTAACTTCGTACATACAATGAACTTATTATATACTGAAATACCAAATAATATTTAAAAATGATTTGGGAATATGCTATTTTTGGAAACGTAAATTTTGACACCAATAACGATGACACTGGCGCAATAAATGAAAATTGACACATGATTTATCAAAATCGGTTCAGTTGTTTAGTTCAAGCTACGAGGACACAAACAACATATATACATACAAGGATATACAGTCCTCTTGTATTAGATTCTCTACAGTCGGGTAATAAGGAACCCCAGAAATGGATTCACGCTACCTTATTTTAGATCATCCGAAAAAAATTCCGAAATCACTTGTTTACAATAAAATTATATATAGAACAGATGTCTATGGACATTAAACATTCAACAAATTTATATATTAAATATTCGATATAAACCAAAGCAAACGTTCCAAATATATAATATTCGAGTATGTAATTATAAAACAATTTTATCATTAAAATTTATTAATAAAGAATGCCGTAACCGTAATATTTGAGATATGGAATTTGAAACATTGATTTTTCAATTCGGTATACATATATTAGTAATTAATCTAAAGGTTTTACCATGCTTGATTATACTCTAAAGCCTTATTTTAGAGTATAACAATGTTCCAAATCATTGATCAAGTAATTAAGTCATGTAGCTAGTATAGTTACTTGACGATTGTGAGCAGCATCATTTCAGTCAAATGTTAAGTAAAGATGTTTAGTCAAGTAGTTTAGTTAAATTCTTTTTTTTTGTGTGTGTGCAAGTATTACTTCTACCACTTTTCAATCAAAAACATGTAACAATAAATAAATGAATGAATATGTTTGACATTTAATTGTTGTTCTAGTCACAGTCATATAATATAAACAGTGTTATATGAAATTAATTATATTACATGATTGTGATTGTTTACATAGTTTTAAGAAATTACTTGTTATTTGCATAAATGATCAGATTGTAAGATAATAATTCATCAATGTGAATAAAGCTTATCTTAAACCCAGCCTGAACTCAATCCAATATTGAGAAGTGTCACATGGTTAATATTCTAAGGTATATCCATGATAAAAATGGCATGATAAATCGGGATACGAAATTTATATACACAGATTCATATTCCCAGTATATGTATCATTTGTGACGTTCACACCAATATTTTTTACTTATACAATGTTCTTCCATTATAAAAAATATTACAAATAAAACACTTAAAAATGATGTAACAGAAGTTTGGCGCGATCCATGGCGCGCACGCCACTTACAAATTTAGTCAAATAGAAGAGACTTAGGCAAAACATTTTAGTAAAGGATTTAGGTATAAAAATGCTACTTGTTTTCATTAGTATACATATTCAGATATCATTTAAAACAAAAATACGTTAATAAAAATTAATTAAATTATACTCGACTTCATTATAAAATAACCTACCACCACCTACCTTTCAAAAAAGTGTTTCAGTTTTATATTCGTAACAAAGAAAAACAGATAAAAGTAGTATAGTATTTTTGAAGTTAATTTTTTTGGTCAAATGGCCTATGACCCCGTGAATTATTATTGGATTATGCAATTAACATGAACGGGCGTTGATTCAAACCATTTTCATAAAATTTTCTTTGGGTTTTTTGGGTCTTATTAGTCAGAAAAAAAATTTTCAGTTATTTATATTATCCGGAGGAACATACCCAAGAAAATCTTTGAAAATTTGTCATATAGTAAAAATGGAGTAAAAAATGCATGTAAACGAAATTAACTGTCGTTTCTATTCTCTTAGACCTACGCAATTTTTCAATAAAATCTTTATGTTGGATCTTCTAAGAAAGGAAATTTTTCAGAGATTTAAATTATCCGAAACATGCCTTTAACATTTGTTATTTATTAAGAATTAAGTAAAAAATTCATATGAAAAACAATTATCTTTCGTTTCTATTCTATGTTTTGGCCGACGTAATTTTTCGAAAAAAAACCTTGTTTTATATCTATTAGTAACATAAAAAAAACAATTCATTTTTTTATTTATATTGTGAAAATTTTGTTTATATTGAGAAAAATTTTCTTAAAATAAATTTTAAATTCATTTCATTTAACCCCCCCCCCTCCTTAACATGGAGTAATAGCCATATTTCTTTTATTAAGGAAAAACAATCTTTAAGAAACTAAACATTTCAAGCAATATATATAATTCATTCACTCTTATAAAATGCGATAATACGTCGGGGTAACTAATCGCATACATCAAATTTAAACGATAATACTATCTTCTATGTGTACATACGACATCTGTGTACAAATGTACTTCATCAGACTTGATTAACTCATCTAATGCTTTATTAATCAAGTCGTTTGTTTAATGAATTTTCGACATAATCGGCAATTAAAATAGTGCAATCGTGTATTGTTTTTTGTTATTAATTCAATATTTGATTCGCTATCACTGCATAAATCGATTATTTTATCGATTTTTTTGTTTAATTTTGATCTTTTTTTAATCTTTTTTATCAATTTGTCTTCGTCTTCCGTACTGGCTTCATTCATTATAATACAAGTCGTATGAATTTGCCGATTACATAGATGACAACAAATTGTTTCATGTTTTGCGTCAATTATTATAAAACATTGTATGCATCGGTTTTGTATATTTTCTGATTCTTTTAACATGATTTTTGCCGTGCATAGCCGAAATTCATCGGTATTAAAATTTTTATCGTAAGCAATTTTTTCCGATACACATTTGATGTAATACATTACATAAATACCACAATTTATACCGTCATTTTTTCCTTGTGTAGGTCGTTCAATACCGTCTTCGAAAGCCCAAACAGTTCTCTTTATGCTATTAAGAGGTGTACCTGGAGAACATTTTTCAAGATATCAATATTTACGAGCCAATGTTGCTCAGTATATTGGACGATTTCACTTCGAATACCATAATGAAGTGACTCTGTTCCATAAAGACCCATGGAAAAACTGCGGAATATGCAGTTTCCATCACGCATTTTTTCTCAAAAGTATGTCATAGTTTCGATCAACCTAATTCTATTCAAAAACGTGATGCCTATAAAATGTATACAATTTTATTAAAAGAAGTGTGTCACAAATAATGTACTTTTTATGTTAAAAAGAACAGTTATCAATGGACAATAATTTTGTTTGATTCCAAAACCACATTGTTATCAATCGCTTTACTTTGGTGTACCGATTTTGAATAAATAGAACCAACTTTAAAAAATTGATTAAATATTAAATTAAATTGTTTCATAAATAATTTCCTTGTTACAAATTACCTTTCGAAGTCATATTGCATTTTTAAACATCATATTCTTATAACAGGGATCCGTTGACGTTCGCTTCGAAAGGTAATTGGAACAGTTTATTGTAAAATTATGTTCTAGTCCATTTTTATTTTAAGATTTGTATTTACTAATTTTTATACTAAACATATATATTAGATGCCCGAGTATTTTAATTTTAGTCTAAAGTTTGTAAAGTTAGAAAATATTGAAGCTACAAACCAAATTTTGGTATAGGAGGTGGTTTAAAAAATCACCAAATTTCGCATGTCAACCCGTCTGTCTGTTCGTCATTAAGATAACTCAAAACCGAAAAGGAATAGCTGAAATCTTGGTTGTGAATTTAAGACATAAAGACTAAGTTTAAGTACGTATTTTAGCTCAAATTTAGCTATGATGCATGCACATGTATAAATAATTGGATTTTGATAGTGTTGTAAAACTAATAAAATAAATAAATGATAAACAAAAGCCAAACATTCTTTTTTTCTCTATTCCTGTGCCTTAAGGATATAATTTTTATTGAATTTAAATGGAACAACCCTTTTATTTAACAGATAAAGCCCCATCTATAAAATCCATCTTGACTAAAACTACTTACCCGATTTTGATGAAATTTGCATTTTAGTTTCCTAAGTTGAATGATACCCAATTACAAAAAATAGTACCTGAAATTTTATATTACCATATTTGATCTCTAATTTCTGAGAAATATGTTGGCAAATATACCTAAGTACATACACACATACAAGCATGTATACACAAGACGTTTAGCACACCTGTTTAAAAGACCGTTTTACTAAAATAAATAAATATTGTGGAATTCCAATAATATTACATGCATCCAGGTCGAATGGATAACCTTTTTTTTTTGAAGTCGATTAATTTAAATTTTAGTACAAAAATTTGTGTTCACGTTAACAAATATTTGTAAGACAAAAACATCTAATTTTATTTTTAATTAAACAAATAACTAAAAAAATATATTTTTGTGTTAAATATTGTTTAAGTAATAATAGTGACCCAGATGTTTTATTAATTTTAAAATGTTTTATTTTTCTAAATTTATTCTTATTCTTTTGTTTACTTACATTTTAAAAAAAATGTCAATTATTTAAGATTACACATACAGACACACACAACAGAAATTTTAAGAGAATTCAGTAATACATCTTAAGAAAATGAATTGTTTGTGACCAGTTTTAAATGGATCACATTCATTTTAACGAGTAGATTGTGTATATAGATGTTGTATGAGTGTATCTGTATTTATTTTTTGTATTTTTACATACAAATTTTTATTTTTATTTTTTTAATACATTTATAAAAATAATAATAAATACTAAATAAATATTTTCACATCATTTAATTAACAATAAAAATTTAACAACAAATTTAAAATGTATTAAATATCTAAACATCAATAAAATATTTGATTTATTCAATTTATAGGTATTGATATTAATTATACACATACAATTCATTTTTATATAAATGAAATAATAGATAATAGATACAATTTAAAATTGAAATTTGGTTGCATTGTACAATTAGTACAAGTTATAACGACTTTACACATCTTTAGCAATTTTTATATCTAAATCAGTCTTTTTAAGACTGACAAATATGTTTGGAGGACCACACTTGTCTTTAATTAAAAGTAAATCTACCTAATAGATAACAATTGATTAGATTCAAAATCAAACATTTTTTATTATTAAAATAGTTGTATAATATAATAGTTGTATATTCAATCAACTGAGAATTATTTTAATAATTAAAGCAGGTATTTGGAGAGCTTTTTTTTATCTACGAAAAAAGAGATAACACTGTGCTTTTTTCGTGTATATTTGTATTTTGAATATTTTTTCAGTTAAAGGTTATCAAATATGTAAGTGAAACAATGTGTCAAAATATGGGTCTGGGCGAGTTGAATTTTAAATTTAATAAAAAAATTATAAAACATGGTTTTGAAACACGTTAGGATTTATGTTTTTGGATTTTTTTATAAAGCGTATGTGGCACAATTGGTTAGTATGTTGAGTTGTCAGTTGTAAGGTCTGAGGTTCAAATCTATGGGGCGGTTTAAAATATTTTATTTATATTAATTGATTATTGATTTATATGTCACTATTGGTTTGGAGTTATTGTAACAAGCCTCTATGGCAAAATATTTTTTGGTTTTTTTTTTTTTTGAAGAATTAAAAAAAATATTGGGTCTTTGATTGATTTCTTATAAATAAATATATTTGCAATTAATCGGTCGATTGATTGATTGATTGATTTTTAATTGTTCACGTATTGTTTTCTTTTAGTTAAATTTTAATCGAATCTAAATCCACCAAATCTACCAAAAAATTATTCAATTTTTATCAATCATTTATTTTATTTATTACACTTCATTATAAATTGACTTTAAATTTTATTTATAACTCTACGTAATACTCAACTAACTACACGTAATAATGGTGTCACACTTGCTTATTTTCAGCTATTTAAAATTTGCCAACAAATAACTTGAATAATACTCATCCAAATATTATGAAATTTGGTAGCAAAATGTTCACATGAAAACGGAGGACCCACCATTCCTAAAGTAACAATTTTAATTCGATTTTAGATAAAAAAATGTTTCAACATACCGCTTTCATGTAAATATTGTACATACCAAAATTCAAAACGTTTGGGTAATTATTTTTTGGAGTTATATGTACGCCAAATTTGAAAGATAATGAATGACATTAGGAATGAACACATCTTTTCAAAATTGATACCAATATGTGTAAACTTTTTTGTCGATATTTACCGATCGAGTTGACAATGGTCCTAATAGATTACCATTTTTAAAATTTTGATTTAAAATTCACAAAATATTTCCAAATGTAAATACAAAATATATAAGAAAAACATTTAAAAAAATAATACGTTTATTTTGAGCTTTTGAAGTTCATGTAATCCTTTAAAATATCTGAAAAACAATACCAAACTTATGGTTGGGTTTTGTGAAAAATTTGAAATAGTGTTTTCATTTGTAAACTAAATGGTAGAAAAGAAATCAATATGCCAAATTTGAGGAAGCATTGTTTGCAACTTCTAAATAAATCAATTTTCAATGAATATTTTTAATCATCCTACAAGTTTAACACAAATGAAATGCATAAATTTAATTATCAAACAAAAGCGTTTTGAACTGAAAGACTATAAAAATCAAATAGAATAAAGTCGAAGACTTCTGAATATATAAAAAAAAAGAAATTTTATAGAAAGTATTTGTCAATATTAATCAAAATCTAACAACGAAATAAAACATTAATAACTTTTCATCTTAAAATTTGCATAATATATTAATTATTAAAATAATTGTATAAAATAATAGTTGTATAATTCAATCAACTGAGAATTATTATAGTATAATAAAGTATAAAGAATAATTAAAGTAGGTATTTGGAGAGCTTTTTTTCTATCTACGAATAAAGAGATAACACTGAGCTTTTTTCGTGTATATTTGTATTTTGAACATTTTTTTCAGTCAAAGGTTATCAAATATGTAAGTGAAACAATGTGTCAAAATATGGGGGCCTGGGCGAGAAGTTAGGATTTACGTTTTTGGATTTTGATAGCAATCTTATTTGGCACAATTGGTTAGTGTGTAGAGTTTTCAGTCGAAAGGTCAGTGGTTCGAATCTAGGGGGCGGTTTATAATATTTTTATTCAGATTAATTGATTATTCATTTATATGTCACTATTCTCTTTGTATCATATAAAGAGAATATTTAGCGTTATTGTTTAAATGCGTGGGTTGTCAACCGATAGGACAGCGGTTCGGTTCCTATTCCGGGGTGATAAATTTTTATAATTAGATTAATTGATTATATATGTATATGTCTCTATTGTTTTGGAGTCATTGTAACAAGCCTCTGTGGCGAAATTGGTTACAGTGTTGTGATAACAACCAAAAGGTCGTGGTTACGAGACTATTTGACGGCGCAAAATTTTTATATAAATAGAGCAATTGATGATTATTTATATGTCACTACTAATTTCGATCACTGTAACAAGCCTTCGTGTCGCAATTCGTTAGGTCGTTGATCTATTAACCAAATAGTAGGTTGTTCAAGCCTATTAAGGGGCGTAAAATTTTTAGTTTTAAAGTTATTATTTCATGATATTTCAGTCCTGTAAAGCCTCCATCAGTAGAAACTTCCCCTTGAACTTAATCAGTTTCATAGTGACAGTTGAAGTGAACACATCAATAATTAAAAACAGTGTTAGAAATATTTGACAGTGACATTGTGAGGTTAGTTTTAAAAGACGCGGCAATTCGGTGAGCCAAATTCAAATATTTCATAATTTGCAAATTTGAACTTAATCAGTTTCATAGTGACAGTTGAAGTGAACACATCAATAATTAAAAACAGTGTTAGAAATATTTGACAGTGACATTGTGGGGTTAGTTTTAAAAGACGCGGCAATTCGGTAAGTCATATTAAAATATTGATTAATTTAAAAAAAATTGCTATTATAATTTTTATTTCATTTTTTTCAGGTCCTATTTATAATTTAAAACAGTGTAAGAAATATTTGACAGTGATCATTGTGAGGTTAGTTTTACAAGACTCCGATTGTCAAATTCAAATATTTCATAATTTACAGATTTGAACTTTATCAGTTTCATAGTGACAGTTGAAGTGAACACATCAATAATTAAAAACAGTGTTAGAAATATTTGACAGTGACATTGTGGGGTTAGTTTTAAAAGACGCGGCAATTCGGTAAGTCATATTAAAATATTGATTAATTTAAAAAAAATTTGCTATTATAATTTTTATTTCATTTTTTTCAGGTCCTATTTATAATTTAAAACAGTGTTAGAAATATTTGACAGTGATCATTGTTAGGTTAGTTTTAAAAGACTCCGATTGTGAAATTCAAATATTTCATAATTTGCAGATTTGAACTTTATCAGTTTCATAGTGACAGTTGAAGTGAACACATCAATAATTAAAAACAGTGTTAGAAATATTTGACAGTGACATTGTGGGGTTAGTTTTAAAAGACGCGGCAATTCGGTAAGTCATATTAAAATATTGATTAATTTAAAAAAATTTGCTATTATAATTTTTATTTCATTTTTTTCAGGTCCTATTTATAATTTAAAACAGTGTTAGAAATATTTGACAGTGATCATTGTTAGGTTAGTTTTAAAAGACTCCGATTGTCAAATTCAAATATTTCATAATTTGCAGATTTGAACTTAATCAGTTTATTGGTGACAGTTGAAGTGAACACATCAATAATTAAAAACAGTGTTAGAAATATTTGACAGTGACATTGTGAGGTTAGTTTTAAAAGACGCGGCAATTCGGTAAGTCATATTAAAATATTGATTAATTTAAAAAAATTTGCTATTATAATTTTTATTTCATTTTTTTCAGGTCCTATTTATAATTTAAAACAGTGTTAGAAATATTTGACAGTGATCATTGTTAGGTTAGTTTTAAAAGACTCCGATTGTCAAATTCAAATATTTCATAATTTGCAAATTTGAACTTAATCAGTTTCATAGTGACAGTTGAAGTGAACACATCAATAATTAAAAACAGTGTTAGAAATATTTGACAGTGACATTGTGAGGTTAGTTTTAAAAGACGCGGCAATTCGGTAAGTCATATTAAAATATTGATTCATTTAAAAAAATTTGCTATTATAATTTTTATTTCATTTTTTGCAGGTCCTATTTATAATTTAAAACAGTGTTAGAAATATTTGACAGTGATCATTGTTAGGTAAGTTTTAAAAGACTCCGATTGTGAAATTCTAATATTTCATAATTTGCAAATTTGAACTTTATCAGTTTCATAGTGACAGTTGAAGTGAACACATCAATAATTAAAAACAGTGTTAGAAATATTTGACAGTGACATTGTGGGGTTAGTTTTAAAAGACGCGGCAATTCGGTAAGTCATATTAAAATATTGATTAATTTAAAAAAATTTGCTATTATAATTTTTATTTCATTTTTTTCAGGTCCTATTTATAATTTAAAACAGTGTTAGAAATATTTGACAGTGATCATTGTGAGGTTAGTTTTAAAAGACTCCGATTGTCAAATTCAAATATTTCATAATTTGCAGATTTGAACTTTATCAGTTTCATAGTGACAGTTGAAGTGAACACATCAATAATTAAAAACAGTGTTAGAAATATTTGACAGTGACATTGTGGGGTTAGTTTTAAAAGACGCGGCAATTCGGTAAGTCATATTAAAATATTCATTAATTTAAAAAAATTTGCTATTATTATTATTATTTCATTATTTTTAGGTTCCCTAAATAATTTAAACAGTGTGACTAACTGTGACTAATGTTAGATTAGATTGACAAGACGCGGTAATTCGGTTAAACGGTTTGAATTAGATTTTATAATAATCATAAAAATCATTATTTCTCCGATGATTGTGTGTGTACTAATGAAGTAGTTCTGCAAAGGATGATTGTACCAAGTCATGATATTTGTAAGCCCGGACTGAAACTTCGGCAGTTATCTCTATGGCTTAGGTATATAAAACATACACATTATTCTTGAGAATGTTTGGTTTTTATTTTTAAAAGAAAATCAATTCGACCTGTAAACTAAATGACCGACCATACTTGAATAGGTTTTTGTTTGAATTAGATTTTATACTAATCATAAAAATCATTATTTCTCCGATGATTGTGTGTGTACTAATGAAGTAGTTCTGCAAAGGATGATCGTACCAAGTCATGATATTTGTAAGCCCGGACTGAAACTTCGGCAGTTATCTCTATGACTTAGGTATATAAAACATACACATTATTCTTGAGAATGTTTGGTTTTTATTTTTAAATGAAAATCAATTCCAACTGTAACCTAAGTGACTGACCATACTTGAATAGGTTTTTGTTTGAATTAGATTTTATACTAATTATAAAAATCATTATTTCTCCGATGATTGTGTGTGTACTAATGAAGTAGTTCTGCAAAGGATGATCGTACCAAGTCATGATATTTGTAAGCCCGGACTGAAACTTCGGCAGTTATCTCTATGGCTTAGGTATATAAAACATACACATTCTTGTAGAGAATGTTTGGTTTTTATTTTTAAAAGAAAATCAATTCCAACTGTAACCTAAGTGACATAAAACTGGATAGTGTTAGAGTTTGACTTAATATTTGTGTTTAATGAAGTGCCATGGAAGAACAATCGAAGGTTAGCTTCACAAGAGGCGGTAATTCGGTGAGTCATATTAAAATATTTATTAATTTGAAAAATTTTATAGTATCATTTTATTATTTTTCAGTTCCTGTAAAACATATTCAAGCAGCAACTTCTATTATTTAAAAGAGTAATAGAAATATGTAACTGTGAACAGAGTAAGGTTAGTTTTACAAGACGCGCTAATTCGATGAGATATAATAAAATATTTATTAATTTGATTTGATTATTTAATTATATTTCAGGTCCCGTTTATTTTTTAATTTTATTTTCTAATTTTATTTTCTATTAATAATTAAATCAATTTTTCTCTAATATTGGTGTATTTATTTTGATTATAAAATTTGTATATATTTTTGTTTGTATAAGACTGTAAAATAAATAATTAAAATCAATGTTTCTCACTTTTGTAAAATTTTGTAAAAAATAAAAAGTTTAAAATTAAAGTGTTAGTCATTATTTCATTATATTTCACTACTGTTTTGGATCGTTTTGTAATATGTACTCCCCTGTTATTAAAAAACTGAAGGTATCTTAGGATCGTGATAATATGCGGTTGAATTTGGGATTAAATTAATTGGTATTACATTAATTTTAAACTAAAAACAATCATGTAAGGATTATTTTTATTTGAAACTATTTTGATAAGGAGATATTTTGTAATAATTTCGATATTTCACCGTTGAAATAATTGATCGTTTAATTGGGATATTTTAATGTTTTTATTATTGTCATGGAACATTTAATCATGTAGAGTAGACAAATGAAATGGCAGAAAATACACCAATATTTTTAGGTATTACCAATAATATCTATTAATTATTGGTAGGTATAGAAGATACTGGAGGTACCACCAATTCACATGAAATAATATAAATATTTTGACCTGATTTGAATGTTCCGATGGAGTGAAATTCGATAAAATGGTTTTTTAATAACGTTTTTTGATCTAAAACGAATATTTTGATCATAATTTGAGGGGTCACAAGTCATTTTACCTGAAATATAAATAGTTTAAAAATTCAATTTTTTGGGTGGTTATAGAAAGTTTTCCGATAAAGAAAATTTTATATAAATGGTTTAAATCAACGCCAGTTCATGTTTTTTGCATAATCCAATAATGATTCGCGGGGTCATAGGCCATTTAAACCGAAAAAATTATTTTCTAAAAAAAGGTGTATTTGAGGGTGGGGGGTTATAGATGATTTCCCGATGGGGTGAAATTCGATAAAATGGTTTTAACTAGCGTTTTTTGATCTTAAACGAGTACTTTGATCATAATTTGAGAGGTCACAAGTCATTTACCTGAAATATTAATAGTTTAAAAATTCAATTTTTAGGGTTGTTATAGAAAGTTTTCCGACAAAGAAAATTTTACGAAAATGGTTTGTATTAACGCCAGTTCATGTTAATTGCCTAATCCAATAGTAATTCGCGGGGTCATGCGCCATTTGACAAAAAAAAAAAAATAACTTCAAAAAATCTATACTACTTTTATGTGTTTTTCTTTGTTTCGAATATAAAACTGAAACACGTTTTTGAAGGGTAGGTGGTGGTAGGTTATATTATAATGAAGTCGGGTATAATTTAATTAATTTTTTTTAACTTTTTTTTGTTTTAAATGATATCTGAATATGTATTCTATTGAAAACAAGTAGCATTTTTATACGTAAATCCTTTACTAAAATGTTTTGCCTAAGTCTCTTCTATTTGACTAAATTTATAAGTGGCGTGCGCGCCATGGATCGCGCCAAACTTCTATTACATTATTATTTGCTGTATAAATGATTAAGACTATTTTCTTTATCAAATGATGTGATTAGACACAAATAGACAATTTTCTAGTTCTTCTTACGATAAAATGTTCTTCTCAATATGTAGTTGTTATATGCTAAATCCATTGCAAATCGATAATTTTGTTTATTTAAATTTTAATGATTTGAAACTAGTGTACATTTCTTTATTTTATTTAGACTAGTTTTATCATAAATTGTACATTCGAGATATTCTATTTATTAAAAGCCTATAAAAATTTCCGTCGTAAAAAAATTCTCGTTAAATAAAACGAATAAATGCTAATGTACATTAAATTTTTCCCCTTGTTCATTTCAGAGTTATATGAGTTTAATCACATCGTACAGCACTTTAGCTCTATGTAAGTGAAATTATGTATTATTTCTATATGTATTCGAAATGATTGTATTTTTTATAAGAATATTTTTATAGAAATTCCGAAGAGCCTGTTCTTAAAAACGTATTTCATTCAAGCTTAATGCAGTCAAACTTTTAATCCTCTCAAATACTTTAAACCAAATTTAAAGCTTTAGTAAAGAAGTGAAATTATAAAAACAGAGTACAAGAGGAACAAAGTATGAAAAGAGATAAATAATGATATTTAGACCTAACTTTTCAAAACAAATTTTTGCTTTGTAAATTCATAAATTTGAATAACATTTACTTAAAAATGACCATGACGACGATGAGTTTCTTACTTCATTATTACTTTACTTCACGAACAGAAAACTGAATATTTTGGTAAATCTTTAAAATTAGACAAAATTTTCAAATAGAGTTTAAAACATCGATTTGGTAAACATGAAGAAACTTTATTTATTTATTTTGATATCTGAGGTTGTAGCGTTTGTTTTTTTCATCAATATATCACAAATTTTATTTATAACTAACAGACCTAGTCATGCGTTGCTGTGACAATTTTCATAGAAAAAAGTTTGAAAAAACCATTTATCCATTTTATCAATCCGATATTACTTCGATTGCATGTAAAATTTGTAAGTAGATTGGGCCAAGGAATCACGTTGTCCCATACAAACTTTGTCCTCGTATTTCACCCCCAAAGGAGTTAAATTTCGAAAATCCTTTGTTATCGAATGTCCCATATTTGGTGTGTACACCCAGTATTTGTGATGGCAGCTTATATTTAGTGTGAATACCCGGTATTCGGTGTTGTACCCGATATTTAGTGTGTAAAACCCGGTATTAGTTGTGGTCACCATTGATAAGAAATTTTTAATAAATACCCAGTATTTACCGTGCACCCGGTACTTCGTCCTGTAGTAATCGTATACTTGATGAAAAGTATTAGAACATCCAGAACCACGAATGGTTTCGGTGATCATTCAATGACGCGATATTCACACTTATACAGTTAAAATTTCAACATACTGCTAGTGAGAAAAGATAAATATATTTTATTCTGAATTTCTAATTTAGTTTTTGGTTTCGAATGAAATAGTGGTAATAGGATTTGTGTTTGCCACCGTTTTTCAACCCTCAATGTTAAAAAAATGGACCTAAAACATATTCTAACGTTTAAATTGGAACAAATTACACATTTTGAAAAACATATTTAAGTCGGTTCGTAAATTTAGGAGTTCAATGAAAACAAACATGTGACACGTTATTTTTATATATAAATCTATATTTATGGTACATTTTCTAAGAATATTTGATTGTTACTTTTATCACTTGATATAAATATTTATAGTTCAAACCATTTTCAATCCATAAAAGCATTTCTTTTATCTGCACATAAGAAGTATACTGGACCCAGGCAATTTACCAAAGGATAAAGCACAATATACTAACCGTACATAAAACAGTGTACGATATAACTTCAACAAATAGACGCCGATAAACCAACAATGCAACTTACTTTTATACAAAGTAGAGCATCAAATTTGAATATTTGACTATGAGATGTGACGATTCTACTCTAACGATTGTTTTCTACTTTTAGAAATTTAAACATCCGGTTTTGCATTATTATTATTATTGCTTTGTTGCAGCTTTAGTACTATAGCTGTGAATTTATTCAAAAAATTTTAATATTATTTTTAAAATTTATTTTTTGAATAAATAAAATATATTTTTGCTTTATATAACAAAAGAAAATTTACATATATCCTCGACGATGAAGAACAATTTTAAATATAAAAATGGTTTTGTCTAGGTTGTCAAGGAATTCTCATGTTGTAATTCACTTGATTGTATTGTTTTAGCATGTTTAAATGTACACAAAATAGATCAGACAATTGTTTGTAAATTTTCAACCTATAAGATGTTTCTCATATTCACATTAAAATTCCAATGTACTTTTTAATTAAGGGAAAAAATGGTAAGTGACTATAAAGCTCAGGATCAAATTAAATTATATTTAAAAGAAACTCAGCAATGTTAAAAAACCTTAAAAAACCTATCGCGATATTTCGAAATTTTGGGCATACGAGGAGAAATTTTACGTATATCCATATTTTGTTATACTAATAGATAATTGAACAGAAGTGTCCTTTGTCTTAAAACCGAAAAATTATAAAAAATAATCGCTTTCAGAAGTAAGTTCAATAGCCTAAAATGGACAAAACAAAGGATATCCAATAAGATATAATATGAAATAGAACTTATCTCTAACCTCGACCTATAGAGAAAGAAGGTTATATGCTAAGAATAACTAAGCCATAATTCGCCAAATTTCCTTACCCCTTTTAATAGTAGTAATATAAAAATTTAGTTGGTAACTTTTTAGGTAGCTATTGAAGACGATCGGAGTCTCACTATCAGCCCTCATTATTTCAACATTGTACGATTGTACTTCGACATAATGGAGTAGACTGTCATGTCATTAATTTTCCAGCTCGTTTTCCAGAAATTTTAACATTTAATTTTGTTTGTTTGGTAAATTAAGCATTATGTTTGAAACAGAAATTCTAATTTTAGTATTATCCGAATACATGATAGTTTTGGAACTCGCTTTAATTAGATATTTGTGGAATAAACTAATCATTCCACAAATATCTAAATAAAGCGAATTCCTAAACTATCATGTATTAATTAGAAATTTCTTGAAAACAATGTTATCATTAATATATTTTTTGTTTTTCCTTCTATATATTTTATATTTTTAAAAATATGAAAACGATTCAAGCTAAAAATAACATTAAAAAATAAAGTACACAAGGTTGTTTTATATGCGAAAAGACTTGAATTTCAATTCGAATTTCTTTAAGAAAAGAAAATATTCATATATTTATATGTGATATTCCTCAAATATAAGTTTAAGATAGCATAGAATAAAATGTAAATATATCTCTTTTGTATATGTTTAAGTTAGAAATTTCAATGAGTGTAACACTTCGGAGTGACTGCTGCCTCCCTTACTATAATCATATATGTAGAATGTTTTATAACATGTAACGTCAAGTACATATCTTCTCAGAAGGACATTATACCGAAAAATATATGTAAATTTTTTATTGCAACAATGTCAACACTGTAAACAATGTAAACACTGTTTACATACCGTATACATTTGTGTTTTATTTATTTTAATATTTACATTATTATTATTGTTATTATTATTATTATTTTGTATGTCAGTGGTATTAAAACAGTTTTTCAAATTGTCACACTATATTATTATTTGCGTAATTAAGATCAATTATAAAACATACTCATTGATATTTCTTTACAGAAAGATTCGTAAATTCCGACGTATGATATTATCAAAATAATATTTCCGCAAACCATTAACGTTATTATTTTAGACTTGAACCGTAGTCTACAAATATTAAATATCGTAGATTTAGACGTAGATAAAGATTTATGTCGGTTAAATTTTGTTTATTATAGGGTAAACAGATTTGATGACGAATTTTGGAGAGATCGTAGTTGGTAGCAGAGGTAAGGAAAAAAATTATTGAAGCCAGGTCGATTTGTTTTCGTAACGTATTTAAACGTTTTCTATATCTATCACCGTTTATTTTCTTAATGAAGTCTATTAAAAACTACCCAGCACTTATTTTTGTCCAAAAACCACAGACTCTTCTCTCCCCTAAAATCAAAAATATACTTAACTCTTTTATCGTCTATTGTACATAAAAATCATACGCGTTTAGGTAGGTATATATCCGAGAAATATTGGGCGAATAGGTTTGTGGAAAATGTGGAAAAGTCAAAATTATAGATTAAAAATGTTTTGTATACAAAATTATATTTTGCCATATTCCAGTTTTAAATATGCTTTATGAATGCATTTTATGGCTTAAAAATATTATCAAACTTCCCATTGTGACATTTTTCAAAAAACTAAAAAATGTTAACTAATGCTTTGACTGCATTTACGCGCTCTTATTACTCAGAAATAAACAGCTGAAAAGACCATTCGATTTAACGACTGAATAAAAAAAATTATTCATTTATTTGTTACCTGTTTAAGATTACTAATAAGAATATTGCAAACCACAAATACAAGAGCTCACTCGGCTATATACCTTCCGTAAAATATATTTTGTACTAGCAGCCTTTTTTTGTACCAACAAGCAGAGATAATATAAATATTAAAAAACTGTGAATATATTGTCATTTTTGAGTTTTCGCCAGTTGATATTAAAAATAAATCATCTGATCATGTACTGTGAACTGAATTCCACATTTGCGGTGCCAAATTCGTACCGCAAATAAGCAACATCATGCCCTAACTATATACAATACCTGTTCCATACGTAAAGCAATGAACCAGAGGACATCTACCTTTTTTATATAAATTGCCCAATCTACAACGATCTAAGGAATAAATAATTAACAGAGTTTATAATCAACACGAGAAAAGATAATTAATACATAAAACTCTTTCGCATTAAATAAAAGAAACAAGTGAATAATATTTATAAATATTTATTGTGTGTTTTCCATTTAAGATGGCAGATCTTAGAAGAATTCCAATAAGTGTATTGGCTATTTAACCAAAAACGTAAAAACAAATGTAATTGCGTTAGTAAAATAGTAGTATGCCTACTATAATTTTTTATAGTTTAAAACATCTAATGTAAAATGAAGTTGTTATTATTTATTATTTTTTCTGCATAGGAGAACTCTGCTAAATTTCGCACGAATATGAGCAAATGAATTATATTCTATATCGAGACATAACATATATGTTACTGGATTTATTAAGAAGCACAATTTATTTCAAAGCACTTCCGCCTACTTCATTTCAGTAGATCCTGCCAAAAATTTCCCATAATGTAATTTTTTAAAACAGTACCAGAAACAATTTATTTAAACCAATTTTTATTTGTAACTTTTTGGTCTATATATTTTCTGTATACTGATATAGGTAAAATTATTTTCAATATTAATGTTTGTTCAAAACAGAAAACTAAGTGATGAAATGTTACTATTTCTTATCCGTACTTAACGTGACACATTAATGCTTTCTAAATGACTAATAAAATTTCTATTTATATACATACATATATATATCTACCAGTATTATTACTCTTGCTTCCTTTAAATGTATCTTTTCACAGTGA
Source organism: Chrysopa pallens (assembly GCA_020423425.1). Classification (NCBI taxonomy): domain Eukaryota; kingdom Metazoa; phylum Arthropoda; class Insecta; order Neuroptera; family Chrysopidae; genus Chrysopa; species Chrysopa pallens. Next base: position 87,701,360 of record CM035591.1, read on the forward strand.
ATACTAGTCGTAACTGTTCATAAATAACGATAATGGTACCAAATTAACTTTTATATTATATTTCTATACATACAAAATTTCTCTGGGACTAAGTACAAATAAATATTAATGTTCAAAAACCAAATTTGTCCATTTGAATACGACACAACGCTTAATGTCCTGTGTAAAATAAGCCTTAGGTTTTTATTTTAATGATGCTTTAAATAATACAGTAAAAATAGCCGTTTTTTTATTCAACATCCTACTAAATGTTCGATTCAATTTTTTTTCTTATAAGATTTAGGATCACGTACTGAGCATAAAATCACAAAATGATGACCACTTCCAAGGCTGACCGATGGAGCTTTAGGCACCATCTAAAAAAAAAATGTGTTGGAAACTTTGCGCCATAGAGCAAAAGTATTGTAGAGAATACAATTTTACATCTATTGTTTTCTTTAATCTTTTATAGTAAAACTTACCGTTTGCGTTTTTCTATCGGGGATAACTATTAAAATATTGGATAAATCAATAAAATGCATCAATCTATTCTTAAAGATCAATTTATTCTCTACAACTTTTGTTTAAAACTTTTTGTCTAATGTCCATATTTTTTGAGTTATAGGACATAATATTAATGTAGACATGCCGACGCCCGTGTATTTTGTATAGCAGATTACCGTTTATTTTAAGAGTCTGGAAAAAAGAAGGGACGAAAGCTCTAGCGTTAGAAAGTATATCTATATATAAGCATACCATTTCTAAAAATATATTCTTAAATAGAAGAGAGGATGGAAAGAACGATATAACGGGACGGAAGAGAACGAACAGTTTTTCGAGCTCAGTATGCTCTACGCTACTACAAAGTTCACAGTTTCGTTACGCGTGTCTCAATAATTCTGTAATTATATCTAAAATAATAAATTACTGTATTAATAAGTGTATTAAAATCAATAATTGTTTTATTTTTGGTGGGCCGTTGGAAGATGAAAATTCTGTATTTGTAAAAAACAAACGGATACAAAGTCTAATAATAACACTTCTCAATCTGCTGAAGTTATTACAAATGCCGAACGGGCTGTGGAAGCGCATGTGAATGCTGAAATGCGGCCTTGGGCTGCTCTGTAATTTGTGAGAGTTGCCTGGATGTGTATTGCATGAATCCGCCTGTAGTCTTCAGGCCTGTAATCTCGCCTTCAACGAGGAGTCGGTAGATATTGACGCTGTGATTATGAGGTTACGAAGATGAAGTGGAAATCAAATATAATTGGATTTTCGTCGCCTCCAAAACGCTCAAAAATTTGTTCAAATTTTGGATTTTTATTTGTTGTTAATTAAAAACGTAATTTTCTAGAATTGTGAAGCAAAAAGTTGGAAAAATCCTTCAATCAAGCTTGATATTTTTAATTCTGTGGGTACTTCTAGAATTGAATAAATTAATAAACGATTTATCTGCAACGTATAAAATTAAAAGTTTAAGATAGTAAAATTTAATTTCATAATAATTTAATAATTGGATTAATCTGTGTTTCTATGAAGTATTTATTGCAACCCGTAATGTGCTTGAAAACTTATTTTGAACAAACATCATATCCTAATTAATTTATAAAACATTGAAAATTATTAAATTATATAAATATTATTATTTTATACGGACAATAGTAAAGCAGAATTATAGAATGCAATAACCTAGAAACCTAGAGAGAATGTGGTTTATAAAATAATATATAATTAATTGCTTTTGTGGCTATTTACAATAGATATGAAAATAAGACCTATTATTTAAAAATTTAATAAATTATTTCTGTAAAATATTTATCAAATATGAGATATTTTAATAGCTTAATATTTCTGAACAAATAACTCATAAAAATATTTTGTTAACCAAACGATCCATTTGAAAGGAGTTTGAAAACAAAATTGGCTAACCAATTTCGCACTAGCGTCCAAGTTTCACATGTTAAAACAATCATTTTTTTTTGTTTACACTAGCATAAATTTTGTTGAAGCTTAAAAAATTATGCATATCGCGATATTTTTACATAAATCATTTGCACACTTTTGCACAGCTATTATTTTCGCCGAGAGTCGTAGAAGAATGAAATATGAAATTGGGCACCAAAGTTGATTAGATAAGAATTTTTTACATTAATCGTTTGCATATCGTTTGCACACGCTTGCACAAGCACCAATTTTCCAGTAGTATATAACAATAAAATGTGAAGTTGAACCCCAAGTTGTGGATTTTTTAGATTTTTTTACATGAATCGTTTGCACACTTTGGAACAACCATTATTTTCGTTTTTACCGTCATCCACTTGTCGGTAACGTAAAAAAATGATGGGAGAAGCTTGCCTCTCCATGTTGTGAATTTTTGGACATCGTTTGCAAACATTTTCAAAACCATTATATTCGTTTGTACAATTTTCCAAGAGTGTAATAAATATTTTTTAGATGTTTTGGCATGGCCGACTTTCCGAAAGTGGTTAACGTTATGTTATTGTTTTAACGTTCTAATGAAATGTTAAATTATAAAATCGGTACAAATCTTGTATTAAACAATAAACAATTGAAGAAACATTGTGTAAAATAATTTAAATTCATGAGGCTGAAGGAAGTATACTCCTATTTCGGTTGTCAATTCGAAAAAAATAATACATTCAATGTAAAGGTTATGATCTATAATACATAAGAAAAAATACAAAGATAACAAAACGCAATATAAAAAAAAAAATCGATTGAGGTGTTTTGTTGAGTGTTAAGCACGAGATCCACGGCGGCCAAGAATTGCTAGGAATTTCCTCTCAAAAAGGCACATCGAATGCATAAAAAAAACAAAACTTTTCTGTTTTGTTGGATAAAGAATGTAACCATTAAAGACGTTTTCCATTTTCAATTGAAGTGTTAATGAAAATTCTTTAAAACAACTTTCTTTTACTAATATGTGGAAAATCTCAATATTCATAGAAAATTTGAAATGCATGAGAACAAAATCCTAATTTCCAATTCGCATTCAAACTCTTCTGATAAAAAAGGATGATGAAAACACAATACACAACAGTCTGAATCAAATAATTCATCGTTGCAAATTTTCCTTTTGAACGTTGCGAAGTTCACAAACAATGAACAATAAATATTTTGTCCGATCGATCCCACACATTCTACTAACATGCACTAATTACAATCATCAAAGACAAGCATTGCATCTACCCGTCGATCTTGAAAGAGTTCTTTGAAACAACACTAATTGAACGGAATGACTATCCAAATACCTAAATAAAACAATACTCTTCACGACGAAATTCAATACAATATTATTTTTTTATTTTTAAATTTATATGTAACTTAATTTATATAAAAGAAACTGCACTAATGATCCTGAAGGTAAAAAAATTTAAAAAAAAAATAAAAAAAACTTTTGTGAATCACTTAATAGTTAGTTGAAATATTTAATATTAATCATGTTCAGAAATTTTCCGCCTTATTTTTATGTTTTAATGCTGGCTTTTTAAACTATCATACAATTATTGAAATACTCGTGTGTTAAATATTTTTCAATATTTAAAATCAATATACATTTTTGTATTTCAATTATATATGTTTTGATTATATACATGAACATTTCGTAAAGTATATACAGTGAATTTTTGTGTAACGCGGTAATAGAGAAGAGATTAACACATTTCAATTGTTTCAATTTTAACAGCAACAACTTATTTTATTTACCGATTATTCTAGTCCACATTATTTTTTATTTTCACTACAGTCGATTCAGGAAGTTGTATTTTTAAATGCTCGGGTCGTTCGATTTATGGTTGATAAATAAATTTAAATAAAAAAATAAATAAAATAAAATAAAAGATAAAAAGTTCGCCGCAAAAGTGGCGACTATAAATTGAGATATAAACTATCCCATTTCTCAAATTGGATTAAACTGAACACATTTTATTTTTCCGCGATGAAATCCTAAATCGATTTTAATCAAATTTTGCAAAATGTGTGCAAATTGATCAAACTTGAGAGATACGATAATTTTTATCTCAATTCATTCCGATTTAAGAAATCGGTTTCTTTTTAAATATCATCGGTTTAAATTTGGTAATTTCAATCACTTCTTTCTTTTCTGTAAATCTAAAGACATTTCATATTCCTACACTTATATGGTTTAGTGGTAAATATAAGGTCTTAAGGAAGTTTAAAAACTCACTTTAATTATAATATATATATATAATAATATCGATATTACTAAAACAACTTGAAGCAATACAAATTGACAGATTCCTCAAACTTCTAACACATTCGTCGGAGAATTCCATTAAGAATCCGCATTATAAGAAGGATATCTGTGTTAACAACATTCAATGTAGCGAATAAAATTTGTTTTAAAATTAACGTATCGTATATTTAAAAAGTTGATTTACGACAGCAGGAAATTGTTGGAAATTATTAATTTGTTTTTTATACAGCAATTTATTAGATTTTACTAGGCAGTAATACGAAAATTAATATTCGTCTAGTTATACACAAATTTGATTTTATACACGAATGTACCAAATGGCTCAACTGTTATGAGCTCTGCATATATCATATTCATATTATTAACGCGAAAGTTTGTGAATATGTATGTATGGATGTTTGTTACTCTATCACGCAAAAACTATGCTGTTCTTAAAACTTAAAACATTGGATTTTAGGCCCACTTTCCGTCCCTTAATTGGTGAAAAACGAAGGCCACGTAGTTCTCACTTGAAGTATGCTACAAATCTTATTAGCATCATTTTCGTCGAAACCAAAATCTAAATTTGAAATTCAAAATAAAATTTATTTATCTCCTCGCAAGCAGTATTTTGAACAGTTAAGTATATTAAGTGGGCAGATCGCATCGTTCAATTATCACCGGAACCATTTGAGGATCTGGAGGATGCTTTTCATCAAGTATATGAATACCATTGCACGAAATACCGGGTGCAGAACCAAGTATAATATATGTATATTTCTGTTCAATTAATCAAGGTTGAACGCTGCCCTGAAGTTCCAGTTTGCCGAGGTACCGGGTGTATACATAAAAATTTAGTGTCACGGGTGTTCATACCAAATACCGGGTGCACACACCAACTTCCGAGAGTAACGCGCCAACTGGGTCTGATAGTATGATAAATATGACGGCATATATAAAGACTACAAAGCTTAAAAATAATATTCGCCTTTATCAAATATATATATATATATATATATATATATATATATATATATATATATATATATATATATATATATATATATATATATATATATATATATATATATATATATATATATATATATATTCTGCTCTAAATAAAAATCGAAAACAAGTTATATGTATTTTTTTATTAAAATCGCTTATTCTAATCTAAGTGTGCGTTTTTAGACCCACCCTCCTCTTTATAAGTAAAAATAAACAAAGCTTATACCCCAACCTTTTTAAGACGACGTAAGAATTAGTGAAATTCAAAAAAATATGTTTTATTTTTAAAAAATACAAAAATTAAATAAACATTGCTGGCGAAATCGCCATTCGGAACCCCTTGCCCACTTTGGACCTTAACACTCTCTAATAAAATAATGAATTAATTTGAATTATTTTAAGATTTTTCTTTCGAATGTTTTTTACAACCATTTTGTAAATAATATAAATTCTACAAATGAAAATTAATGGATGGTTTTATTTTTTATACATGTTGTTGTTCAAACAAAAGAAAATCTCATTATTATTATATTTTTTTTCCTCCTAAAAGAGATGATAATTATTTTTCATTTGTAATGTTATGAAAAAATAAAATAAAATAAACCTCTTGGTCATAATATCAACTGTAGAAGAGGTATAACCCATAGTACAGGCGCCCATTATAAGTAGAATAAAAAAATATGCTAAGACGCGTCACACAACTTACTTATACTTTAGAACAGTTATTAATTTTTTTGGGAAAAAACACATAAAGTACAAAAAAAATAACTAAAATACAAAAAAATATTAGTGAAAATTCAAAAAACAAGACATACGTGAATAATTGAATATGTACAGTATTATATAAGTCACTAATTATGAAAAATTGAAACTCTCCTACCCCGTATTTGAATTTTCCCATTTTGAATACAAATTATTCAGCTTAAAATGTTTTTCGATTGTCACTTTATAAAAAGCACAATTTTTTTCGTCTGTACAATCCAAACCCTAAATATTAAACTTGGTAAATTTAGTTAGGAAGATATCTTGACCATAGGGCCTTTTTTAAAACATTTTTTTGCTCATCTCCGGAAGACAATGGATCCGAAAAATTTCCTTTTATATTTGTATAGTAAAAGAAAGTAAGAATTGAATTTTTGAACTAAACTTGTTTTATATGATGTCATTTCGTAAGAGTAAATAAATTGAGGCATTTTCAAATTTTATTTTTGGGAAAGTAGGAACACGGAAACTACTTCTGATTCTAAAATAAAGAAAACGTGTTTCATTTGATACACTTACGGCCTAACTCGTGGTTGGGCACTATAGAAAATTGTATTTGTATTTTAAGAAATTTTCAAGCGAAAAAGGTAAATAAGCAAATACAAAATAGGATACCCAGCGATATTTATGTATAAAAATGCCTTTGATCAATTAAAATCATAAAATTTCTTACCGTCTTTACTATAACTCTGTATACATTAAGAATAAAAATGTGATGTAAAAGCTTTGCTCGGTGTGTTGTAGAACTACAGTGATGACAATTTTCTATGAATATTTTAATAACTATTCTTGTTTTTTTTTATTATATTTTTGCTTTCTTTGTCAAGTTTTTAAAAAATATGTATGAATATATTTTTCTGTGTAAAACATTCGAATATACAAATTCTCTGGTAAGCTTTGTAGTCATCATGTAGTTTTATTGTTATGCATACAGTTAAAATATATGTGAATTTAAAATATACAAAAAAAAAAAAGAAAAAGAAATGCATATATTACATCATATCAAATTTGTTTTACTCATACGACTACCGTATGTGTACTTACATACATTTTTTCATTTAATATGGAAATTTTTAGAAAAAAAGTTCACAAAATTAACATTTCAATTGAATGTAGCACCATCAAAACATTATAATTAACTTGTTTAATGCTGATGAGAATGTTTCATTGTGGAATAAATGCAAAATCTTTTGTTCAAAATTTGTAGACATACATACTAGGCAAAAAAATATGTACCCGTACTGTGAATACTGCGTGGAAGGGACTTGTAATAAAACATTCACTTTCTAAAAATATAATTATTTGTGCAATTGTTTACATGTAAATTGTATAGCAAACGTCAAACAAAAACTATTGAATAATTACAAAAAATGACATTTAATTGAAGTTATTGGGTTGAATATTGTAAGAATGATTGAAGAAATTGCATGAGTTATTATTTTTAATTACAAATATAAATAATTTGTCATTTGAATTAGTTAATAAATTATGAGAAATTTTCTATATGTTAAATCATACACCATTCACAGAGTTATATTTCATTTGATTGATAGAATAGTATTTCTTAAGCATAGAAACGCATCAACACTTTGATGCACGGTACTACGCATGGGACGGATAGTGTATTAAGTTGTTCTAGTTTCAATTGAATTTTGATTATTAAAAGATTTATTTAAGCATGAATAAATTATAAAATCAATTAAATGCATCGTGTATTTTGCAATTATAAATAAACATAAAAATATTCAGGTTTTCCAATTTTAGTTTGAGTTTATTTGCTGCTACATTACATACTTGACGAAAGTGTTTTGTTTCTAAATGAAATTAAAGCCGTTTTCTAAATATATTTCTAGGCTAAGTGGTTCACATATTTGTAAAATAGTATGCAAAGATATTGTATATTTCATTATTATGGGTGTCTACTGGGATCTACTGATCCATTGAATTTAAGTTTTTAGAATAGTTGTTGAACTCAAACAAATAATAAATTGAATTTTCTTATCGAATTTAATAAGTACTTTGACCGCACGATTAAATATTCTAAAGATTTTAGTATTTTTATAAACGACTTTCACACAATAATATGGTAAAACTTAAACCACAGATCTGGAATATATAAAACAAATACAGTTTCTACTCCGATTCTTATTAAAAAAAAGAAATAATTTTTCATATTTTTTGTAGAAAATATTATTTTGGCCTTTAAAACAAGTATCAGCAAAGGCCTCTCTTTTTATAAAACTTATCTACAAGTAGAAAACTATTCTTATTTTTTACATATTTACGATATTTCGGCCTGATTTAACTATGCATAATTTAAAAAATTCTTATACTCTTGATTTGCAATTCGTTTTTTAAGTTTATTGATTTTGTTAAAATTATTTTTAAAGGGCGCAACATGTTTTTAATTATTTGTTTTGATATTCGTTTGATTTTGTTTTGTACGTTTACAAAAGCAAACACTAGCTTATTGTAAGGGGGGTTCAAGGACCAAAGGTTCTATTAATCTATTGGTTAGAAATTTATTTATTAATTTTTTATGGGCTAGGTTTTCTTTAATACTTGGACGAAATTCTAAATAAGTAAGTGATTCAATAATCACCTAGAACAAAATTGTGTTAGATTAGATAATTTTAAGCATAACAATTTAAAAACAAATTTGAAATAACCGTATAAATTTCATATACGCTAAACAGTATCCACGTGAACGATGATGCAAGTATATCTAGTTTCAAATAAATATACATAATTGAAAATATGAATTATGAAGTGGAAACACTTGTTCATAATTAATATTAATAATTTATATAGTAACTTTAATGGGATGAGGTAAATGGAGTATAGAAACGCACCATCGTTAACTGTGTGGCGTACGAATACCACCTAATATTATATAGGTATATAGTTTTAGTATAATTAAAGATCCTACTATGGTAAAATTTATTTATAAATCAACTCATACTTTGTATATTATAATAATGTAGATGCATGATTAACGGATACTGGTTATGTACGTTGGTACTGTGTATTTATGTAGAAAATATAACCAATCTAAATTAATAACAAAATAGTTGAACTGAATTTATAGCTATTAAAAACTATTTCTTGAAAGCATTATGGATATTTTCAAATTGTAAAAGAAATTAAGTTAAAGGTAAGTTAAATACTGTAATTTTATCTATTTTCACATAAAAATATGCTCTTTTTAAAAAAATAATTTCACATATTACTGTTTTTCCTATTAAAAAATCTTTAATTACTGTTTTAAAATTAAAATTCGATATTTTTATCTTTTCATCACGTGACTCAACACACTAGACTGCCATGTTGTGACGTCATTTTGGTAAAAATTATTATTTGTCTTTGTCAGTTCAGTTCTTCAATATACATTTTCTTAAATAGTAAAAAAAATATTTGAAAGTGTTAGGTTATGTTTTGTTCTCAATGTGTTGTACCAGTATTGTCAATATTATACACCGGTATTACGAAAATGGTAGATAGCGTTTTTACAGGAATGTAAAGGTTTAAATTTTAATGAAATTTTATTGCAACAAATCGTGTTTATTTTCAAAAATAGTTATTTTTTGTGTATTTTTATTAAGAAATCAATATTTTAATGTAATTTATACAAGGTAAACTGCCCTATTATTAAATAAAAATACACTAAATAACCTTAATTAACAAACTTTTTTTAAGGTTAATTTTAATTAATAATTACTCTCTTAATTTATCCGTAAGAAACCAAAAATTTTGTTTTATATAATATGTTTCGTTAACTATAACATAATAATTTTTCGTAAAAATTTGGATCATTATCTACAAATTTATTTTTTCTATTACTGCCGAGAGACCTTCCTTTATGTATATACATATTATAAACAAAACACAATTTTATGAATTATTGTACAAATGTTTTAGCTGTCCAGTTAAAATTCAGTATTTTATGTAACAAAACCCTAACTTTTGATGTTTGATAAATAACATATTATCATAATTCAATCTTTTACAGACTGAATGTTGTCGACTATCTTGAGAATGGATGTGGATGTAGGTACATAAATTACAGAAACATATGACATAGTGTCCTGTGACAATTTATAGATTACACTGATATCATTATCATCTTATTTGATATTCTGTATAAGTATCTCATTGCGGTTGCGGTATACATGAACTTCATAAATATCAAATTTTATTTTCTGACTCAAATTCAGCCATAAGAAACAATTTAGTATTTGCCTTTGAAATTTGTCACTACCGTAAAAAACTTAATATAAAATGGTATACATAACCGAAAATTTATAAAATAAAAATAATTGATTATTTTCCGAAAAAAATAAATAATATGTACTAAAACTTCAAAGTATTATGTTTTTTTTTTAAACTTCATATTTCATTAAATGTATTTCCTGTCTTAACAATATGAATATCTTGGATTTGTAAAAAATGAAATTTTCCAAAAGTAGTTTTGATACTTGTCGTATCATTCACATCGTAAACAATGTAAAGAAGTATTTCTTTACGATCAATTTATTACTACTATTAAATATAGAATTAGAATAAATATAGAATTAGATATAATGAAAAAGCATTAATTGTATTCTTGGAATTAATAGAAACAATGCTAATGTTACACTGAAAAATGTTATTCGTAACAGTTTTAGATCTTACCCAGCTTGTTTTAACTTCTTATGGAGTACTTTTTGTCGATTCCATTTGAGAATTACATAAACAAGTTTTTGAAATAGATATTATTATTATTATTCATTAGTTCCTCATATCACAAAGTTCCAAAATTATCAATAAACGTACTATTTAAGCATTCGGTAACAATTAAATAATAATAATAATAATAATAATAATAATAATAATAATAATAATAATAACACAAAAATGTTGAATTCTTGAATAATTCTTTATATGTAATAATAAATTAATTGTCGCAAAAACAAATCACAAACCTTGAGTTAGATTATTTTGGATAATTTGAAGGAACTTACCTGAAAAAAAACAAAAATAAAAATCATTATTATATATATTACAATTTGTTTAATTAATAAAATAAAATAATGTTTTAATCCTAATATATTTCAATGATTTTGATAACAATTTGGAAAATCGATAAATCTTTAATAAATGTAGGAATTTTATAAATTGCTAATAAAACGTCAAATTAGGCTGGATAATAAATCGATTTGTAAAACTCGAAGAAACTTTTCTTAATATTATTACTAGAAAAAGTGATTGGATTACTAATAAATAAGTTGAAAAGATATTACAAGACGCATTATTTGCAAAGTAGTCACATAGACTTTAATTGAATTTTATAAATTAATAAAAGTATGAAACTCGTAAATAATTTTTAATGAGGACTTCGCTAAAAAAAATTGTCATGTAATAAGCAAACCTCATTCCAATCAGAAAACCAGATTGTGCGTTATTTTTTTTAACTTAACTTCTCTATGCCGAATTACAAAGCTCTTTGTAATTTGCATGTAACTTACACTTAAGTTAGCCCTATATCCATCTGTCTCTTTTTTTGTATTGTATATCTCTTTTATCGCTAGCCTTTGGTACCTATCTCGTAGAGGCTCATTTCTGCAAAAAATTTTGTGAACATTTTTTTGCAAAGCATAGTATTAAAAGAAACAAGGAATATATAAAGGAGTCTAAATTAAAATAGTTAATCCATTCAAGCAAGGATATTCTAAAAAAGAATCTTCAGTGTTGTCAAATAAAATTAATTTCTCTATATTTATTGTTTAAATATAATAATAATAACAAACATTTTTTATTTAAAACAACTACTTCACTTAATATAAGATAAATATTTTACAATTATACCGAGTAAATTATCTTTGAATGCAATTGATGGGGTTAATAGATTTACATACAATGCATATTCTCTACCCTACCTTAGTAATGAATGCACCCATTACAGTATGTTTCAATTACAACTATACACTCATAGTAAATAATAAGCACTCTAGTATTCAAGTGAGGGAAAACCAAATTGATACAAGAGTTATTAATACAACGCTGTATTTATTTACATGGTATCGTAAAAACATGTCAAGATACGATTAACATTTAAAACAGTATGATCATTTCTCAAGATATTTATAACAAATTTCTTGAAAGAATGGAAATAAGTAAACTGAGATAAAGTGTGAAATACACAGCCTGTAAAATATTTAGAATCTTTACAAGATAATGGCCCATTAAAATTCATTTAAATATGCGAAAGATTATTTACAGCATATGATATAGAATTGAAATCTAAAAATAACAAAATAAGAAAATATGTGTCCGATTATAGTTTTGAAAGTCATTTTATGCACACTATATAAGACTTGCTATTTTTAAATGGCTGAAGTTGGGATAGTGGTTATATAAAATTGATAAAAGAACCACTATTTTTTAATTTAAGTTCAACTTTGATGTAGAAAAGTATATATAGGTTTTTATTTACTTCGAAAATTTCGATCGCTTTCATACATTTCCTCTATCAAATATTATATAGAAATTGGAACACATATAATATCTTAGATAGAAAAGGATTCTTAGCTCTCGAAAAAAACACCTCGCGCGGATGTCTCTGCATGATGGTAACACTTAATGCCATCTATCATCTTATTGTAGGCCATGGTTGTTTTGTAAAATTATGGAGAAAAATATTTTAAACATTACCATATCAATAATGATTAATTATATATTTTTTATTATTCTTAAATTGAACAATTAAATATCTTGAATTTAAATCCTCCATGTTGTATTATATTCTACTGCAGTTGACTGGTTTCAGTGCCATTCAATTTTATTTTATTGTTCATATTTCTAGATCGATTTATTAAATAATAATGTTTTTGATTTAAGTGTTTTATTCGCGTTAATAAATTTTAAACATTGCAATAAATTTAATGTTTAACTTTATTTATAAAAAAACCCGCCTAATAAAATTAACAATTCAACCGAATCCCAAACCTGCATTATTTATCTTGGATTCAAACCATTTTTTAAAAATAATTAAAAAAAAAAAAATCTTTGGTAGATCAGTCGCCATCACGTGATAGCGAATATACGGAGAAGTGAGAGTAATTTATATTCTACTGCAGTTGACTGGTTTCAGTGCCATTCAATTTTATTTTATTGTTCATATTTCTAGATCGATTTATTAAATAATAATGTTTTTGATTTAAGTGTTTTATTCGCGTTAATAAATTTTAAACATTGCAATAAATTTAATGTTTAACTTTATTTATAAAAAAAACCCGCCTAATAAAATTAACAATTCAACCGAATCCCAAACCTGCATTATTTATCTTGGATTCAAACCATTTTTAAAAAATAATTAAAAAAAAAAAAATCTTTGGTAGATCAGTCGCCATCACGTGATAGCGAATATACGGAGAAGTGAGAGTAAAGCGGACATAATCAAGTTTGAATTAGATAATTGATCATTTCAATTAAAGCACAATACATTTCGATTGAATCACAATAGATCGCTTAAATAATGGCATCAAAAACAAATTTAAGTTAGCGTGTAAACAAATCCGTTTTTTAATTCAAACATTACATATATAAACACAAATGTAATAAATACTTGAAGAGTTTTATAAATAAAGTACTTTATATTTAATTCCTTACAACTAGAGGGTACTAGTTATACCTAGTTTAGAATATAGAAAAGTCTTTATTATAAATGAATATACTGGGGGTTGTCTAATGTGAAAACTAGCAACTACCCTCTTTAACTTACATACGTAGATGACTAATATACGTAATATAGGTAAAGGTATGGAATGATTTTTCTTGTTTACATATGATGTTTTTACTTCCGTGGTTTAGATCGGTGCTGTCCATATTGAGATAAAAATGGTTTGGGATTTCTGTTTACATAGAAAAACTTCTCCTATATGAATTTAATAGCAGTAATTATATGAAGAGTCTTTAATTTAAATTAGCAATTCTGTGGTGTACGAAATCCGCATTTTAAAAATAAATACACTTAAGGATCCACTATGTTAAAAACATTCATGTGAAAAAATATTTCATTACTATTTGAAACATATTTCTATTAAATATGAAGATAACTGAATGAGTGTTTGTAAACGAATAAGTCAGAGATGTGCGGGATTAAGTTTCATTACGTTTCATTAATTTATAAGCAAATAAACCAATAAATTACTGTTAAATAAGACTCTGTAAATTAGTTTTTATTTCTTAAAAATTACATATTTCAACCCTTATTAATGTGAGTTAAATGGTAATTTTTATAGCTGAATACCTGGTCGTAAGGTACTAATTAGTAATTGTTAAAGTGTGAGAAAAAAAATATTTCAATTTTATAGAAATTATTCGATTTTTAGATTCATTGACTGTATGTTTCTATGGAAATAATGCTAAAGGGACAGTCTTTAAACTGTAGGCGATCTCAAATGTTTTCTCCCTCGAAATTGTTTAACATGCCTAAAGAAATTTTCATTTCAAAAAAGCAATAAAAAAAATCAACCTGGTACTTAAAAAGATTACATTTAGAAGAGTGGAAAAAAGTTTATAATACGTACATAAGATAACTTAGATTTTCTAATAGTCGACTATACTTCAGTTATTTATATAGGTTTTACTGTAACAGCACTTACACTAACACAATAAAATATGTATGTTTAATAGGAAGAAATAAAAAATAAATCCTGATAACTATGACTTAAAAGGGTAGAAAAAAAATTATTATATTACATATAATATTATATTATAGGGGATGGAAATTTTATATTTAATCCTTGTTATAAATTTCAAATACAACAAGAGATTTTCTTCATTTTTTTTCATATAAAAATTAGTATCATAATAATAATACGGCGCATATGTTTTTCAATAAAAACTCAAGTACTTGTTAGAGTGCTTCTATTTAATGTTGGAATTGACCATATGAATTGAGTCCATAAGATTCAAACCATAAAGAGGACTGACGTCGATGTTAGGTTTTATCTTTAAATAGTCTTATATTTATTCGTCGATGTCTAGTACTTTAAAAGAATTAGATCGAAAAGCAAGGAGCTTCTTTGAGAATTTGTTTCCTATACTTAAAGCATCCGCTTATAGATTATAATAACTAAATTTATCCCATGCATCCGAATGTAAGATGATGGAAATCAAGGTATTCAACTAATTAACTGACTTCAGCTAAAAAACTGCAAACCTTTCTATAAATGTACAAATTTCTGTGTGACCTTCTAAGGAAACGCGACATATTCTAATATCTGTATTTTCTCGTTTTAAATTTGTATCTACTGTGTAAAGGATGGACGTTATACCGCTGTTACACATATAAGATTATGTACACAAAAATATAATAAACTTTTACTAGTGTTGTCATGAAATTCTATATATGTATAGGTATATAAGCTAGTACTACACGACTGATAACTATCAAAGGATACTTAACAATCCTAGTTGGATCTTCTAAAGTTTGTTCTCTTTTGTAAGTTTCTATAACTGTAAATGCTCAATCAATCTCTGAATATTTACAAATGGTGCAAATTCTATTTGTACTTTTTAATTAAATCCTTTAGAAAACTGTTAGAAAATAGTTAGTAGCAGTGTTAATAGCATTAGCAACAAATCCTATTTATTCTAAAATATAATGTTTTAAGTGTATACAGAAGTCTTTAAAATTTTATAAAGCATTACACATCAAAATGAGGTCACATCCATAGAAATGCATTTCGTCCTTGAAATTATGACATATTGACTTTTTATATATGAGAAAACTTAGAACAATGTTGTGCATATAAATTAATATTTTTTTTACACTATTATAATTTAGTTATTTAATAACAAAATCGATTCTAAGCTCTGATAAATTTGGAATATAAATTTTTGTATGAGTTTTTAGAGAGCTGTTATGTATTTCAAAGCTACCAAAATTGAAATGAAAAATTGGTGATGAGGATTTATAGCATTGTAATTAATTATCAACCCAAAATTGGGAACAGTATATCCCAGTTTGTTAATATCTGATACTGATTCGCAACCTGCCACTTTCGTTACAAGGTAAGGTACAACTTTATACATACCTACTAAATATACCACAAATCTTTTTATATTTTTAGGAAGTTAAAGTTTTGAGCAATCTAGAAAATGGATGATATATATGATATAATTAATATTTTATTTAACAGTTACTACGACATTCAATTGTATAATACGTCAAATTACATTTTTAAATTATTAAAAGTGACAATTAGATATTTGTAATGTTTATATTATGTTTGGATATATTAATATTTGTAATAAAATATTCTTGATATTCCTGATGGAACATCGTGGACACCAAATATATTTGTATTGATCCTTTTGTTGAAGGAAATTATCTGAAGAACACAAATTTTTATAAAAATTGTACTGTTAATTTGATATTTAAGTGTTTATATTATTGCTTTGCAAAAGAAATTTTTACTATTCTAAGACAAAAGGTTTTTATTCTTTTAAATAAAAATAATTGTTGCTCTGAATGATTTATTTTAGTATTTTCCACAGTATAACATATCATTTTTACATTACAATGCTCTTGAAAAATTATTACCTACAAATTTAGTTTCGATTTTCACGCTGTCCATACCAACGCTGTTTCAATGTAAAATCTATTAACTAAAAAGATATTCGTTTATGAAATAATAAAAAAAAAAATCACTGTTTATCATGGGAAGAATAATTTTGTTGTAGATCAAAACACGTAATTATAACCAAATAATCCAAGATCTACGCCGATTTTAAAATGTTGAGAATATACTGTATCCAGGTACCAAATAATATTTTTATGAATTCTGTATTATTCTAGGTATCCCGGTAATGTTGGTATATGTAGTAATCAAATTAGTTAAAGGAAATCGTGTTGACACTATACCGGTCACTGTTCTTGAGTGCAGCCAGCAGGCAAGCAGCAGTTATCTTACTTTTATATAGTGGATAGTTTTCTAATGTTTGTTATATTGTAGTTATACAATGCACATTACATACAAAGTTCTCATTCGATCTATATACGTTGTTGTAAATAAGATGAAGCACATAATACAAGATGTGATATTATATATTATCGAGTTACTACATACACAATGTAACTAGGTCACAATGTCAACAAATAAATATATTATGTATTGTAGACATTTATACTAATTTAATTTACTTACCGAGTGCACATTTTTTATGTATACACTATAAATCTTAATAACTCGAATCTATTTGATGAATATTCGAATTACAGGTTTTTCGAATAATCAAGGATCGAGTGCAATGTGTGAAATAAACAACCTAAACTTCAAGAGATAATTACTTAGTTAGACGGCAAAGAGCATTTAGACAGCTCTATGACAAAAAGGATCACAAGTTTTATTTAAAAGGATCACAAGTTTGTCTGGTAGATGTTAGTTATTAACGGCTTCCCGAAACTAAAATATTCATTTTATCGAAGTTTAGCTTGTTTTATCAGTGATTTTGGTTGATTGCGACCGAAGCATATTGAGTAGATAGTTTGAGGAGTGTTTAATGTAGTATTTATAATTCCAGTTCAAATCACAAATCCAAAATCTGGTTTCATTTTGGATTGCGCTTCGAAAGTCTATATAAACTTTTGAATGTGTATAGATATTAGTTTTCGATAGTTATATATATGTACTGAGATGATCTTAGGGATTGAAATTTGAAACAAAACCTCCTTTTTTTTATTAAATGCCGTTATTTCTTGAGCCAATTTCATCCAATTTTGTTGTTATTAAAGAAAAACGGTAAATGGTACGAAAAAACGTGAACCAAATAATGTTAGCAACTAAATCGGTCAAGCCGCTTCGGAGATATAGAGCCAATTTAGAAAATATATTTGATCATGGTAAACTACATGAATGATGTAAGTAGTTTTTTATCAGTGAATTAATTAATTAATCAACGAATTAATTAATAATTTTAAATTAAGGAAATTGTTTATAGAAAGTTCAATTTAATTTTTTTTTTTTTTTTTTAATTTCTGGCTTCAGCTTTTTTCAGCTACATAGCCATTAACCAAAGGGGATTATTATTTTTATACAACAACAGTAGACAGTACTGCTAGGTGGGCACCCATCCAAATACAGATTGTGACTGCTGTTGCTTAACTTTATTGATTGATCAAAGCCTGTCATTACGTTACGTCAGTCCGGGGGTCCAGTATAATTACTTATGGTTTTTTATTT
Source organism: Chrysopa pallens (assembly GCA_020423425.1). Taxonomy (NCBI): domain Eukaryota; kingdom Metazoa; phylum Arthropoda; class Insecta; order Neuroptera; family Chrysopidae; genus Chrysopa; species Chrysopa pallens. Next base: position 87,719,555 of record CM035591.1, read on the forward strand.
TGATGTTATTTTTAATAGAGAAATTTGAATCGCTTCTATTTTATTGAACAAAACTATACACATTTATAAAATAATTTATTCAAGTATCTCTTATGTACTAACCAAATAATCTCACCTATTTTATTAACAAAAATATTTTTGCAAATGAAAATAAATATTTTTGTATTTTTTGTTAAAATTATCATGCAATAATGGCCTTGATTTTATATGGAAACGTATTACTATTTACATTGTAATATTTTAAGTAGGTCAAATTATCACACGAAATTATTATTTTTGTTGATACGTTCATTGAATAGTTTTTTCATAAAACATTTGATATTTTATAACCCATTTATTATAACTTGATAAAGTTTTTAGAGCATCCTGTGTTTCTTTGTACAATTAATACAATACAAATATATAAAGTTTATTTCAAAAAGAAAAATTAAAAATCGTTGAAGAATCAACGACCATCATTTCTAAATAACGTGATATATCCAAAAGTTTAACATTTTCCACATGCGAAAATATATAAAATTGAGATTTTAAAAGTATCCAGTTTTATATAAGAATAAAAAAGGAGGCAAATTTGTCGTTATTTTTTTTTAAAAGCTTTTATTTAAGTTGCAATGTATGTTTGTTCGTGTGGAATCTTGCAGCTTAATTTTGAAGTAGAATCTTCAACTTATTGAGCTGAAATTTTGTATTCATGTTCAGTTTGGAGGACAATGCATGGTTAAATGTGTGACGTCATTCTAAATCCCATATGGCGGACTAGATATTTTTAATATACTCCTAAAATATGATATCAAAAGAAAGAAGGTTATCAAGAATAAATAATTTAATGCCCAAATCCAATATGTTAGATTACTTTAGTCCAGCGATTACTAAAAAGTAAAAATAAATTAAAACTAAAAAACCTTTTTAAATTTGAAGCTTTTATACAAATGCCGTTAAAAGAAACAATTGACTATTAATTTAAATTAATTTATACGATATAAAAGCTTGTCGCGAAATTCACTTGTGTCGCTAAACAAGTAAATTAAATTAATTTATACGATTGATTTTAGCTATTAAAATTTTCAAACTAAGTAAATACGAGTAATTAAATTTTGCGGTAAGCTTTTATATCATATACATTGTGTAATGACGTTATAAGTTGTTGTAAAAGTTTTAAATTAGAAATTCAGTTTTTTCTTTTTAAGGCATTTAAATAAAAGCTTGAAATTTAAAAATTTAATTTATATCTGCCCTGATAAATTTTAAAAAAACATTCTAGAAAGTCCTAAGATCATAAACCATGTTATCATCTTTAATTACGTCTACCATTTTTTATCATAAAATTTAGATTGTCTTAGCATTTGTGTTCGGGGGGACTCTTTAGGTAATTGATCAAAAATTTAAATATAAATATGGTGGTCAAAAGCTTTTAAAACCCCGAATATAGATTTTATTATGAACCTTTAATAATGATTATTATTATATCTTTAATAATGATTATGTCTTTAATAATGATTATTGTCTCTTTAAAAATGATTATTATTGAAAATATAAACGAACTTAGTGAAAATTTACCATAATATTTTAGATCAAAATTAGCTCGTAAAAGTTTTTTCTTAAGGGTATCAAATACTCAAATCCTTTTGAAAGAACTAAAAACTCATAAAAGGCTTTTGGAAAATTATACGAATCTCCCTGTCAAAGAAACCATAATCTCCCAGTCAAACGCCTACTCGTGTATTTGTTGGTGAAACGTTTTAGTTTTAAATGGTAATAAAACCAATCTGGTTGGAGAGCAGGTCGCAGAGGATGTTTAAGTAAGTGATTTCTATATTTAATGCTAATAATATGATTTTATTTGTATATTTTCTTTTAAAACTATTGTTCACGAAAATTTATATTTGTTGGAACGATTCAATATGACTTGTTTTAAGTTATATTTTATCAATATTGTATAATATTTGGAACAGATAAAAAGTGATTCAGTTGTATTTTTTTAATACTTTATTATCAATCATACTTGCCAAATTATTATTAAGCTTATATATTTTTAATGATTGAAGAAATTTATTGATAATCAAAATGTATTTATAAAAAAAACAATAAAGATCATTAATTTAATTGATCGTTAATTTGTGTAAAGCCACATCAATCAATAATAACTCAAAATATTTAGCTATTTCCACATTTTTTATTTAAATTATTGCCAAAAAAAAAAAAGGTTTCGGTTAATATTCAAATAAATTTTTTTAGAAAATGGTAATATTAACCGAAACAATATATTGTTACAATAATTATGTTGTAAATTTCAATAAATATTAGTTTTACATTCATGCGATGTAACATCAAAAAGACTTCTTGTAACAAAGTGAAAACTTTATAGATAACCTCGTTGATACTCTCTTTACCAATAATTTGAAGTAAAAAGGGTCCAAGTTTCAAACTAATTCAAACATCAAACTGATGTAGGATAAATTTAAAATTATTTAATACAAATTAAGTGATTGAATTTCAATAAAAAAAAGTGTCGAAATAATACATAGAACGTTTATTGGTGCAGATAATTACTTTAAGTAATAATAAGCAATAATACCTACAATAAAAAAAATAATTAAATATTGTAAAATCATATTAAAAAAAAAAACTTTACGGTTGAATAGCAATCACTATTTGAAAAGATACTCGTTGAAAAATCTAAAACAATTTTCTGTTTTATAGCAATTCATCAGACTGAAGAATTTTCTGAAATTGTACCAGGATATATATTAAAATCTTTTTTCTTTAATGTATATAACGAAGTTCCAAATGGACACACTGTTTATTCCAAATGGATTAAGATATTCAATGATAAAAAATTGCTTTTACAACTTTATGGAGAGGATAATAAAAATTTCATTTAAAGCTAATGATCTGACGATGTTTTTAAAGATAAAATAATAATCATTTTGTATAAGTTTCAATGACTCCACGTTTCTATGACAAAATAACCAAAATAAGATTGAATTTGAACACTTGAAAACGATGTATTTGATATTTATATATGATATAATAATAATAAATATTATTATATATACTAATTCCCATTATAGAGTCCCATTATAGCGGTCGAAATTCGACCATAATCACTCAAAAGTGATATCATTGCCTTTCAACAAAACAATATTTATGCGTGCGTACTTTTAAACATAACAAAATAGTAAACAAAAGAGTATATATGCGTGAGTAATAAGGTGTAATATAAGCCGCACCTCTTTTGTTTGTGTGTGTCATAGTGTGTGTAATGCTTTCTTTATAGATTTAATGTACTTTTTATGCATAATTTTAAACATTTACGAGAATTCTCTAGCCCTCTATATAAATATAAACTATACTAGCAGACCCAGCCACGCGTTTCTATGACAATTTGAACCACCTTGTATTTGTTGTGAGGAACCGGTATTTATAGCAAGTCAACCGGTATTTTGTGTAGGAAACCCGTGCCACGAAATTTTTATAGTTACTCCTCTTATTTGGTATGCGACACCCGGTACCTCTAGGTTGCCTACGACCTTGGTTCCGCGTCAGCAAAAAGTACGAAACCCTTGACACGAAATTTTGACCCGGTATTTGGTGTAGACACCTCGGCCATTTGACCCACGGGGCGGTGTTTGGCCTTAGCCCCACTTCATAGAAATTTTAAAGCAGGTGATGGTTATTTTTATATAGATATTAAATTAATATCTATATTAATATAGATATTAAAAATAAATCGCTTCGAAAATTAAGATAAGAGATAGACATATATCATAGCGGAGTTTTCTGTAGACCTTTTCAATGCGTAAAATACTTAGGGTTCAGCCTACGTGTTCGTAGGGTTCAGCCTACGTTTGCAATGTAAGCGGAAAAATTGTAATTATTTACGACATCACATTAGAAGCCTCAAAAATAACAGTATTTCTCCACTATTTAATGGATGTTTTAATTATGTAGTGAAGTGTACCTAAAAAAAGGTACAAAGTTTTTGCTTAATTATTATATAGTAATTACTATTTGTTATAGATAGTGTATGATAACAAAGTGTATACAAAAATTAAGAAATACACATGCAACATATATAAAACAATGAGAAAAATGATAACGATTTCAGATCGTCGCCCTCCTCTTTACCTTCACCCCCTCCCCACAGATAACTGTGTTAGATTGCCTAAAGGATATACGTATTTTAGTTACTTCGCCATAGAAAGGTTACTCATAAGAAATAAATGCCATTAGATTTAAATTCACAAAGATGTAGTAAAGATGTATTTTAATAGTTAATTTAATAAACAATGACGAGCAATTTTTTTAATTAACCTTTAATTTTTTTGAATCGATATTTACTTATACATTTGAAATTGGGAGTCAAAATTTGCTAGAATTATCTTCGTTATTTGCTATATTTATTGTAAAATTTATCAGAAAGTTATAAGCCTATACCTACCTATAAAAGCAATATCCAACAAATTGTATTATTTAGTTATGTGTAATTAAAAATTAGAAATTTATGATATTACAATTCAGATTATAATAATTATAAATTTTAAGCAAATCAATAATAATCATTATATATTTCTAATTTTTTTTTTCTATAAATACAAAATTAGTAGACATAAAATATATAATTCAAAGTTAATCAAGCAAATTAAATGTATTTGTTCTTTAAAATTCATTCTTAGTCAATAAAAAGTAAAAAAAAATCTTTAATTTTTATATTTTTTCACCTACTTTACTTTTTTGCATATCAAATTATTGTACTATTATCGAATAATTTATAGTACACTCAAAAGTAGTTCCTTCTCAATTTGAAAACTGTGTGAATAGATTAATTTTCTTGAGAATTAGTTTAATTGAGAAATTTTGACTTATTAGCGTCCCGTTACAGTGATTGAAATTCAGTGATAATCACTCAAAAGGAAATATCACAGCCATTAAACAAAACATTATAATCAAACAGTATAAACCAAGAAAACAAAAGAGTATATGTGTGAATGGTAGTGTGTGTAATTTAAGTCACACCTCTTATATATTTATGTGTAATGACTTTTTTATTGATTCAATTTATTTTTTATTCATAATTATTAAAAAATATTAGCATTATTATTTCGTTTAAAGAGGAATACGGTTTTTGCTTTACGTATTGATATTTAGATATTGAGTATTGATGGTTAATTATTGTAATTGAAAAAATTTTACATCCATAATAATTGTATTTCGTACGTCTTGAATTCCCACCACTGAAGTTAAAGGTTTTTTATCTAGTCTATTTTAAGCGATCTCATTTCAGTTTCTATAAGCAAAAACTTCAATTTTCAATTTTGTAACATTGACGTATTAAATTAATCAAAGTGAATAGAAATTACTGGTAATGAACCTTACAAATATTTTGACATATAAAAAATGAAATAAAAAAAGGAAAAAAATAAATGGATATTTTTTCTACATGAAAAGAATTACTTTGCATATAACCACATTTTAAATGGGAATAGCATTCAGTACAGAAAATACATTTATATTCCTTGCAGAAAAAACAACATAACAAAAAACAAACAAAATTTACGGAAAAAAAAAAACAACAAAATGTTAATTAGTATACTTATATGTAAAATGTAGTTTGAAAACAGTTCTTAACTTTTTTGTAAAAAGTATTTTTAAATTTTACATGAATTAAAAGTTTTTAACAAAAAAACACACAAAATGAAGTAAAAAGCTTAATATCAAAACTCACATTTGGTTGGTATATTTTAATTTTAACACATTACTTAAACCTTCATTGAAATATGTTAAATAAATTATGTAAAATAAATTTACTTTAAATCAAACAAGTGTAGAGATATATTTTGTAATTTATAGTGAACAATATGAATATCTCAGAATATCTTTTAATTGATAACTTTATGAAAAAAAGAAAAATTACGCATTTAATATTTTTCAGTTTTGTTTAAAATGGTAACTAAGTATAAAAATAATTATATTACTGGCCCAGGGGACTGAAATTTAAAAATTTCAAATGAAACCTTTGATTTTAAATTTAAAAAAAAAAGAAGGGCAAAAAGGCTATCAAGATTATTTTGTTTCTTCAGGTGTTAATTTCAATAAATTGCTTCCCATAAATTATAATTCCTGAAAATAAACAATTTTTAGACAATACCCACTACACTCAGTATTATTTTAATTAAGACTGAAATATTTGAAATATTGTTACTTATATTAGTCATAAGTTTGACAAAGATAGCTAATATTTATTACTAATTTGTTACTAATCTAATTACAAATTAGAATTTTTACATTCTATTCAGGCTTGAATTTCCGCTTAGACCGACACTATTTTAGGTGCGACAAAATTTTGAAATCTTAAAATTTTAGACAACAAAATTGCCAAAAGAATTAATATTTAAAATTTTATTGTGAATGTAAGAAAATTTCAATAATATTTCAAAATTAATAAAAAATAAGTAATCGAATTTTAGCTAGAAAAGATTCATAAAAATCTTCACCGAATACCATATGTTATTATCTAATTGTATGTAATTTTCTTATAGATAAATAATTGTTATAACTAATAAAACGTTCGCTTCAAAATCGACCAGAAAAGAAACCATATCATAAATATGTGTTTTAACAGAAAATTTTTCAAAAATTAGAGACACAAATTGAAAAAAAACATACGTTTAGAGGACACTTTAGATCTGAACTACGGCGGCACATAGTCTAAATCTGCCTCTGGTTCTATCCGAAACAAAACAAATTGATATTAAATACGAAGAAATCTATTTGAAGTGAATATTCAACACTGAATGCAGTCAGTATTGTAAAAATTATTTATTTTTCAGAATTATAATTTGATATCATAAGACCATTTGAATATGTAATGACAGTTATTGTAACAAGAGAAAAGAAATTTAACATTATGTATAAAAGTGTAGTAGGCAATTTGTTGGAATTAGTATCAAAATAAACTAAATAATCTGTTTAAATTTTGTACAACTACCATAATTTATTCATTTATTGATCAGTTTTAAATTAGATGACAGCAACATGGATTTCAGCATAAAATTTTTCTTTAAAATGAGGTATCGGAAGGTACAAATTCCTATTTGAAAATGTTCAAAATGTTGATAATGTTTAAACTGTCGAACCTTCTTGCCCAGCTGCTTTCCATCATACTACAAAAAACATTTTACGCAATCGATAAAACCACTTGACCAAAATTTCATTATTAACGATTATAAAATAGGTGATCAAATAATTCAAAGATAAGGACATATAACATAAAAACACCAAGCAAAGGATTTAATTTCTGAAGTTCTTAAATTATTGATAATAATTTTGATAATTTGGCAATTATTTGCAACTACTGTATAATTATTTCAAGTTTAATATAGGTTAAATAAACACTTGCTAACAATCAACATTCGATACAATTTCATGAATTTTTATTTATATTCTATTTAACACTAGTTCCACCGACACCATTTATTAGTGCAAAAAAAGTTCAGAATTTCTATTCTCCCACTTTGGTTATATTTTTATATGGTTTGATGTTAAAATCATGGAGAGTACATTAAATTTTTACAAATAAACAATATCTTTTTGCCTCGTTCAGTAAGACCGAGCTTGATTTATTTAAAATACAACTAATCACTTGAAGAAACATAAAAAATTGTATTATAAAATGTATTGTGAATGTGTAGTTATTATTAAGTAACCTTGAAGTTAATTTACACTCAAATAATAAGAAAAAAATAAATAATAAATCTAAATAATATTACAAGTAAAGTTTTAATAAGTACATGTTAGAAATAATATATTATTTAAAACAAAAGTGTAAAATAATTTTACAGTGTGCGAAATGATTTGTTTTGTATGTTTATTCAAGAGAAAAAGGTTCAAGAGGTGTCCACTACGTTTAATAATTATTTTCATTGGTGTATCGTTTCGTAAGAAAACAAAAACGGGCCTGTTGGGATTTTTTTAAAGAATTTCATATAACTATTTATTGACGCAAAAATAAATACTGAAACCATTTTTATTAATTCAATCAACTCAAAATATTCCTCTTAAACTTTTATTATACTTGACTTTATTATATATACTTTTATTATATATACGATATGTAATATTAATTGTATTATAAAGTTTGTTCACCTAGAAAATATTCAAGCTCGAAACAATATTTTGGTATGGTGTTAATAGGACACTTATGTCCGTCTATCATTAAGACAAAAAATGTTTGTATTTTATAAAGAAACTACTAATTCTTTTTGAAACATGATTTTGTAAAAAATATTTTATGAATGTTTATGATTTGAAAAATATTCAAACATTAATATTATTTTGATTATCTAAACAATCAGCTGCGTTAAAAATCTGGCTTTATTGCACTATTTTCAGTTCCGAGTTTTTGCTTTTTCCGAAATATCGATAAATATTAAACTATATTATATCATGCACAATATCTACACTTAACTGGAAAAGTAAGGGTTAGCCGCGAACGTTATATATTCCGAATGAAAACTGATATAGGTGAAATACAACAACCAGGCAGGCTTACAGAGAGACAGATAAAAATGCACAGAAAGTTCCAAAATGTCAATGTATCAACAAATTTAAATTCGTAGCATAATCGAACACTATACTTAGTATATTGATTGATTTAGTTTAAAAGCAATTAATCATAATATAACAATTTTTTTTTTTTTGTATTAATGTCTGAGGAAATTTGATTGTTTGATAACATAACAACACATTTTCACTTGTTATTAAACAGATTTATATAAAAGATAATTATATTAATTTAAAAAATGATTAATTAAAATAATTAGTTCAATGATATGATATGCAAAGTTTGTTTGTTTTGTTCTAATCATAGAATATCATATTATATTACGAAACAAAACCATCATACATATTTAATTAATCACAATGAACAATCTCTATCATAATGATTTATTAATTAATTAACGATTATTTAATAGTTAGGTACGTAATAATAATAATAATAATAAAATAATAATGATAATACAATAATACGAATCTATACGATACGTAATAGGGGTATATTCAGGATGTTCAATAATTTTAATTATATTATCATGGATAAAAAGTTGTTTGGACAAAAACGTTGCAATTACTGGACAATAATAAATTAAATAAGTGAAGATTACAACTAACAGAGTTAATTGTTAAGATACACGATATATGATTGAATTTCATTGTTTGGACTTCATTTGAATTTCATTTTTAATTAGCATTCATTTTATGTTTCTTATACGTCACAAAAATTTCAGTTCGTTATCTCTTTTTGTTTTTGAGTCACGATGACAGATGGACTATGGACTAATTAGGCGTTTATTTGATCTATACGAAAATTTTGTTTGTGTGGGGCCATAGTAAGCTAGTGTTTCACACTTTAGGCTAAAATTATTATAATCTTCCATATATGATGTATGTCGAGTATAAACAGTTATCTGCGTACAAATTTTAAATTGTAGCTTTTAAGTCTATTATAGTGAATAAAGAAGTTTATGTTCTCTTAAATATGTGAATGTTCGGAATGGCTTGATCGATTGAGTTAAAATTTGGGTATTTGATGAAAAAATAAATTTCATACACGTAATGCATATAAATGATTTGTAGTAATAAGCTTTCTATTTCAATTTTTTAACTATTTTTGCTGTTTAATAAATATTTGTTTTCATAATAATCGATTTTTACAAATTGACAAAAATTAAACTATATATACCTGTCATGTATGCATATTCAAATTCAAAGACCTGAAGAATCATGTTTATTACAAAATAACAAAATTAAAATTTTTGTTTCTTAAAGGCAAATTTATGTCTAAAACATTTTTATATTGGAAAAACATACAATATGTCATAGTATATTAATTTTGGTCGAAGGTTTACAATGCTAGCAAATATTCACATCAATACCAAAATTGGTACAGGTATGTTTACAGATCATGTTATTAGTCCATTAAGGTTTGTCAACCGAACTGGAATTTCGGTGACATATTCTGGACCTAAAATGTTCGTGAAAGTGACGAATCGGTGTATTGGGTCAAAAGCATAACTCAAATAACAATCTTGACCCATTAAAGACCAAAAAAAGCCACATACCAAAAATTTTTATTTTTTTAAAACAAATTTAATTTGCAAGTTCAATGTACGTTTCGCTTGGGATATAGGTACATATTAAAACATAACAAGCCATCATCACTGCATAAACTACGTATTTTTTAAGTGTTAAGAACTAAAAATAGTTACTTATATGAATTATAAGTCAAATATTCAATTCATTGACACTTTTGTTGTTTGCTTCACTTGTGTAATTATTTTTTTACTTCTTATAGATTAATTTTATAAAAACACTTAATATTTTATGCACAAATAATTTATTAAGGAAAATACTACGCTATCCCTGGAGAAAAAAACGCAAAAAACATCATAATAACAAATAAAATGATTAATGTAATCCTCTGTAGATAAGTATGACGCATAATATTTAATAAATTAAAAAAAATTAAGAAGTATGTCAACATTATTCTTTATTTTTTTTTTATACGTTACATCTTTGAATGAAAAAAAAAATATATAAAAAATAACTCCATTTTACATTTTTAATTCAAGAGAAAGATTTTTAATTGAAAATTAAATAATGAATTAAATAAGATATTTTTTTGCATGGGTTTTAATTTTATAAATGAAGTGAGTAAGTAAGTATATATGGAATAGTCAGTACATGTTCAAGTACTCACTTCTAACATGAGCTCAGTATTTCTTAAACACAATAAGAAATTGTCTATAGAAAAGTTTGTACGAAAGAGAGTAAATCAGATTCGTGATGCGAGGGTTCTATACACGATCTCCACATATCGATAAGAGATTTTATTAGTGCTATGAAATCTAGATTAACTAACTACTAGTTAGCTGATTAGTAATTTTTAAGATTCTAAAACGTAGTTAGCCAGTTTATCCAAATATATTTTTAATATGTACGAGAACTATTTGCATTTAAATTTTTGCTAATTTTCGGCTGGAATTTTTATTTAATGAATTTACAAAATATAAATTATTCAGCTACAATACATTTACTATAAAGCTGAATAAAAAACAAATTCAACAAATATTCGCAAAATATGAAAAATCGAAACTTCAGTGACGAATATTCAATAAATATAATTGTTTCTACGGTTGATTATAACTGGCACTTATAAATCTAATTCCTAGCACAAACAACAACTTTCAATATGAAAAAAGCTCAACTCCTTTGTTTTTCTTTAATTTTTTTAATCAACACAATAGCGGTGTCAATATTGCTAAAAAATTAAAAAAATTAAAGTTACGTTATTATGTATCGTTAAATAATTCAAGTCATTATCAATTTTTGATTTAAAAATAATTGAAACGATTAAAAATAATTGAATTCAGGGTGTCATACGTAAATAAGTACACATTCGTAAACAAACATCCACACACACACACACACACACACACACATATAGATGTATAAAATTGTAGCAATCAACGTAAGAAACCTTAAAATATGAAACTTTGTGAAAATTTGCGATTCAATGAGAAACATTAATGAAACAAGTGGTCTAAGTTTGACCCACAAACTCCATGCGACGAACTTCCCAATGGAGAGAATATATACAATAATTTGTTTATTTCAAATATGAGCATTATTTTTTTTCCTCATCCTCGCCAAAAAAACGGCTGAACCAATTTTGCACTCGGGTTTAAGTTACTTAATTATGCGTCGAATGCAAGTCGTTCCACAAGAATATCATTTTTTGATCTCGAAGTAACCGAGACGAAAAATTCTGAATGCAAACACGTGCTTTCCTTGAAACGTAAAAATACGTCAAAATTGGGGATTTATAAGATCAACCCCATTGCAAGAATTGTCAACTGGAAAGCTAAAAACGTTTATGAAAACTTCTTCAGATACGGAGTCCTATAATAATTTTGACTAAAGTAAAAATTCTTGTATTTATTTTTAATATTGAATGGAATACGAAGAATATATACTATAAATGTAGGTGTATAGTGTATGTTTTATACAGATCTTTTTTCGTTTTTAATAGAAAAATTCCTTTTAAAATATCACCCTTATATTTATTAGTTTTTAACATACTTTGAACATATAGCGATAACCGACACAATTCATCACATACATTGTATTACATTATAAAGACTTGAATCAGAGATAGATAGCGATTCCATAATATAATGTTTTTTAAATCTAATTATTTTTACATTATGCCACAGAGCTGAAATATTTTGTTCACCTCTGTGTACAACAGATAAAATATATCAAATTGTAGATTTTTAATCATATATTTTGGATGAAGCGAAGCATCAAGCATTTGGACCTATCTTTTGCCTTTATCAAATTCCTATGGGGCGATTCTTTCTCCAAGTGTTGTGATAGTTTTGTATCCCAATATCTTTATTAAGATAGAGGGTTTGTTTTGGTCTAAAAACACTCAGTGACTCAAGACTTATCGGTTACTAAACACTCACATTGGATGACTTGGAGATTAAGACTGTTAAGAACACAACACCTACTCATCACCTTTTTTGTGTCATTTGAATGATCACTAGTATCAGTTCTGTACGGAAAAAGCCACAGTGATTTAGAATTTTAGATTCAAATTTAAACTACTAAATTATTATTAACAATTAATACAGCAGCACACAGGTCCACTAGTTTATTTAAAATTGTGTATACAAATGGAATTCATTTTGTTAAGTTTTCTAGCATTTAAAGTTTACAAGTAAGCTGTAAAAATCATCGAAAAGAAGATATTTTTTAACCTATTTTTATGATTTTTAGGCTATATACCAGTCTAAAAAAACCAAAAATAATATTTAACTATTGGATGATTAGTTTCCGAGAATTCGCACGAAATCGATTGAATTTATCGTTTGACTCAATATTTGGTCAAAAAAAAATTTTTTTGTTTATGTAATTTTCTTAGTCTTTAAGAAAATCGACAAAATTCTATTGAAATTCATTATCACACACAGTTCATGAAAAATTTTACAGTTCTTAGCCAATTATGATAGTTTTTAGAGAATTCAGAAGTATCTTGTAAATTGTAATATACAAAGGATGTACTTGATAAAATTGAATTTATTAGATTTTTAATGGTTTATTTCATATCAATGCATTCAATTTTTGAGAGGAGTATTCATTTTTAACAAGACCATTTGAATCAACTTAGAAGAGACCAGTTATTTGGTCGCTCTTTGACAAGCCATATTCTTAATCGAAAACTAAAGCAAATTTAGAATTTTTAATTTATTCGGATATCATATAGACTTGAATTTGTAATAAACTGTTATTACAAAGTGGCTTCTTAAATAATTTATTTTATATTAAAATAAAAAATTCGCATATATATATATTAAGGAGAAGAAAATTTATAACTTTTTTAATATACGCAAAAATTCACCCAAAAAAAACATGCATTTAATGTTAGGTTATTAAATTTAAATAGTGTTACAAAAAGTATTTTATGAAACAGTTAGCTCTAACATTATTTTGTGTACCCTTTTAAATATAGTATAATCTTTATCAATCGTGATTTGCTCAGTCTTCTTCTCACATTCACGCGTCCCCCCCCCATTTGTTTGTGGAATAAAAACCCTCATAAAGAGGATGACTACATACATATAAATTTTAACGATTGTATATTTAATGATACATATATTTACACACCAAGTTCATCGATCGTACAGGTTATTGGCCATACATTATAAAGCAGATAATTTAACGAATCACAAAAATTTTACGATCATTGAATCGATTTGTACAATGTATTGACGTACTTTTGACGATACGAGAATAAATTTTCTTTAAAAACTATGAAAAGTAATGAGCATCTACATTATATTAATACATAAAATAAAGGTAATTGCAGAAAATAAAGATAAACCAATTGTTCCAAATCTTCTTGAACTTTCAGATTTTTTGGCCACTAAATTTCTATATCAATATCTACAAATATTACATATTACATATATAACTGACAACAAGAGTCATATGACTAGCATTATTGTTATCTTCGTATTCAATGGACCTAGGTGAGAATCCTATTGAATTGATTTAAATTGTATTTAATTTATTTAAGATTTATCCAGAAATTATTTATAATTGCAAATAATTACCATTTACTTTTAATTTTCAATGAAACAAACATCTAACATAACAATGTAATAAAAATGTAAAATTTTAAGCAAACGATTGCAATTTTTGTATAACACACGCAATAGTTGAAGTTTTTACTTCTATCGGAACTCCCGAATTGCCACTGTTTTTCTTTTCAAAGTCAACATTAATTTAGGCAATCAAGTAAATTTTTTCTATAATTTATTGTACACCAGTGTATATATTAATAAATATATCTCACATAAACATTCAAATATTTTATATTTAGTAACCACTATAAAATTAATCATTATGTATTATTAATTTAGAAGTTGGAGCTATGTTACTACGGTTTCCAAACAGATTGCAGCATTGAAAATGCAAAGTTTATCTTAATTCTCTGTAACAAATTCTGAAGCTGATTTTCTATGACGGTAATTAGCAAATAAACGCAAAAGGTGTTTTGCGCAAAGACTATTCAATATTGTACTCTTAATGCTTCTTGTAAAAAAATGATATATTGATGTATAATGTATATAGATATTTGATTCCTGAAAAAATCGTATAAACATATTAGAGTTTCTTGATTTTGGTGATATATTTTAAACGTAAGAGGTTTTTAAATGATATCTCAAATTGAAACCTTACACTATCTCTTATTATCGTTTCCGGGTAGTTGAAATGGGACACACTGGGTATACTTAATGAAAGAAAATTAGATACAAAAAAAGGTGGCATAATTTCAGAACATCGTCAAAACTAGTCCGATTATCAAATTTTTTTTACACTCTAGTTGACGGGGTGACATCCCTTCAAGGGGATGAAAATTTTAACATAAAACTAACTAAAGAAATCTATAAAACAAAAAGTAAAAAAAGTTCAACTTCGTGAGATTTTCTAGCTATTTATGAAAAATTGACCAAAAAAATAATTTTTTTAACCGAAAAACGGACATTTTGGAACAAGGATAACTCAAAAAATATTGACTTTTAGAAAAAACTTTAAAGTACAATTTTTGTTTAAATTTTTTTAAATTGTTTTCTGTACTTTTAATGTTCAAATTTTTATTTCTTAGATGGGGTTGCACTCCCTTACCTAGAGTGTCATATTTTAAACTTGAAATGTTGAAGCATTTTTAATTTCATACATTTAAAAAATATTCATCAAAATCGGAATAGATTTGACCTGTTCCGAAATAATTTCCTAATTTTCTTCCAATGACTGATCAAATGGAAACTATCATTTTGCCTCCTAAGAAATATTTAATAAGATCAAATTTAATATACAAATTAAGATATTATGTCCATGTTATAATATCTAATATATACCTACATTTATATATTAGTTGTATGTAGTTAAGTGTTATAACACAACGCAAGATAAATTTCGTTGAATTTGTAATGGACTTGATGTTAGTGTAGGGTCGATATAAGCCAAATATATTTATGAAAACAACGAACAAACGAAAAACAAAGACAAAAAAAAAATAAATATATATAAATATATAAAACAAATAAAAAACAAAAGGGAAACAACAAATGGGAAAGTACTTTCAATATGTGAACTAAACAAACCAAACCCAACAAACAAACCTTCATCTAAACAGCCTAGTAGCAAGCCAGAGCCACCAACCCATATGTGTGTATGTATACATATAGAAAGACTTGTCTTCGTTTTAGAGAGAAAATATTTCATCTCCATAATTTTAACCATCCCACTACTATCCCCTTTAAGGGGGTTCGCTTTTTTACTATACACATATGTAGTAATATCAACCCTCTTATTTACGAATGAGTGCCTCATTGGGTGAGATACTTTGTGTATATTAAAATGTATATAGTAAAGATATATATTTTTTGTTCACATGTTTCAGCATTTACGTTTGTTTGGAAACATGATTGGAGACAAACAATCAAATTCGTTAATTTTGGATATGATTAGATAATTTAAATTGGAATTGAAATATATTATTCGAGGAGTAAAACAAAAACTCATTTTTTTGGGAAAATTAAAATTCATTCGCAAAACAATTCATAACAGTTCTGAAAACATAGAACCATTTACTAGGTGGAATACAATTTAAAAAAAATTCCTTTATCTTCATTTTCTTTTCTCTCATCATCTCGATTACTTGTTTTCCTCATCACGAACAAATCCGTATTCCTACAGTGGATATTTCAATAGTTGGGATTGTTCTGAAATGATTAATCCTCAGTCGATTCTAAAAATATCCAAGAATCACAAATTTAAAACATAAATAGTAATGTTGAAAATAAAGTGATTTTCGATTTTTTTATTTTAGAATCAAATTTTTTAGATCAACCACTAATGTATAGATTTGTGCTGTAGAAAACGGTCAAAAGACAAAAAATTATCCTAGCTTGACAGCAGAAAAAGAGAAACATGATTAAAATGTTACTTCACTTTTAAATAAACTTTTAGTTCGTTAATGAATTTATAAACACTGCAAAAAGTCCACACCTTTTCTTGGAGATTTGAAGATATCGGGTATTAAAAACGAGAAAACTCTACTAACACTTCGCTTTAAAAAGGACTTTCTAATTGGAATTTCTATTCTATTCCTTCCTTCAACCTATAGTCTGAATAGAAAAAATCGATTCATAATATCACAATGTCACTTTGCAGATAATCTAAATTTAACTCGTTCTGATACTATTCATTATTTAAAATGGTTTTTGTTTAGGTTCACTTCCGATTTTTTAGGTTCTTCGAACAAAACAATTTTCACTTATTACTTTTCGTGTGATTTTCAAAAGAGAATTGACGAAACTTGTTTGATTTACGTTGTTACTTAAAAAGCAGGATTTACGTTGATTTTATCAATATTCGAATTTTCATACATAGTATCGTGGTTATACTTGTGTTGTGTAAGTTTTTCATTTTCCTTCTCGCAAACTCCAGGCTTTTATCAACGTGGTTCTTATTAGTCGCTTGCACTTACCATCGAAACCTTTATTATTTTAATTATATCAGTTTTTAGCGAGGTGGGCATAAATATGATGTTTAAAAAAAACTAGTTGGTTGTCATTAAATACGTAGTGCAATATATATAAGAATGTTATTCAAATTATGATGCCTGAAGATAAAAGCCGAGAAAAAGTAAAGATCGAAACGTCGCAAAAATAATAAAATAATTTTTATTTAACATACTATGTTATATAAATACGGTTTCTCCCATATAATTCCCGTTATCGTGTGTAAACAAGGATTAAAAGTAGGCAATATTATCCGGGAATAGTGTAGTTTCCCAGACGAGAATCAATTTTACAAATCGGTCCAGTAGGTTGGAAATTTATTCGGTACATAAAAAAACACAAAAACATAAAAAAAATACAAATGTTACTTCTTTATAATATTAGTGTAGAATGAGTTATATAATGTTCCAGAAATATGTGTTAATAAAATGTTCAATATTTTGTCGTATTCTGACAATCTTACTCCATGGCATTTAAATGGCAACATCCTAGAATATGGATGAGATGTTCAAATTTAATCCTTATCGTAATTTCTAATGTGGACCTAATTAAAAAGTCTGAGCCTTTAAAATGAAGGTGGGCGTAAAAATCCAATGTTCCCATAAAAGGATAAATTATGCTTCTAATTACAGTAATAATTTGATAGTAATAATTACTGTAAACAATCTTCAAAAATAGAAATATATTCATCTTATGTAGTCATGGTCTTGTCACAATCCAGCATCATCATATACAAACACATCTCTCCATAAAATTTTTTTTTTCAATAAAAATAATAATATATGAATGTTTTTTATTTATTATTGATTCTTTTTATAAAATATATTTTTATTGTTTTTTTGTTCCTTTGAAGAAAGTTTAGAAAATATTCATCAATAGAAAAATAAAAAAACTATATACACCCATTTTTTTCTTATATTTTATTCAATTAAAATTTTCTTTCCCTATAAAAACGACCGATGTCTACGTGTTTTATTTTTTAAATCATTTTTTTCTCTTTTGCAATATTTTAAAAATTCCTTTGCAAATTTAAAAGAATATTTCTTTGTATAACCTTGGGGGAAATGTATAGTATGCGTATTAGAAATTTGAATTCTTGAGAAGAAACATGCGGCAATACATATATACAGTCAGTTACATATTTATGTAAAATTTTACGAAACAATTTAACATATGCCCAAAAGAATTATGTTATGCGCATAAAAAAATAAATAAAAACATTGTAAAATTAAAACGAACAGAAATATCTTCTCATACCACAGCATTAATAATGTAAAGCTTAAAGTTATTAATTTTACAACACGCATATTTAGCGGAACCTGAATATGCGTAACCTCTATAAACCTCGTAATCAGGTCTCGATACCATTGCATTAAAATATCTCTAATATTAAGAATAATTAAACTTCTGTAACTGAGATTTTTCTATTCTCACGTCTCTTGAGATTACAATAAAATAGAATTCACCATTTGAATATAGTTCTGGATAAAAACTTGTTTACAAATATTCTTATTTCTACAAACAAAAAAAAAAAAGATTTTGAAAAGAAGAATTAATTTAGAACAAGAAAATAATTGTTTCTCAGTTTATTGAAAGGAAAAGGAAACCTTAAAGAATTGAGCAGAATACCTTAAACTTTAAAAATGTCTATGGATACAGAAGATACCGAATTAATACATTCCAATAAGCGTACATTGGTATTAAATTATGAAATAAAAATGTACCAATAACAGCCTGATGAACAAAGATAAGATAATATCTGGCTGTAATGATGGATGTTGTAGGAGAAGCATATTAAAGCGTTATTTAAGGTATGGGCATCGTGCATCAAAATAATTTCATTCGTTTCTATTTACGAAATACTACTTTATCAATCAAATCATTTACAAGTCTGTGAATATGATTTAAGATAGCAAATTTCTACAAATTTATTTACAAATTTAAAAAATAATTATTTATATCAGCAATAAAAAATAATTACTAATGCAATTTCTTCGATCATTCTTACAATTGTCAATCCAAGAACTAAACTTAAATATCATTTTTTGGAATTGTTCAATAATTTTGGTTTGACATTTGCTACACAAATTTCCATGCTAACATCTGAACAAATGATTGAAATATCTAGAGTAAGAATGTTTTTTGGCGAATTTTAGATACTCGTGGCGCAAAAATAAATTAAGTAGTCTCTTTTGCGTACTGTGCACGGTATGGATAGAAACAGTCTTACAGTTAAGTCATCTACTAATATATTTATGTTTAATGATACTAACAACACACTTTGAAATGCAACATAATTTTAATATATTCCTTTAAAACATAACAACTTTTGATCAACACTGTATTTCACATTATTTTTGGATATATAAGAAACAGTCATTTTAGTTTCTTGGGGATTTGCAGAAAGTAGTGTGTTATGTACGTACGTACACTAGATAAAATGAAGTAAACTATTCTTCATTCAACTGTATGTTATATTGCAATAAATTTATATCATTATATCGTAGTGGTGAAATATACCTAAAAATTCTAGTTAATCTCCCTCGTATATAGTTTCTATGCACCCTAAAGAATTACACCTACACTTGAACACTTGGATGTTTCACCAAAGCTTAAAACTTTTCACATTTCATCAATAAATATGTTATTAGATTATTTTTTCTACGTTGTGTGAAAATATCCGATTAATATTTGAGCTCATAAAAATATACTTTCCAGACTTTATGACATAAAATGAAAAGAAAAAAAAGCCGATTGAAATAGCATATATAAATTTCCATGCAAGGCAATCATATCGTTTGGGATTTTTCGAATAAAATAATCGTTAAACAAAACTTAAAGCTTTTTTTAAATATCGTGTCATACCACAAAGCCTTTGAAACAGATTTATCGAGGCATATCTTATTTGTTTTGTTTTATTTTAAAAATATCAAATTAGGTGCTTTGTAGGAGCAGCAAAATAAAATTAGGTGCTGAAATTTAAAATTCTGATAATTGAGTAACGCACTGCTGCCGTGATATCACGCTGACAGAGGAATTTGTTTTTTATAGACTTCCTTGTTCATCTTGTAATCATTTTAACTTCCAACTGCTCTCACCATATTATAATGTATACAAGTTTACAATTAAAATATACTTTTTTACTGCTTATGTTTGTTTAAAGAAAATATGAATAACAAATACTATTCAAAATAATTATCTAAAACAATGTTGTAAACATATGGTAAGAGCGAATATTTCCCCTTTTGTTTTGAAGCGAAGGGTAAATAATATAAATTATATGTAAAATACAAAACTTTCATAAATTCAAATCGAATTCCTGTTTATATATTTCAATGAAATTTATTTAAGTTATGCATAATAAAATTGTATGCATGTACATACCAATCCCTAACAGCGGTTAAAGATCAAAGGCAACTTAAATTTATTGAAAGTGACATTAATTATTTAAAAAGAAATTTTATTCATAAACGCAATTTTGCATTTCATAAATGTTATTATTATTCGACAAACAAAACTTCTTAAAACTAGGAGATGGTTATTTAATGCAGTCCTTCTACTCGACTTATACGTTTGTGACATTACTTGTTTATCTATTTATTCGAATAAATTCCCTTCTTTGATGTGGTTCTATATTCTGAAAAAACAGGGAGGATTACTATATAAACATGAAACTTGGCAATTAAATAATTTTTTGTATTTAATAAATATTATTTATTTAATATGATTTTATAGTTGTTTTATACTTTCTAATCACGTTGAATATTCATTTTACGAGAAATTCATTTGAAATAATAATAATGTATTTGTCAAAAAAAGTCCATTAATGAGAATAACAGACTGTAAATTATAGAAGGTTTTCTTTTGTCAGTCTAATTGGTTAAGGTTTAAATTTACATTTGACCACGGCTGTCTTTGAATATTAAACGCCAAGTAGATAACGAAAGGAAATGCAATTTTTTGTCTTACATCTAGCAAATAATGTTTAAAGCTACTATTAATTTTATAGTCGGTCCCTGAGTGGAAAACCTCACTCACGCTTTACAAGCTTTAAACCAAGAAAAAAACAGGAGTGGCCTCCAGTCTATAATAATTAGTTCATTTGCTGTAATACTCACAATAAAAACTTCAACATACCGCTAATGCAAGAAACACTATTTTGAAACTTGTATTACGGAGCCTCTAATGGCCTCATTGACAAACTAAACAGTGAATTTCCTGTGCATCTATAATGTCTTACGAACCTTGTGTTATCTAATGGAAAAGTTCAGCCCAAATTTTTCTATCTTAAAATGTTTAAATGTTACAACTAATGAAGATTCTTCTTTTTTTTTTTTTGTGAAACAAAGTCGTGGAAAAGCGTAAAAATATTTCTCCAATTTTTGTTGCTAATCGGTTACATTGTTTATGCAATATCATTATCATCATGATATGGATTTGAAAAATGGAAGACATATTTTAAAATCCAGATGAAACTTTTATATTATGAATACTAATATTAAATTACCACATACTTTTTTGGTAAAGTAGCCTGTTGTACGTAGTTGAATGATAATAATAATAATCAAAATCGGTTAATCTTTCAAGACGCTGTGTTGTAAAAAGTAGTTTGAATTAAAGGACTTTCTTATCCAGCATTTATAAATGTTTATTACATATGTGACCGAAAACACGGATTAGGATTTTCAAACACATTAGTATTTTGATTTTAAAGGATTCTTTATCTATGAAAATTTTCACCTTGTGACCTTTTATTTCAAGTTTAAATATACTCTATATTAAAAATATTTGCAAAATTCAAACTCAATTTTACTTTCAGGGCACAACATAATATTCCCCGAAAAATGCATTGTTTGCAAAGTCTGAACTGAATAGATCGACCAGCTATCATTTGCTCGAATGTACACAAAAATTCATTATAAATAGAATTAATACAACTGGTTGGAATTTGTACTGAGAATGCCATTTAAAATTTATAAAAATAATTAATTACAAAATGACAATATTATAGTTGTTGAATTGATTATTGTATTAAAAAGGGAAGATATAAATTATTTTTAAATGTAAATAATTAAATTTGTTAGTAAATAGTGATAAGTTTTGAATTATCTCCAGAGACTTCTATTATCGACTTTGAAATTTGCTTAATGAAGTATTATTTGAAACATCACATTACGTTTCATTTAAAACATTTAATATTTTTGTACACGCTACATAAGAACGCAAAGACACGCATATTCTTCAACCTATAATTAATGTAAATATATTTATATCGACCTATCCGTAAATCTTAGAATATATTATGTGAAAAAAATTGAATACCAAAATTAAATTTTCTGAACATTTAATACTTCTTCGATTTAAGAAATGTTTAATACTTAATACATGTAGTTATAATTTTTATTATCAATTAATAACTGACAAGTTTTACAAGATCATTGAATGAAATCCTTTATCATTATTTAAACAAAACACGCACACAACTATCCTTTAATTTATTTGAAATAGTCATCAAATTAATACAATCAGTAATCACGCATACACAAAATTTATATTTAAATATATCTTCGACGATTAAATCCGTTTCGTATAGTTAAAAATTAAAAAAATTTCACATGCTTACGAACTGAATCTTCATGGAAAAATTGCTAGCTAAAATGATAGATCATGTCATAATAATGATTGTGCCAAATGTATTCATTATTAATAAAATAGCGTTGTTTATAAGATACAAAAACAAATAAATTTGGATAATTTTAAGTCGGTTTCAAATTATATTTTTTTCCTGAAATAATACCTAAACTATATCTATTAAATCTTCATTTTTATTAAAAATATTTAAAATTATTGGGAATTTTTACTGATGATTGCTAATGTGGATTACCAATATAGAATATAATGTGGAATACTATTCCAAATTATATGTTACAGTTTAAATGTTTTTCATAGCAATAAGAAAAGTTTTTTGTCCGTAAGAATATGAAAGGGTCCAAATGAAAAGTGGAGCTCCATAATTTCCGTAAGAGAAGGCAATATGGCTTTAGTTTAGCTGGAGAAGGTAAATCACCGCTTAAAAATCCTGCTTGCAAATTTTAAAAGGTATAATTACCTAAATTATTCGGCAAAGCATAAATCAAGAACCAAACAATTGGAATTTATGTCAATATGTTTAAGACTGAAGCCAAAAATCTGTTTAACCGATATGCATTTACGAAGATATCTGATATTATT
This sequence comes from Chrysopa pallens, assembly GCA_020423425.1. Classification (NCBI taxonomy): domain Eukaryota; kingdom Metazoa; phylum Arthropoda; class Insecta; order Neuroptera; family Chrysopidae; genus Chrysopa; species Chrysopa pallens. Next base: position 87,742,942 of record CM035591.1, read on the forward strand.
TAAGTAGATATCTGCAGCATAACAGATTAACTTTCAACAGTCATTCCATCGTCTGAAGTGTGGTCTTTTGGAGCATATGATTAAGATCAATAAAATTATTTAGAAATATAGAAATTTTTTAAATATCTAGTTATTTAACTAACTAGAAATTTAATAAAATTACCTATAAACAATATAAAATCGCAATTCCATATAATATTCCACATATATTCCATATCATATGCAACTAAGTCAAATGGAAATTTCCACACTTTCTACACATAAACTATTTTTATATACCGAAGCAGTACTGTGCCTTTTTTAATATTTGCTGATTAAATTTCCAACAATTTGATGTAATTATTTGATTACATCAATTTTAATGGTTTAGTATAGACGAAAAATAAAAAGGTATTCTATAATACCCGCATTTCCTCGAAGGATCTTCAATACTCAAAATTACTACAAACTGAGACAGTATCAAAAAATAAAAAGGAGGTTTTTGATGTCAAGTGAAACAACTTTTGAAGAGCAGAAGTTGCGAGTGGATTTAAAGCAAAGTCCTCCATATCCAATAGAATTGCACATAGTTGTTGAACAATTTGAATACTCTTTTGTCCACTAAATACTTTTTAATAATGGAATTAAATCAAAATACACAATAGACTTTATATCTGTAGATTGTCGACTGAAAACTATTAGAAAATACCATTAATTGGAGAGGAGAATTAATTGGTGAAATGAGGAGAACAATAGTAATTGTTATTACATAAATAAAAATGCCTATAGCACTCACATTCATTTATTGATACCGATCAATTAAATTATATACTAATGGAATAATTCAATTAAATTACTTATAACCCAATTTTCTTCTCCTACAATCGATTAAGTGCTCTTAATACAGGTTTATGAATGTTTAATGGACCATCAATATGTATATAAATAGAAATTAAAAAAGGTAAAAATTATGAGCTCCGAAATCCATCAATATTAATGAAGTTATTCAATATTGAGTTTCTTCTGAATATTCGGGTGAAATATTTTTTGTTTATTCAACCAATAAAAAAAATAATTGACCCAATAATTAACAATGTCAAATTTTTCATTTAATTGGTTTTAAGTTAACACTTCACTTCTCGTAGTAAACGTATAAATATTCAGTTGTAACAAATTCAATTGCCTCAAAATATGTTTCATTGTGGGCAATCAGCTATTCATTTTAACCTAATTTATATTCCTGTAGCATCTTACACACACCTGCTTGAGTTCCCTTCTGCGAGTTATAAATAATTCAGAAAAATTGCGGAATAAAGAAATTGGACAAATTTTTGGTAAATAGCTGTTTGGAACAGTGTTGGGAATGGTCCATTTTACATACATATTATGTGACATCGGAACATAAAATCGTGAAGAAATAAAGCCAGTTTTCGTCTATAATAAATAAATAACCGTCATCTAAATAAAAAGGAGGTGATTCTCAGTTTCTTCAGTAAATATACTTTTTTATAATTAATTACTTAAACTTAATTAAAGCTTTTTCTTGCATTATTATTTTAAATCAATATTTTTGATTTTTTTTTTTTTTTTTTTTTTTTTAAATAATCAACAATATTTTATTATATCAATTTAAAATGTATAATTTTTGATAATAGATTTTTAATTTAAAAATCATTAAGACATTCTCAAGCCTAATGAACAAATTTAATTTGGATGCTTCTTTACTATAATGTCAATTTTAATTTTCTGATTTTTTTATTCTAAATTTATTTTAGACCCCGGACTGACGTAACGTAATGACAGGCTTAGACCAATCAATAATGTTAAGCAACAGCGGTCACAATCTGTATTTGGATGGGTGACCACCTAGCAGTACTGTGTACTGTTGTTGTATAATAATAATAATACTCCCCTTTGGTTAATGGCTATATAGCTCAAAGTAGCTGAAGCCAGAAAAAAAAATTTATTTTATTATTTTGGCCATTATACCTACACAAAATTGGAATTAATATGTTATAATGATGATAATACAAGCTTAGCAAATGAAATTGAAAAACATTAAAAACCATGTCCAATAAAACACAAATAAGATTAAATTCCTAACAACAACTAATATAAGTAAATTGAAGAGAAATCTATACTCAATATAATATTCTGCATTATGTATGAGAAAAAATTGTAACATGAATTTAAATATATTTCCGTTCGTTCATTGCTATTGCTTTATTTCAATTTAACTTCGCCTTTAGTCGCTAGTATAGTAATAAGTAGTCTACAGAAATTTATACCCGCTGTGAACTTGAGTAATACATAGTTCACTAGTTCTGCCTTATGAGAACACATTATCTACCTACTTCATAAGTTAATATATCCTTACAACATGTTCAAAAGTTCTGAGTAAGTATATTGAGCATTAAATTTCAGCATCTTATTAAAATTATTTTCTGTAGTGAATTATTAATACAAGTAAAATTTATAGAAACATTTAAATTATTACTCTATATGAAAGTTACAGTTCAATTATATATGATGCAGTTTTATATGTTATTTTAAAACAAGTGAAGATAACAACCTACTAGAGTTATAATCCAATTAATCTACTGAATTCTGGAATTTCACTGGCGAACCTAGCCTAAAAAATTTACGAAAGTCCAAAAAACCATATTTTGATAATAAATTAAAAATATGAGCTCGAATTCAAAAAGGTTAAATTAGAAAGTTGTAGGTATTGATATAGTGATTCCATATAATATCAATTAGTGCCTCTTACATGAAAAAAACGCAAAAAACCGTTAAAAATCGCGTTTATTAATTTATTTTAATTTTTTTTAAAAAACAATCATGAAAGTTCCTATTTGGTAATGATTGCTTTGACCATCTAAATATTCATAATTTTTAGTTTCTCAAAATTTTAAAAAATATTTTTGAAATTTCTATTTTTGTAAATAAAAACGGTTTTCGTAAAATCTGTCATCTACAGCTCTCCGACATCGCTAAGAATTTTTAAATGATTTTTTCATATTTAAAATGTGATTAAATTTATTGAATGTTACTTACTCATTTTGTAAGCATCATTTTGATGAAAATTTGTTCGTAACAAAGTAATAGCATACAAACCGAAAACTTATTATAGTGACCTATATAATACAGGTATTATTGGGTATATACGAAGGCAAGTCAATAAGTTTTTAGAAAAAGATAGATAAACATTAATTTTTATTTTTTTGGTAAATTTTTTTATATTTTTTAACATAATCTTCACATAGTTCAATTCACTTTGATAGACGACCCTTCAACTTTTTTAAGCCTTCATAAAAGTATTATTATATTTGTTCCTCATAATATGCACGTGTCATAATAAGCATGTGTCCGAAGACCTCATCATTTAATGTAAACCGTTGTCAGCTGAACCAGATTTTTAATTTTTAAAATAAAAAAGAAATCACTTGGGCACAGATATGGTGAATACGGATTTGCTAGCAATTCAAATTTCAATTACTCAATTTCAGCTTTACCATATGAAACCACCGTGGTCCCATTATTTCGAGAAATTTTATTTTTCATACACTTAACACCATATTGTGGGTTTTGTCGATTACCCTATTATAAACTGTTTCAAATACAGCGACAGATGTGCTATGAACTGAATCTTACTAAGCTTTCAATTTTTGCTGTTTAAATATAAATGTTTAACTACCATTCTAAACTCAGTTTTTTCTATTTTTAAAACCAAAAAAAGTTGATAACTTCAACTGATGATAAAAACGAGATCACGCTATGGATGTGACTGCAACTATGCCAGTCAGATACATACTTGAGAAATGATGTTAACGGGTCCCTTCACTGATATCATATGTCCACTAATAATGGCATAAAGCAATATAAAAGTTCTTTGTTTATGCAAATGGAAAGTAATTACAACCAAAAGTGAAAAACAATCCTTCTAAGACCCACATTTATATTTTACTAAATGATCCACAACAGTACTATGTATACAAATATTTTGAGTATTTTAAATTCAGTATTTTTAAGGAAAAAATATATGTTATCAAAATATATGTATATATAAATTTTCACAAAAAAATTGCAATTAATACCTTTATCATGTTGCATATTATTTGAAAGAGCAATAAAATGCTGCACTGCAAAATAATAATCTTCCAGCTTTCTAGATAAATTAGGGCTGGTTCCAGAGGAATATACAAAATATATCTTTGCACCTTTTTTGTCTTGTTTTTGACAAATTTACATAGTCATGATCAGAAATGGTTACCGTTACTAAAAACAAACCGTTGCCTATGTGCGTTATCTCTTAGATTTTCTACGAACTTATTGACCTGCCCTATCTACATAGGTACCAAACCATAATAATAATCATAATAATAATAATAACATTCTAATGGCATTTACCTACATAGATATATATTTTACCTACATTTATAAAGTCATGTATGTAAAAAGAAAATTTTTATTACATTAAAATGTATAATGTAACAAACCAGGCAAGCATAAGGTCGGAAATATAAATTTAAATTGAAAAAAAAAAAACTATTTATTTCAAATAATTTATAAGACGATGTAAAAATTGAATTCAAATTCATCTGAATGAATTTAATGAAAATTTTTCGTGCGTTAAAAATTTTTGTCAGTTATATAATATACGAAACAATTTAATACACAGTGTATATTGGAGTTATTACAAAAATTGAAGCTTTAAATTCCAAGAGCATATTTTACCGCACTGGTTGAATTTTTTCTAAAATTTCTCTTTCTCATCATTGTTTGTTTGTGTGTTTTTAATACGATTACGCAATTCAATGTTTCACTTATTTTGCTCAAATCGCAAATTGAATTTTAACTTTCAAGGCTAGATTCAAAAATTTCGAAAGATAAAGAGTATGAAACTGTTTTCTAGCAGAATATAAATATTAAACAAAATAAGATTGGAGACGAATACTCATGACTTTATATTAATTCAAACACGTAATTCATTAAAAGAATTATGAATATGTGGAATGGAGTGTTGCATGGACCATATTTGAATGCAGAATGAGTGAACCTATCAACCAAAATAATTTTATAATATGCGATGGAAATTGATTTAAAATGATTTGAAAATGAAAACTATATTGTAACAAAATTCACCATATGATAATAATAATTGTGTTTGAATAATATTCATTTATAATCAAAAATAATTTATAATAATATTTAAATAATAATGATGATAATAACACAAGGAAAATGTAAAATTGAAATTAATACTATTAAAATATATACATATAATTCTCGTAGGTATGAGAGTAGGTCGTATCATTTTTTATAACTTAAGTGATAAGGGCCCACTTCAATAATTTTGTTATATTTTCTAAGTGAGGTAGTGTTTATTTTTTTTTATAATTTGTTTTTGAAAATACATATAAATTTTCAGCTCCCCCCAGTTTTTATACCGATTTTAGTATTTTTGTATGAACAATAACCAAATAATTTAATAAATTATTTATGTATATTATCTTGCGAGGGAAGCGAATTTTTGCGTTTTAGGCAATTCTAAGGGTGAGACAACTTACGAGCCAAGTGATCCCTTAGGCCGAAGGCCGAATGAAGACAAGAGGTCGATTCACCTTTTTCTGGAGGCCAAAGATTCTTTTCTTTTTTCCCTATTTATATGTGTAAGGGTAAGAAGATAAATGAATAAAGCGGCCGGTACCAGTTTATATATATATATATACAATGATTCTTCTGTGATTCTCAGAAGTGAACGCCACATCTACCAGTTGTTAAGGAGCCCGGCCCGTAGGCTATTCGATTCATGCGCCCGTTCAATATTTTATGCTCTATAAGGAAAGACATATTCAAGAACGGGGTTATAAAATTCTTAATTTTTCGACATTGCTAGCTCTCGTATTACCTGTTAGATTACCTGTTCATAAATGACCCATTAAGTTATTTATTTTCTATAAACTGCAATGCACATAACAAAATAAATTAACCAATAAACAAATAATAAACAAAGTTTTTATGTTTTTGTTTTATTTTGTAATATTTTATTATTGATATTTATGATGTAAAATAGGACAATTTCTAAAGAAAGAATTCTGTCGATAGTAAAGAAATTGTTTTAAAGAAAATATATTTTAATCTAAATAAAAATCAGACCTCGGACTGACGTAACGTAATTACAGACCTTGGCCAATCAATAAAGTTAAGCAACTTTATTGTGTACTGTATAAAAAATAATAATAATCCCCTTTGGTTAAGGCTATATAGCTGAAGTAGATGAAGCCAGGATAAAAAAATTATATCAATTGTTTATGTTTCTTACTCAAATTTATTTGTTGTTTGGAACCATTGTGTTCAGATTGGTTGATCTTTTCGTTTTATATTGATTGAAACTTACCTAAAACAAAAAAAACAAAAAATCGTATTAACAAGTGAAAATAAGAACTAACTGTTGAAAATTTGTCTGTATATTTAACAGGGTACCGATGATAACAAGAATGAAACAACTACTTTGACCCCTCCTCGAGTGGTAGTAAACTGGTCATTGGAGTGACACATATTTATTACTAATATGCATTAGCTTGGTTTTTGTTTCTAAATAAATGAAAAATGAAAAAAATTGAGCTTTGTATTCACAGAAAGTATTAAGTACAGTCAATTGAAATTAGTTTTTTTTATCGTTGCAAATCTAAGTGAAATTTCTGGCAATACTCTTAAAGTCCTAAATTTAAATTCAATAGTAAGCCTGAATACAGCCTCTCTCGATAATTGGAAACTCAAGGGATCAGAGAAAAAAACTCAAACTACCAAGAGTTCAAAACAACTAGAGTTAAATTACACAAAAAGTTGTTCATAAATCGTGATTCGTCAGTACGTACGTATAAACAAACAACAAACGATAGGACTGTACATGATAAAACGAGCGTTAGCTCAGTCTACACACGGAAAAAACGGACAAAGGTAGCAATTCGTCCAAACACCACCAATTTGGATTCGCGTTCTGCTTACTCTTTATTTGAAAATTTTCATTGTGTCGAGGGTTATTTTTACCCTGTGGTGGATGGTGATCCCTTCTCGGGAATGAAAATTTTTTTATCAAAAATAAGTAAAGGAATGAATAGACTAATTCTAAGCAACTTTTGTTTTATCAAGGTTTTAATAAAAGTAGGTACGTTGGAAGTTCATCGGAAGGATCAAACATTTTATACTAGACAGTGAAGAATTACAGCAGGCTTGACAACGCGAACTAATTTTACTAACAACCTAGGGCGGGTTGATAAGTAGACATTGACTTAATTTGAATAAATAAATTAGAACAATATTTATAATAAACACATATAATTAATTTTGAATTTTATTTAAGCATTCTACATAAAAGTATACAATAAAAAATTGTTGCACGAATTGTAAAATGACGAATTGTATGAGTTATTTATTAAATAACTCTCTCATCGAATACACGACGATATATAAACATTGTTATTTTTAAAATCTTAGAAAAAGTCATAAAATAAATAAAAACACATATATGGTGTTATTTTTATAAAAAATTATGTCTATAAAATAATTATTTTAACACACGAAGTTTCTCTATTAATCACATCCAATAAAATCCGTTGTCCATTGACACGTAGGGTGGATTCATATAAATTCTACAGGGTTACCACAAATTATGATTAACTACATTTTATTAGAATACTCATGGATGAAAAATTAGAAGAAATATCTGTTGAAACTAATATTTAAAATTAATCAAAATTATTGAAATATACATTTTTTTTCATTAAAAATTCGTTCTTTTTCATAAAAAGACTTTTTCATAAAAAGAAAAAAATTTATTTTCTAATTCTGAGAGTATTTTTTATACTTGAAATTTATTGTATATGTCACAGTATTAATTTTAAAGTAAAGTTTGTAACGCTAGCAAATATTGCTCGCCAAAATTTTGGTATATGTGTTTGTTATAGAATCACTCAATGAGACTATTTCCATTTGTCATCAACATAACTGAAAAATGATAGCGAGTTTTGGTGGTGTATACCAGACAAAACAAGTAAGATAAAGTTCAAGAATCAGAAAAATCGGTCCATTCGTGCGGTACATCCATGAACACCGTACTTTTAAACCTTAAAAAATGGAATAAAATTTCAATGACAAAAATTTTTTAATTTTTTTTTTAAACAAACAACATTTGTTTGACACGTGTTTCCATAGAATGTTCAGATTCTAGCGATAAAAATAGTTCAAACTTTGATATTTAACCATATGTCGAGTATCTAAACAATCAAATTTGTTAGTTGTAATCTTCATTTATAAATATTATATTTTCTCTTGAAAACATATGTTTGAATAAAATAATGTTTTAAATACAATTTTTCAATCAAGAAAGATGCTTCACGCCTCATTAAAACCTTTGTTTTAACTTGTAGTGTCAAATTATACTTTATATCAAATTTAAACCCTATTCTCGTGATCAACCGATGTGAAAATTTGCAGGCAGGGTCGTTAAAAATAATAAATCAAATTTTTGCTTAAAAACTTGCCGGAAAACGTAAAAACTCACATACGTATGAATATTTTACAAACTTGAAGTATATTACATATCCGATTATCATGGAAACAAAAATCAAGAAATTTGAAATTCAAATAATTTCTAAAATATGTAATCGTTAAGTTCGCATGTTTCCAGTCATAGTATAAAACCATAAAATTAATACGTTTGTATCATTAATTAATATTTGTAGTAATAATGATTAAATGATGAACATTAATGAACAAGCACTCTCGTTGTGACGATAAAAATGATCGTTTAACGTTATAATAATATATTTCATTCGTTATAATAATATATTTGGTTTTTATGGGTTAGTTTTTTTTTGGTTTTAATTATAAGATATACTGGGTTTGGTTCACGGGAGGTTAAAGGTCCTACCGATACACATTCCAGCTTCAGAATTATAAGAAATTCATTTAATTTATAAACGTTAAAACTTTAATATTTTTTCCAGATTAAAACAAAAGTTCAAATTTGGTAGTATATTATTAAATTCCGTTGTTATATCAGATTATATGATTTCTGATGACAATTAAAACCCACAATTTTGTAGAATTATTAGGAAAGGTCATTGGTAAGGCTGTAAAGCTAATAAGCGGAAGATTTACTAATTTATTGGCCACCAAATGTATTTTTCAGCATAATATTGGATTTGTTACCTAAATATATATAAGTTTCCTAAATATATATATATATATATATATATATATATATATATATATATATATATATATATATATATATATATATATATATATATATATATATATATATATATATATATATATATATATATAAATTTATTTCAGCCTTTATATGTTTTTGCCTTAAATTTACCTAATAAATACTAACTGTAGCTTAAGTTTTATGTGTATTGGATAGTGCTTTGATGGTAGAAACATTGTCTGATACTGTTAAAAGTTGGATATCATATCAATATTATAGAGCTACATAATATGTTTTCTGTCATTTAAATCGCCAAGTGCTTAGTGGTCTGTCTTATTATTACTATTATACAATTGAAGCTAATACAACAAGAGAGCTAGCTAGCAAGCTATTTGAAGTAAGCATTTATTTTCTTGTTGTGTTATTTTTATTGTTTGAGTCGAATTGCCAAGAAATCTGTTCACGATAACAATTTTGTTCTTTTATGTCTCAATTTTCTTACTAACGTTTTGTTTCGTTTCTTTTATTCTAAATATATATATAAGGTTTTTGTCTTTTAATATTAACGTATTTTATTATTTTTCTTCTATTTTACTTTTTTTATTATTATTTTCAAGTTAGGGTTCAACACCACTCAAACTTTATTTTTTTATCATCAAGGCAGAGAATTACATACAAGTCAGATGAACCACTTAACATACCAAAAAACTACCACCTCACGTCACGAACATGACAGCCCCTACCCGAAGCAAAGTTTATAAACTTTTAAAATTTCTAATTTTCATATTTTAAAATTGTTTTCTATAAATTTTCTTAAGTAGAAAATCTTCAGCCTCTATATTCGGTTTTGTTTTACTGTTAATTAAATGATTGGCGATCGAGAATCAAGTCAAACTCAACGGCATTCTTTTTGATACAAATTACACTCTAGGTTTGTCAAAAGAGAGTCAAATGAGTCCGTAATACATAAATGATTCCGTAATACATAAAATTTTACAATCTAACTATTTGTTACGAAAACAATGGGACTGGTAGTCTCTCCCAAACAGCCATCTCCCCCGGACTTACCTTTTTATGCGAGTTTTTCCTTTTTAGTTTACATTTACTGCATGTCTTAACTTTAATTATTAACTAAAGTGTCATTTAGCTTCAAATGTTTAAATGAAGTTAGAAAAATGAAACTAATAAAAAAATCCTTTAAAAAAGACCATACTTACAAAAGCAACGTGTGATTGCAGTAAAGGGTGTCAAAATTATGACAGAAAGTAGCTGAAAACAGAATATTTCCAAAAAAAAAAAGCGTTGTGTTTTCTGGACGAGACTTTCTTGATATAATGGCACACAATATAAGACAGTGTGGTATCATAGTGAGTTAATAAACTATCATACGGAGCCTTCTCGACGCAAATCAAAATAGCATTTGGCATTTCGTCTTTTTTTATTTTGTTGTATAGAAAAGTCAATAGATAAAAATATCATAACCATTTTTATGTGTCTATGTTGTTTGTGTTCGACTAGAGAGATCGTAGCATAATAGGAAAAATGATATCATTGAAAATTATTACACTCTTCAATACATATTTTTTTCATTTCCTGTGTTAAATTTTCTTATTCTTTTTCCATTTAATTGTAAAAGATTATTTAAAAAACATTTGTAATAACTTCTTTCGTATAATTTTTTATACTGCTACCATTTAAGAGTAGATTTCAATGGAATTTCTTTTGATTTATTGTTTTTATTAAATAATAATCCCTTGTTATTCATATAAAAAACAAAACTTTCTCCCTTCCACATTCGATGTAACAAAGATTAAATAAACAATAAAAGTAATTTCTGAAATTTAAATTATTTAAATTTCAAAATAAAATAAAATCAATTAGAAGCATTTGGGAAATTAAAAGTTTCCATTCCATAACTTAAATAGAAATAAAGTAACCAAATTCAAGCCCGCGGCCTATATGAAGAACGACCAAATGAAAAGTGGCATCACTAATGACAACACAGATATAATTTAGCATTAGAGTTCGAATTATCAAAAAATTTTTGAATTTGTCCGAAATTAAAATAGAATGATACTTCATCTTAAACATTTTCTATTATTTTAATTTGAAATTGAGGCTGTATTGACAAAAGGAATTAAGCACATTACTTAAAGTTGCATTATTTACTGTTAAAACATATGATTTCGAGTTAAGACTAAAGTTTTTATTTTTTTTCAATACATAAAAATTAGCTATTTGTAAACGCCTATAACTTATGGAAAGTCATTTCACTGTCGAGACCTTAGCCACGAACTTAGATTCAAGATAGATTTAATTTGAAAGTAGTAACTATTACTTCAACTTTTACAATATCACTGATTATATAAAATAAAATATGTTCCAATAAATGGAAAAGATGTAGTTGGTAATGTGAAAAAAAAAATGATCCCGAATATCGTCCTCTGTAATCCATACTTCCTATCCATGTATTGTAACTGTACAAGAAATGTATAAACTTGCCCAATACAAAGATAAATATCATATTAGTTTTTGATTTTCATCAAAATTTAATTTAATTCAACGGTAGCTTTTACGTATATAGAAATTCTGATACCTATGTGTATTTTTTGAAAAGGTTAGAAAGTAATCAAAGTAACAAAATGGAATAACCTTTTTCATCTTGAAAAGATGGAAATTTTTCAGCTATTATTAGTAAAATATAATTTTTTAATTTACCAATTATTAGAAAGATCTTTACAATATTTATATTCCGATATTTAATCGTTGATATTTAGGCAAAATGAAAACAAATAGGCTCAAAGAAAAAATCAAGAATTTTGAATAAGAAATAATCAAAATATTTTTCTGCGAATGTAAAATCATAAATGGAAGAAATTAATATCCAAAAATAGCTATTGATCAAATATAATTTGCGGCGCCCTTATATTAGTAACCGGCAGTTATCGGTAAATTATCTGTTGTTAGTGATAGACTTAATTTTGATAAATCTACAAAATTTCTGAATTCTTACCTATTATCATTTGATTCTCTTGTTTAATATTATCAACGACTACTACTCTGTTAAATGAGCATTCTTCAACATGGAATTTAAAACTGGACAAAGAATGGAATATTGGAAGACTGCTTTAATTTTGTATAAATATTATGTAGTAATTGTATAAAAAAACGTTTAAGCTTAAGTTTAAAAAAATATTAAATAGACTCAAATAATTTTTATTATTTTCAATAATTATCACTCTAACGTTGATATCTTGAGTAATAATAACGTTTTGTCCCAATGGTAAAATTGAGTATTGAGTTCTGTACTATAAATGAATACTAAAATAATATATAATTATATTGTATTCATTATTTTTATTGCACAAATACATAAAATTAAAAATCACAATCAATTTTTCTTTAGTTAAACAGACAATTAATTGCTGTTATCGAATATTGTTTGAAAGTATTTTTCTTATAAATTTCCAAATTCGTTATAAACTTTTCAAAACTGTTCAAATTTTTTCCTGTTTCAAATTTCGAGTGCATATCTGAATTTTGCAGGCAATTAATAAAATGACCAGCTTCGGTAGTATAAGCTGAAAATATTAATTGCCAGCGCCGGTCATGGTGGTCGTTTTATTAATCTCAGGTGTTTTTCTCAACACATCATTTCTTACAAATGTGTTTTTGTTGGGGTCGTATTAAATACTCGTTCTATAATACAGCTTCCAATTTCAATAATTGAATCAAAAGAATTATTGAATTTTAATCGATTATTTATTTTTGAATTATTTATATGATCGATTTATTTCGAGCTAGCGAATAAAACAAGAGTCAATTAAATACAGATTCGTGAAAGAGAAACAAAAATAGAAGACACATGAAAATTGTATTTAGATTAATTTTGTATTACGGGAATTTGATCGAGTAAATGTGATACAGACTATAATTCACAAAACTAATAAATAAATGGATGGACTGGATTATGTTCGTAATGTTTCTCTATATACTAAAGCTGTTCCATTCTCTTCTTTATCTTTCTAAATAGTTTTTCGATAAAACGAATTAAATTGTTTTGTTTGTTTGGAAAAAAAAAACTATATTTAAAAACTACTTTAACAAATTCTCTAATTTTACCATTAGATGAAACAGATCGAAAAGAAATGTGATAGTAATGAAATTTGAAAATATTCTACTTTAGATACATTTTCCAGGTCAAATGATATTATTTTTTAATGAAAATAGTATGCCAGTAAAGATAATATGATGGATGTGTGAAACAAAGCCATAGTTAGGGCAAAAAGCCCCCAGTGCAATGGAGACGCTTATACCCTTAAGACTTAAGGGTACGAGAATTAATATTCTTTCAAACTCATATGTAATTTGAGAAAAAAATTATAGAATTTTATATTTGCTATAATGGCACACAACATATTTTGCAAAATATGCTATTTTAAGCATATTTTGTCACTTTAACATTTTTTGTTCTAAAATCTGACCGTTTTTAACATCATAGAAGGAAAACAAAATTTTGATGATAATTTGATATAGTGTGATTTTAATAAAATATATGATTTAAAACTCACTATATCTTGTATTTTTAAGATCTCTAAGCAATTTATGTCTCGTGTCTTTTTTAACTTAATCATTAGCATTTTCACGCAAAAATTTATTCATCAAGATGGTAGTCAATTAATATGTAGGTGTGTTGAAATATTTCATCAGAAAACCGAAATTATTTTTTATGACATTTTTCTGCTCACATCACCGTTTTCGAGAAAAATGCGTTTAAAGAATCGAAAAAAATGTTAAAACGTCATTTTCTATACAAATGTAAAAACAGTTTTTGCTTCGTTGTTTGTTATAAAGGTTTATTTGATTTCTACATTAGTAATTTTTTATGTTTGAAAAAATTCAGAATTCTATTTGTATCTTAAATAAATTTTTTGTGATATAAACCGATATCACCGTTTTTTTCGAAAGGCTAAAACATTTGAATGCATCCTTACATTAACCGTGTATTTTTTATGAACAAATTTTAGCTATAAAATGTGAATTTTTATTTACCTTATACCTCAAAAACAGTGAAGGTACATGGAAAAAGTCAGGATATAAAAGTATATATTTGTAAATTTTTCCAAAAATTGAGAAAAATCAAGGAGCAATAATTATAAAAATTGGTCAAAATACAAGATCCATTGGATTATCAATCAATTTAAAACCAGAGAATAAAATTAATTTTATCATAAATAAATTTTAATATTTTGCGGTAAAATAATCGAAAATATATAAGATACAATGGTTTTTTTTTGTTTTTAATTCATTATTTTCAACACAGTTGAATTCTTCGAACCTTAAAACGAAATCTTATTTTTGCTAGATTCTAAACATTAAAGTTGATTGCAATGAACGTTTGCATGAAACTGAAACTGATGTTTGGTTATATTTATTCAGATAAAAATATTTTTGATTATTTTCGTAGAGTATATATAAGATCTAAATATTAATTTCAGTAAGACAAAATCTAAAATAAATTTCAAAAAGGCTAAATGTTTCTTTATACTCTCTTTAAATCGTTCCGTGATCATACTACTTTTGTTATTAAACAATTTTATTGGGGCATACTATACTTTTAGATGCAATATATAATATACGTGAACGTTCAAAGAACTCTTTATTCCATCATTTTGTAACTAAATTACTAACTCTTACTTATATACTATATTAGGTAGACGATATGACAAATAAGTTTTGTAAATATGGCTGAATTATTATTATATGACCTAATAATTCAACGTATTGTTAAATTTGTCAATCAATACTTCAAGTTATCTGACTGTGACTGACTCTTCTATATAGAGAAATAATATATCAACTGTGATTGGTTCTCTATTGTATTTTATAACCAGGGGATGATGGATGTGACGGACGGGTGTATGAATCACAGGGTTATTTTTATGTAATGAAAACTTTTATGACATTTTTAATTTAACATTGAATTGAATTTTCGGGGTTAGTTAATCTCATATGTCACATACGTTTAATGTGAAAAATTTATGTAGAAATATGCTAAATATTCGAAATTTGAGTCATAAAAGCACGATATTTTTATTCATATATTATATGACCTAAAACACTAGACTCTTCCGATGTGACGTCATTTCGGTAAAATTATTAGTTGTCTTTGTCTCAATGTATCAACAGCATTTTAATTAGTGAAAAAAAGTGTTTGGTTATGTTTTTTACCAATGTGTTGTTTTACCAGTATTCTTAACATTATATACCGATATTACATTACTAAAATGGTAGACAACGTTTTTACTTTTACAAAAAACGATAAAATTTTAATGTAAATTTATGGCAAGGAATCTTATTAATAGTGCAAAAATATATTTATTCTTTGATTCTTTTTAAAAAATCAATATTTTGAAGTATTTTTAAACATGCTAAACTAACCGATTTAAATCAAGAAATGAAATAACTATACAATAGAATAATACAAATTTTGAGAGAAATCCAAAAAACAGAATCTAAAATATTTTCTACTTCAGAATAAACAAAAATGTTTAAACAATAAAACTAAGCTTTAATTAAACTAAAAAATACATTTAGATAAAATGCAATGTCAAAAATCGTGAGATGATCTCTGTGTGAATTCTCATAATTAGTAAATTAGTAAAATGAGCACGTCTCAATATCAAAATTGGGATCCTTTTTATTTGATTTGATTTTTACAGTATGATCAATTCATTTATTAATTTCAATTAATCGCTATATATTAATATATAGCGATTATATATTAATAATGCCCAATCGATATCTTTCTCATAGTTCAATTATAACAGGAAACTCTTAGATGCATATTATTGAATTGTATCGCTCTTAATACGCAAAAAAGTTTTGATTGTATTTCAAATCTTGGTTTAGTATTGTTATTCGTTTTTAATTCTAAGAAATGGATGCAAACTTATTTTCCAAAAACTAATAAACAAATCATTTGCGGTTATGATTTTTGCAATCGTTACTGTACGTGTTCCGCAAAATAAAAATTCGTTGGTAAAAATGTTCCGAAATGTTTCATTTGAATGAGATCCGAAACAGATTGAAAAGGTTGTAAAATATAGTCTTATTGTCGTATTGATCATGTTTTTACCCTTGAATAAATAGATTTATTACTTATTTTGTGAAAAGCCATTTATTGAACTTAAATAATTAATTTATTGACCTTCAGTAAATTTGAAATTATAAATATTGAAAAATATTTACCACAGTTTCTTCATTCAAAGTAACCTTACCGACTTTCCATATATATTTCCAAAATAGAAGAATAATTATTCGTTATTAATAGTCATTATTACTAGATAATGACTTAAAAACTCGTAAATGCAGATGAATTAAAAAAAATGCAAATAAGACAAAGAAAAAGAAATTGAAAGTTACAAGTTTCCACTATACCTTTATAATTTTTGAGATTTTGTAAATTTTCGATATCACAATGTGCACGTTCTTTCAAAATGATCAAAAGTTATTTTCGTTAGAAACACCGAATTCTTTGCAATTACTATATTTCCCTTGTTAACAGCACTAAAAAAATATATCAATCTGTTTCTTTTGATTCACTTCATGTTATCTACACTTCTGCTTAAATAATTACATCACGAATAAAAATACTAAAAATATTATATTTAAATGAAATATTACAGATTAATGCTTTTATTTAAAGATTGTTAGTGAATTTATTAATTACTTTAGATTAAAATATGATTCTATAGATATATATTTATTACAATTCTACTCGTAAATATAGAATATAATAATCTCAAATGTATTCAGCTTTCATAAATTATAAAATGAAAATCTTTGAAATTATTATTTTAAAAGTAATTATAAATGAGAGTTTTTGGTTTTGCATATTTCCTCATAGTATTTTCGTTTCAGTAGTAAAATTTGATATTTGTCATAATTATAAATACTTCATTTTAGTATTTTCATTTCAAGTACAAAACATTTAAAGCAAATGCAAATAAAAATGAAGTATCGTATTTAATATTTCACCGGATGTAACAAATTAAAACACAAAAATAACTTTTTAAGATTAGGTTTTTTAAAAATAAATGTTTAAAAAAAACTGTTAGATTCAAATAGAATCTAATTTGTATCTATAAATTTCACCTCGATCTTAAGGCTGTTGCGAAGATACAATCTTCGATAAAAGTATATGACATATTATTAGTATGTTGAACTTATTATTAAAATAAATAAAATGTTCCAAATGAATTTCGTTAAATCTTAGACACGTAAACTACCGAAAAGTTTTTTGTCTCCAAGTCTTTTAAGTGAAATGATTAAAATTTAAAATATTTTATAAAAACTTTGTCTCAGCATGTAGACATTTTTTTATAGTTGAAATGTATGATTTTAAAATTTTAATTATTTTAATATCAATTAATTATAAACAACAAATTTTATTTGATTCTGAAATTGTGTAACCGTGTATTTTTTTAAAATAAGGTCCACTAATGTCTTCACCTTTATGAACTGTTACATTACTTTTCTCTTCGTTTCAAAAAAACATTACAAATCGTAAACTTAGTTTATTCTGAGGTTAGAATTATTGCAAAAATAATTCAGGTTTTTCTCAATCGGAATCGGTGAGCACTTACTCAACATTATACAAAACCATAGAGTAATGATTTTGTGTCCAAAATCCTGATGGGAATGATGCGATCGATACGATCAGTATCGAATATAATTTTGGTAAATTACTGGTTTTAGGTTTTTGCAACAAACCTATTTTCAAACAAAAACAACAGTTTTTGGGTTTTGTATTTACTTAAAAATGGTCAATTTCAATTATTCTATTGATCATTAAAAATCTAATGCACTCCAATTTCCAATTTTTGATTAGTTTTTGCTACAAAAAAAAAATTTACAGATTAAGCATTAAACTCTTACAGATTGTTTTCCATCAAAAAAAGTGTTATGAATGACTCAACGATCACCGGTAATTTTCTAAAAAAAATTGCACAACAAAATTTTTGAATATTAATGTAATTTACATGTAAATTAAACATAGTGTTGTGCACAACACTATGTTTTCACAATCAACTCATTTATGCACACAAACATGATTTATCTTAAATTTTGAATGAAAGTGTATATAAATACTATGGATACCGATAGGACCTCTTACCGTAAAATGACCCTTATGTATAATCACTATGGAGATGAACATGTTTGACGTCATTTACGCTAACCTCTTACTTTAAATAAGAATTTTGAACATCCATATTTTGTCTGTTTTTTTTTATATTTAAAAAAAATAACTTCAAATTCATGATCGTGAAGTAAAGACGCTTGAATTGCAGTGACAAAATAAATTTGTGACTCCTCCCTATTTAGTTTGTTGCCTTTAATATCAGTATCTCGGTAATATTCAATAGACAAAGTCGGTGTCATACAAGTCAAATTTAAATTAAAATCGTTCCGAATTTGTGTTATTTATTTGTATAATGTATTTATTATTGTATATTGGATATTTCATTGAAATGCATAATAATAAACTGAGTACTAGGAAATGAAAAGCGAATATATGTATATATGTTACATCCATGACTGAAACCACCATTTATTACTCTCATTTCATGATAACTATCCCCAAACATTGAGAGGTTGTCTACACAACACAACCTCATTCCGCCGCAAATCAATCCGTTTGTGAACCAACGAATTCAACTACTTTTAGCTACCTACTTTGAGTGTGTTATTTATTGCACATCCCTATTTTGGTGTAGTTCTGTTGATCATAATTGTCCAAAAAAATATTTAATTGGTAGAGCCAGCCGTTATTAAAATTGATTGAATACTCACGAATAAAAAACCTTTTCTAAAATAATTATAAAATAGTTTAAAAAAACTAAAAAAACACGCTCTATCTTTATTACTCTCATGCAAAGTATCCGTTCATATGCGTTCTGCAGCCAACTTCAGAGAGTTACCTACAGACAAACAAACATACGAGTGAAGCTAATAAAAGCGTGTTAAAAAAGGACCTCCTTCAAAAAAATGAACTAAAAAGATAAAAAATTATTTAAAATTTTTCCATTCTCAGTCGACGCCAACCAATCAATGGACACCGACTTCAAAAGGTAATTGGTCACAAGGAAAAATTTAACAATTATTTTTTACTTTTTAGTTCATTTTGTTGAGTTTTGAGTGTTGTACAACCACGAAAAATTAAACAATAAAAATTGTTTTTGAGTCTTCTCTCCCCTTATAGACATCAGATTGAGACCAAATTGAAATTGGGCCATACGAAAAGCACCACCTTTCAAAAAAATAAAAAAATAATCAAAATAGGTTTACCCATTTGAAAGGTCAGTTATAACAATCATTAAAAAAATACAGTCGAATTGGAATCCTCCAACTTTTTTAAGTCGCGGTTAAAAATAGTTTTTTTTTTTTGTATTACTTTTATGTTATAAAAAATAGATCGATATAAAATCTTTTGTATATATCGACATCTTGGAACTTTCTGAACAACATTTATTTCGTTCTTGTTGATCTGTCGGTCTGTTAACATGAATCAGACGACAGCGCAAAACTTCGAAACTTTAAGACGGATTATTTCTTGTACATTATAGTGGAAATGTTCCAAATGGAGTTTTATTTCATACATGTCAGCCTGTCGGTCAATTAACATCATTCAGACGAACGCGTATATCTCTGAAACTATTGGAAGGATATTTATGTTCAATTGAAACAATAGTGAAAGTGTTCCGGATGATCCGTCCTATTTTACAAACATTCTTCCTATCAATTATTGTTCCGGACAAATTATCATAATTCTGAACAAATCTAATATCAATATGGTCATTGTATTTATGCAAATAACAAAAACAAAATTTGGGATATTGAAAACACATGGGGTGTGCAGTTTTTGTTTGACTAACGATTTAGGTTATAGAAACTGATACTAGATCAAAAATAGTATTCGTGGAATAATAAGTAACGAAAGGTAGCAGATATTTTATTGAAATAAATATGAGCGGTATTCGAAATGGAAAATAAATAAATAATATTCTATTGTTCATAGATTATAATAAATATTCGGTTATATATTCTGTGCATTTGTTGTTATATATAGGCACTATTTGTAATACATTAAATTTATTTGGGAGATTACACATACGAAATTTCATATCCTTGCAATACCGATTTAATTACATAAATTAGAGTGAAAATATGAATTATCTGAAAGAAACACGCAAGATAATTGTTATATATTGAGTTAAAATTCTCTGACGCAAAATAAAAATTAAAGAAAAAAAAAACAAAATCATACTGTTTCGACACCTGAACCAGGCTTTTTGAAATATTTGAACCTTTTGCACTTAATATCTGGATTGGATTATCAATCCACAACTTAAATTCCCTTTTTCGGCCCATTCTGTGCCTTAAAATTCTACACAAAGATTCTGCACACTTTCAATACAGACCAATAATCGACTCCGAAAGTATTAACGATTACATTATTGGTACCAAGAGATTTGTAATAAAATTTTTTTAAATCAATATTATTCATTGTACCGAAATCAATAAGTTAAGACATATAAACCAATTACGATAAAAGGCGTGGCCTTTATTTTAATTATTATAAATTTTTTATTAAATTCTTTATAAGGATGAGAACTAATCGTGAGTGAGGTCTAAGCTTCATTGGAGCAATTAGTGGTATGGTAATTACTGTTACAGTAATGATAATCTCATTTTCTGTAGACGGTAGTGTACAATATGTAGGTAGATATGTAGATATCTAACATTCGTCATTTGAATTGAAACGTGCATTGAGTTTTGATTCGTACATACAATTATTTTCGTGATCAAATCATATATACTTCAAATGAAATATAAAAAAACTGAAATACACTAGCTGAAGCTTTTATATGCTCAATTCACATTGGAATATAATTAAGTTAAAATATATGATTGGTAACTACATTAACTACTGTACTCAAAATTATACACAGTGATTTAAGTTTATTAAAACAAAATGTGCATTTATTTATATTATTTTGCCGTGTAATTTTACACCTATACAATTTTTTGAGCACATATAACTATTAACAAATTTAATTTATGTATAGGAACCAATTTTTGTGAAGCATTGTTTAACAATATATGCCAATAAGTACTTTATAGGTCATATTATATTCACCTTAACTTAAATCTGTTTTTTTCTTCAGTTCACGAGTAGATAACAGAATAATAGTAAACAAATAAAGCCAAAATATTAGTTAACAAATTAATATCAAGTCCAGATTCCTATGAATTATATTTTGCGAAGTAAACATAGTAAAAAAATCGGCTAATATTGTGGATATCTCCAGTTATATGTTCATCAACCGAGAAACGAAAATTTTTCAGTAGGTATCATTTTTATCATGTTACTTGTTTCACTGACAATAAGATTAAACAACAACTAGTATTATTATTTCGAAAGTACTCTATCTCCGGGTTCCATAGACTATTTTTATCCCTGTATTCCCACGGCAACACGTACTACGCGGGTGAAACCGCGTGACGTCCGCTTGTTAAATATAATGACTAACCAATTCAGCTTATCGGAAAATGATATGCATATTTTGTTCACTAGAGAACTTGTTTTTAGTCAATATAATATGTGTAATTTATAGTTTGCATAACATCTTAAAATGTGTATATAATTTTTCTATATTTGACTCTATCTGCCGATCTGTTTGCCACTCTGTCATCTCGATATCTCAAAAATTGATAGAGATTTCATTGTTTTCAACACAATTTCATTGTTTTTTTTTTTTAAATTAAATTCTTTAGAACTGCCACGATTAGAATTGTTCAAGGTCATATATTTCCTATCTGTGTGTACGCATTTCGTGTATTTTAACAATTTCAATTACACAAAAACATACAGAGAGATCTAAAAAACTTGTTATCTTCACTTGTATTTTAATAAGAATTGTTTGCACTAAAATTGATTTTTTTTGTAAATTATTTAAACAAGAAATTAAGCTCATTAAAAAAACATAATTTAAGATTCCATTCTTATAGGGTATAACATCGTAGATAGGTAGATTTCATTAAATAAGGATTATAACGAATACTTTTGATAATACTACATATTCATATCCACTGTATACAATAAATAAACTTATTCATTCAATTTATAAAACTATCAACAACTCCATTTACTCATAAAGTGTATTTTTTCAATAGAACATCTAATATTATTTCCCATTGGGCTTTGAAATCATTCTATATAAACAAAATAATCATATATTAAAAAATGATTATTAATAGAATTGACATGTTCAGTAAATAAATTTTTATACATGTACAAGTGAAATCCTTCAATTATGAAATCTGCACATCTATCTGTATCAATGATATGCCAGGTAGATCGATACTCTTGGCATGTGAAAATAAAAATGATGGATATTTAAAATCACGTATAAATTCAATTGGCCAGCGAAAAATACAATACTGAATATAATAAGCAATGTGTACAAAGTTGCATAAAAATTTAGGGAATCGTTGAAGATTTATTACATTACTGGAACGTGGTCAAATGGAAAAGAAAAATTAATATTTCACAAATAAAACATATTTCATATAAGTTGTAGGAGAATTCATTTTGCAGTTGAAAATGAAATCTCCTATTTTATACTCAACTTATATATAGGTATGTCAGAGTATATTCATATTATTATTCATTTGAGTCGGTGAATAACACTAGAATATATTTACAGCACAATCAAAATTTGGATATATGTGTTCATAGAATCACCTAATAAGTCTGTCTATTCGTCATCAAGTTAACTCAAAAACGAAAAGAGATACCGAATTGAAATTTTGGTAACGTATTTTGGATATAAAGACAAATTATAATTAAATTCGTGAATTAACAAAATCCTTCCACTGGGTCCAATGGGTCATCAACAAACTTTTGAACCATAAGAGATAGATGAAAAATGTATAGACCAAAAATGTTTGTCTTTTTAAAACAAACAACTTATGTTCGAAACATTTTTTCATATAATGCTTCGATTCGCCAAAATTTTATCTAAAATTTGTCTTATAATCGCACATATAAATTCAATACATTTTTTTATAATTAACAATAGTTCAAACATTGATTGATTATTCAACCATATGTCGAGTATCGAAACAATTAACTGAGTTGTTTATTCACTTTTAAATTTTGCTATTTAATTAACTGTTTTCTTCTTTTTAGTTCATATGCCACAAAAATGTGTTTTTTTTAAGGCTTTAATAAAAATCAACAGAATTCATAAGCTGAGTATGAATCAACAACTAATATTATAAATTCTAATATTTCTTTAAATATAAAATCTCATTTTTAACTAGAAATCTCTGATTGTATTTTTTTTTTTTGTGTTAAAGTTTAATTGTACTTTTCATTTAACTATTTGTAAGTTTGAAAATAATTTCTTTTAAAGTTTTGTAATAAAAACGATAATAATGATATTCAGTGGAAAACTTTAAAATTGTTTTTTATATTCGAAAAATTTGATAACTGTGTGATTATTATACACTCTTTTAATCTGGATTGCATTTTATTTTTTTATTCGCACAATATACAATTTTAATATGTTGAAAATTAACTACCATTTATTGATTATTTCTTCTGCTACGAATTACAGGACTTCTTTTACTATACCCATATACTTGTGTGAATACAATGTTTTTTTTTTTTTTGTGTGTGTAGATAAACAAAACGAGAAGCAAAATTAATAATACTAATTAATAAGTAAATTAAAGTGTGTACAGTATGATTTATGTAGCTAAATATAATTAATGGAATTTTCCTAGAGATATTTCAAATAAAAAATATGGACATTAAAATTTTCTGTGAGCATACTAAAGGAATCGTTTAAACCATTATCAAGAAAAAACGTAAAAATCACTAATAAAAAGTTAATTAAGATCGGTTAAGTAGTTTCGAAATTTATCGAATACTTTTCAACCATAAGAGAAATCAGAGGCATTTTTTTTTTTTAAAAAGCAAACAACTTTATTTGGAACATTTTTTCATGGGCTATTTCACCCGCTTAAATATAGTGAATTAACATATTAATTTTGATGCATATCATTTAATAATATGTATTGAATTTAATGTTTAAATCTAATAGTTTTAATACATTTTATTTTCTATAAGGAGGTTTTAATGACTTTTACTGCTCAGCACTTGGCGGTTACCTGCTACGGGCACCAGGTACTCCGCAGGCACTCGTCGACCAATTGAATGACAAACTGGTCAATTATATCATAAACTGTCATAATAGTCCAGAGACAGACACTCGCTGCGGTCAGGAATATTACGTTGGCTCTTGCACGTATTCATGTTCAACGGCCCAAAAAACCCTCGAATACCACGTTTCACATTTCAGAATGCACTTCTGAAATTTAATTTTCTTTTGTACAAATGCAATCCGCCTTACTGTGCAAATAAACGAGAGTTTAAATATTTTTGTGTTTCATTTCTTCGACTACGAGTTCTATTCTAAATAAATCATCTCCATTAAAGTAAATGTTTTTCGTTCTAACGAAAAAAATAAAAACATTATCATAAAGTGATAGTATAGTTATTGATTTTTGTCAAAACTTTTAACTGAATAAGATAAATGGTTACTTATAACATAGCAATATTAATTAATTTTGTATTCTCTATTGTTTCGAAAGAGTACAACCAAAAACAAAAACAAAAAAATTCAATGTTTGCTGTTACAACAATAATGTTATAGAGTTTTGTATATGTATTTTTTTCTACTGGTACCGAACCAGTATTTTACATATATTTGTGGGTGATTTATATGTATGTTAAAAAAATATATACATTATTGACGAAGGACATTTCACGTCATTAATGTATTCAAAGCTTAAATCTGCTTAGGATATTCAGACTTTTGTAGTATTATCATTGAATAGGAAGCCAAGGTTAATTAAATTATTAAAAAAATCGAAAGATTAGCTATGTTATCGAAAAATTAGCCTACAAGTTGAAATCACAAATTGAGTGTTAAAGTTGATGTGCTAAAACGGGACTAACAATGTAATTGGGTATTTGCATGATACTAGATTTCTTATATTTCATTGAAATATAAAATTTGACTCCATATTATATCATAATTTGAAGATTAAATTGATTCGAAAACAAAGAAGTTAGAAAGTTATTATATATTATTTTCTATCTCAGTTTTGAAAACGATTGAAAACAATGCTTTACGCGTAATTTTATATTGAAATATTCAAAACGACGTCATAATGCATATACTTCCCCACTTGTTTAATAAGAAGTTGTGCATGTCCGAAACTTGATTATTTTTAATAAATAACTTCAGATTTTTGTACTAAACCAAGACATTTCAGTTGAAGTATTAAAAACAGCAAATCCAATATCATGCAAATCCTCAATAATAGATACTTAATCTCTTTGAATATACAATTTTCTTCGAGCAAATAATCTAGAATGCAATCTTCATAATAATCTTAATAGTTTTATATTTCTAAATCCGTTCATTAATTGTGTTATATAACTTACGATAACTAATACAATTTGTTTATATCCAAAAGTATGCAATAAAAACAAAGTAGCATATTAGCTTAGAATGCGCGTGGTGATCAATTTTTATCCATTTTAATCTTTTACTGTTGATAGTCAATACAGTTTAATTATCGAAGACACTCATTCAAAAATCGTCATAGAATAAATGTGTGTTATGAGGGGTTAAATTTTTGAATTAATTTTATATTAAGTTTCAACATATATTTCACACAATTTCAATAGAGGTTAGTGATTTAGTTTAAGCTTAAACATCTATGATTTACATACAGCCTTACAACCATTTTGTAAAAAATAAAATAATGCTTATCTATTTATAAAAATAAAATGTCTGTTTGTTTCGTTTCTATCGTTTTAAGATAAATGACACACAAATTTACATTTATGTTTATGTCTTCCTATTTGCTTGTTTATTTTATACATATTATCACCATCATCATTGTTACATATATAGAAAATAAAAGGGTATTTAGGATTGTTAGCGAGGCGCCAATTGAGATGACATTTCTTATATATAAATAAAAAATTAAACGAACATTT
Organism: Chrysopa pallens; assembly: GCA_020423425.1. Taxonomy (NCBI): domain Eukaryota; kingdom Metazoa; phylum Arthropoda; class Insecta; order Neuroptera; family Chrysopidae; genus Chrysopa; species Chrysopa pallens. The sequence goes on from CM035591.1 coordinate 87,769,290, forward strand.
TAAAATATATAATTTTTAATACTATAAATCATTTGCAATAGTTTTCAATTATGCTTTTGTCAAAATTGATATGATAAGAGTTCGATATGAAAAAACTTATAGTATAGTCGAGATGACTTTGCCAAAAAGTAGTGACATACATAATTGGTCTCGGTCGTGCAGTTTTGATCTTGGTCTTGCAAGAAAACAAGACCCAGACCAAGATTATCTAAACACTAGGAACACTAAACAATCAAGACTGAGTATGCAATACCAAGACCAAAAATTACACTAACCTAAGAAAAACATCGTCCGATAAATACAGAGTCAAAATATATGAAGCCACTTCAAAATGTCTTTTTCGTGGAACAAAATGTTTTTTGCATTTGATTTGATTTTTAGTTTGCTTGAAAAAATTCTATGCTTCAAATAAGACACTGTATGCAAGTATTATATAACCACATTCGAATATTATAGATACAAACAGCTATAAACATAGCGCTCAGTACAAAATGATAACAAACAAATGGGCGAAAGAAAACTTAAAAATTTTCCAATGGTATATCATCATTTCAGATTGTTTGGAATAAACAGCACCTTTCTTGCTTACAAAGAAAAAAATTAGTTTTTTCAGTAAGTGTAAAATTCTTGGTAATTTTGTTTTGTATGTGAGTTAATTTCATTTATCACTTAATCAACGTTATCTTAAAAAAGTAAAAACATGGTTCATCTGTATTCATAAGTTTATTTACTGGTTTTGTTTATACCAAAATGAACCCGTAAAAAATCAGAATTGAATACCAATGATTCAATTAACAGATATTTTACAATTCTCTTAAAGCAAAAAATAATTGGACCGGATTTTTATCATATATCGTATGCTCTCATTTATTACATGCTACTATGAAAAGAAAAAACACAACGAGTAGTAATATATAAATTAACAATGGTAATTATAAATTAACAATGAAGAACGAAATCATCTGTTTCAAAATGAGTGAAATGTAGAAAACAAAAACCTTCAAGCTTCAGAAATCGTACAAGCTTAAAAAAAAAATGAATAATGAAATCATATTTAATTTTTCAGTAACTTAAAATTTGAATATTTTATTAAACATCGGATAACTATTTTGTATTTTCGATATTCAATCAACATTTTTCTAAGTTAAATTCATTTTAAAAAAATCAATGAAAAAATATTTTTTATTCTTCTTTTCTCTTTGTTAACAAGTGAGTGGTTTTAATTTATTTTAAACCATGGCTCTCAATATAACAGTGAATGGAATCTTTTAAAAGCAAAATTGTAAAATTATATTCGTCACGCAAGAGCTGTGAAAACTGAGAAAATCTCCTTTTGAGAATAGTATCACTTGTTGCGTAATTTTATAAATAAACTGTTCTTAATCACTGACTTTGAATGAGGAAGACAATACCTACAACATTTCAAAAGAATAAAGTTAAAATGAGAAGAAATTATTTCTCTAAATAATCTTTGGAACATAGACATATGAGCACACAATATTTGAGGTCGATATATTTGTCATACATTGTTTGAAATTATAACCAACAGTTTAGGAGACGCTTATGAAAAAGGAATTATTCGATAATTTAAAAAAAGATAAAACTGAGCAGCAAGATTTCACTCGAACAAACATAAATATATTTCAAGTTAAATAAAAGCTGTAAGTAGTACAAAAATTTGATATTTTACGTTTTCTAAAATTTTCAAATGATAGATGTCAGAAAATCTTCCTAAACCCTTTTTTGAAAGCACTTCAATTTCACGTCACCGCACTTAGCCTTTTCAATTTCAATAACAGTTTTTTTTTCTATATAAAGTATTCACATAGACTTTTGAATTAATTTTTGTAGTTTTGGAAGAAATTTTTGCAAAATACCATAATCGATCACAAAAATGAATAGCAATTTGTCTTGTAAACGATATTCAATGGAAATATGTAATTTAATTTTTTTATTTATTTTTTTTTTTTTTTTTGTATTTTCATTATGTGGTATTATTTTTACATACTTCAATTTATTGCATTGTATTATGTTTTATTATTTCTACGCATTTTCAATTCATTTTCAATACGAATAATAAATAAATAAATAAATAAAATTCAATCAAATTTATTGTCATATCAGTGAAATATTTTTTTTTTGGTATATAAAGTATTCACATAGACTTTTGAATGAATTATTGTCGTTTTGGAAAAAATTTTTGCAAAATACCATAACCGATCACAAAATGAATAGCAATTTATCTTGTAAAAGATATTCAATAGAAATATGTAATTTAATTTTTTTATTTTTATTTTTTTTTTTTTTGTATTTTCATTATGTGGTATTATTTTTACATACTTCAATTTATTGCATTGTATTATGTTTTATTATTTCTACGCATTTTCAATTCATTTTCAATACGAATAATAAATAAATAAATAAATAAAATTCAATCAAATTTATTGTCATATCAGTGAAATATAAAAAATGCAGACTTATTTATTTTTAACAAGAGACGAAAATATATGGAATTTAAAAAAAAAAATCGAGTGTTGAGACGGCGAATTATTTAATAATAATAGGAATAATAATAATAATGTTTTGTATTATAATATTTTTCGAACAATGAAAAAATTGTACAAAGTGGTGATAAATATTTTGTTTGTACAGTGTGGGTTCCATTATTATGATTCTAACAAATATTTCATATAATGACCAAAAATTTCAGGCATAAAGCAAAGCCTACACCCACGATCATATTATATACAGGACTTGACAGCGCCAGTATAAAGACTGTATTATTAAATCTAGTACAATTTGGCGGCGTATGTGAGAAGTCGTGTACGTGTACTATTACAAACATAATAATAATATACTATGTTTTCAAAATCATTGTCTAATTGTGGGACCAGAATAAATTTATTTTATTACTTCAATTGAAACGTTTTAACAGATCTAAAAAATCATGCATTTCAAAGTATTGAACTTTCATAATAAAATTTTTATGCATTACATATATTCATAATGTGGTTAATTAATGATCAAATGATCAAAATACTGAATTTTCTAAACGTAGTTCATATTTACGAATTATTATGAAAATAACTCCAAAATATGTTACATTAAATCTTAAGCATATAGAGAAATATAAAATTGACGTTGTCGATTTCGCTACGTTTATCCTACATGATTTTAAAAGAATAGACATTACACTATTATTATATATTGTAAAATGTTATTTAATTTTGTTGTAAAACAAAAATGTTGAATGCTGTTCGTTCGTCACTTGAAAACAATTTAAAAGCTCGTATAACTTTCATACATGCATATGTGTCAGTGGTGTTGTCTTTTCTCTGTATATGTGGACATGTTAATAAATCGTTTGATCGGTTTTCTTCTTTAAGATTGAAAGCATAAGTTTTAGTAAAAGAAAAAAAAAAAACAAAATAAAACAAGAAGTAGTTGTTGTTGGTACCGTCGATACGATGTTATTGTCGTTCTTTTATCAATATATTTCATTTTTATATTGAACGTATTTTATTACAGGATGTACAATATTATGTCGGCGCCATGCATACCATATGGAAGCAGAAGCTCAATCACTTAACACGGCGCGAGTGGTCAAATGCGTAAAATAAAATATTTGTTTAGTTCTTTAACATTAAATAAAAATGCATAGAGATCTCATTAATTATTAAAAAAACTAGAATTAATAAATGAATTATATTTTATAATTTATTATACTTATTATATTATTTAGTATTTAAGTATATATAATTAGTATATTTTAAACTTTCAGAAAGGTAAAGTTTTGAACAGTCTAGCAAATGAATTAATACCATCAAACAAAAAGATACTTAATAAATAATAATGTAATTTGACATATTTCTGTATTACTTTGTCTTATTATCAAAACATATTTTTTTAGTTGTTGAAAGTGACAATTAAATATTTATATCAAGAACACTTTTGTTATAAAAATATTCTTAATGTTATCGATAGAACACTAAAATACTACTAAAATGTAGCGATTATGTTTTAGTATTGTTCATATTGTTAAAGCTAAAGTATCTGAAGACGAGGAAAAACGTACATGAATATGTAATATTACAAGAATATTATTAAATTTATGAAATTCATCTGTAATAAAATATGAATTTACACATGTAAGTAACTGGTTCATACCTAGAAAAATTCACTTACACTTTTTCTATACGGTTTTTTATTAATGTTGAATAACAACAATTTTTGATATTATTTTTACTTATGCGCAGATTTATATACGGTAGATAATTTTTGAAAACAAAAAAATTAAACTAGGATGAAACCAATTAGAAATGCAAGATAATATGATAAAAATGACAGGAAAAATAAATTACGGGCAATCTGAGTTCGGGAAGTAGGAGGTGGGTGAGTTTTTAAGATTTGAATTCGGTTTATCTGAATTTACGGCTACAAGTCGTATGTAAAAAATTTAAATGGTAAAGTTGTAGGTAAGAATAAGATCTACAACATTTTTATTTACACTTTTTTTTTTAAATAACCTCAAAATTTATGTGAAAAATTGAAATAACCAAGGTTTTTTTTATTTTTTTTTCTCCGAAATTTGGTGAAAACTTACCTTTATTTGTTCCAAATAGACTATAATTTTTTTGATTTAAAATATTTATTTTTTCATCTTATTTTGTATAAATATCCAAAAAGCATCCTAATTTTTCTTTTCATTTTTATCATATTATCTTGCGTTTCCAATGGTTTTCATCCTACTGTAATTTTCTTCCACTTTTTATCATTTTATAAGGCTTCTACTCTGGTTTATTATGTTTTGTATACATTTTAAATTTATTAAATTAACGGTCATCTTCATAATCAATATTTTGGAACACACAGTACAAATCATGTTATTTTCGATTCTTTATAATAAGAATTTATAGAATGCTCCATAAAACTGTCCGTGTAATCTACAGAATGTTCCAGATAGCTATACTTTGTACGTGATAAACTGTAATTTAGTTTAACTAAAGATAGGTTAGTTTTTATGTCGATTATTTCCTTTTTTTTATTGTAAAATTAACGATTTCCGTTCTTTCGATTGTTTTTAAGTTCTTGAACGTCTTAATGCATCCATCATTTATTTCTTAATGAATTTCCATGGTAAATTAGTAACCCTGAACATAAACAACAGTAAAATCCAATTAAATTTTAGTGTAATAAAGCGTAAAGATTAAAATAAAAGATAATAAAACCAAATGAATAAATAATTCGAAACTGAATACAATTTTTAAATTTTTTCAAACATTTTTATAAACTATTTAAATATTGTTCTAAACCAACATTTTTGTTTCAAGTTATTTTATATTAACTTGCTCTTTTAATAAACTACTATGCATTCCTACATATTATAATCGATATAAAAGCTAAATTAAAATTCAAAATATAGTTAGTTAATCGGAATATGCAAAAGACCCATCATTTTCATATTCTGTAATCTTTAAGAACTTTTCTTCGAAAATGATATATATTGATTATAATATTTTTTTCTATTTTATAGAATATTTTGTAACATTCTGTATACATACATATGAACATATATAAAAATCAGGTCAACATTATAGAATTTACTATATAGAATCTACAGTGAAAATAGAATTTTTACTGTTGTCAACACAGCACAAACGATAGGTACAGACAGAGGAAAATACAATCAATATATATATATATATATATATATATATATATATATATATATATATATATATATATATATATAACATTATATTATATATATATATATATATATATATATATATATATATATATATATATATATATATATATATATATATATATATATATAATGAAAAATAAATATGATGGAAAAATACATATAATATCAGTAGAGTTTTCTTTTGTTCCAGAAAACATCAAGTAACTACATATATAATATACAGATTGTCATTTAAAACATTTAAAGGATTTCTAACAACATGAGAGAGAACACAATCTTTAAAAAAAAAAAAGAAAAGACAACGCTTTAAATAGTAGTTGTGTTGGTGAAGTGAATAAAACAACGCTGTAACAAACACTTTCACATATTGCTTGACTGTCCCCATAGCAGTTCAGTCAGTATACATGGCTATTTACATTGTTTACATTCAACTTGTAAACGCGATGATGCCGCTTGTTCAATAATCAGTGCCTGGGTTACATCATATTTATGCTCAAAACATTCTTAATTTATTTATTTAAATATATCCACTTTTTTTCCTTCAAAAATAAGTACTGAAAACTATGAATTCCTATTCTTTTTGTGTTAAATATTGACAACTTTGAAAATTTATTGTAACTGACAGAAACGGTAAATACTTCTACAATTTTTTAACTTTATATCGATTTACTACTTCGCTGCAAAATTTAATGCAAAACTATTTTTACTACTCATGTTGTTAGAAAAACCTTTATAAGCATATCCATATAAGGGCTTAAGGAATTAATTGATTCTCTCGACCAAAACAATAATATACTGTCAATAATGGACGCCGAATTTCTTGGTGATGTATGGATATGCTAACAAAAATAGTAGCTATATGTCTGGACCGTCTTCACTGAATGAGTTTGGATATCAGGTAAAAATTATTTTCTAGATTTCAATCATATAAAATATTCTGTAGCAGGTATAGTTAGCTTATTTCCTTTTTTCATAATAGAATATTCGGTTTCGGCAAAAAATTCCTAATATCCACTGATATCGCAATGCAAACACCATACCAAACGGTATTCTAAGTTATCACAGTTAGTATTTATATGAATGTCCACCTGGGATTGCTGTGTTCTGTAAATACTGTACTTACCTTAGCAGTTAAAAAGTCATGTAAAACTGTATCCTACGTGTACACACAAAATTTCATAAAAATCAGATTAATCGTTTACGATATATCCGCATTTATGTGAAAATAAATATAATTAATAACATAAATCTCCGAAACGAATTCAAAGGCTTATCAAGTAAAAAGACTACATTCTTATCGCATAAAATTCTCAGTGAGATTAATATAAATTAACTCGTTTTTTCGTTCCGAATTTTTATTTGTGTTTAGTAGTGATTTTCCAAAACAATCGATTTTAAAATTATTTAAATTAGTCATTGATAGCTGAAATGTTTCGAATATTTCCAATATTGTTTACCACAATTTTATAAATTCAATCATGAGTTTTGGAATTAGTGCGTTAGTCTGAATGAGTTAATCATTTATATAAAAAATTTTGAAATCGGAGCAAAACAAAATTTATAATTTTTTTTTTTTAACAAACTTTTATTTCTCACAAAATTTATCATGTTTCAATAAAATGTAAATAATTTAGTTTTTTATTTGCGGTAAGTACTTTCACAAATTAGTAATTTCATTCTGAAATATTGAATAAAAGGTCGTTTCTAAAAAGTTAATTAATTATTTATTTATTTTTTTAATGAGATAATAACTAGGGTGTTTTAAAAATGTTTCAAGATAAAATGTCGCAGGTAATAAATTGCCCCGATAGTTATAAATTAGTAATAAATTTTAATTTTTTGGACATCGGTCAAGATATTTTTACGTGAATGGTTTAATCAAATTTTTGCGGTAAAAAAAAAAAAACATTTAATCATTTTGTCACAATTCAATTAGTACACATAAATCACATTATAATGAAGAATATTTGAATAAAGTGCAGTTTAGCCTGTTATATGTAGATATCATGAACGTAAATGATTAATATACGTGAATATCAAATTATTTAAAAGACAAACGGTAAACATAAATCAACAACAAATCGAATCGTTGTTGGTAGTCACCTTTATGAGATTGTGTTATACAGACAATAATGGACATCTCATCGAATCTATTGTCCAATATTACCACCATTAAATCATTTAATTTAAATAATTTTCTTTTAGTGTTCTAAATGTTAAAAATAAAGTATAAAATATCTTAAATTAAATTATTTTAGCACTTTACTTTAAAGATTTATTTAAGAGCACTTTAGTTTATATATATGTATGTATATTTTACATATGTGATTATGGAAGCAATCTTTTACATGCTATAAAAGTTTTCACATTTCAATGAGTAAGAAGATTCTCAGTTCAGTAATAATGCTGAGAAACATACAAAATGAATGTGGTAATAGAATTATTGCCACAACGCATTGTTCCAGAAATATGAAATTTATTATGCCATTTCTAAGTATCATGCAGCTTACATTTTAAACTTCAATTAAAGCTTGTTTACTACTCGAACATATTTTTGAATTTATGTTTCTAAATCTTTAAAATAAGTTTTAGTTAGAAACAACGATAGATAGATCTTAAAAAATTTAAACGCCATGTTGAAAAAAGCTCACGGAACAGAAAGCTCCATGCCGAATTTTGTTAAAACACTATAAGTTAAGTATTGAGAACAACATGTATTCAAGCCTCATTTCATACCTTTTTCCTGAATTGAATTTTCTGATATAGTCCACAGGCGATGATAAAAAAACGATCCTTCTATGTATTCCTTTAGCCGTTAGGTTACATATGAATATTAAATGCACTAGGCATGGACTGATGGACTAAATAAACTACCTTCTCACATTTTATTTCACTGCCAAACAAAAGATTATGATGTTTTATGATTAAAATATTACTAAATATTTTATATAAATCCATAATGGTTTGTTTACGAACCAACCTCATAGTTAGTTAGTTATTTTGTTTGTGTGGTTTTACGAATACCGAGATTTTATTTAGACAGACCAATTATTATAAAATATATACATAAGGCTTGAGCTTTAAGACAAGAATTAGGTCATTCAGGAAATTAAAAATTCAAATAAAATAATGTAATAACATGTAGGCAGCCTATGGGTTAGGTAATATTATGTTACATAACCATTTGTCCATTGTATATGGGGATGAATATATTGCTCTTTTTATTAAACAAAAATATTCTGATGAAAGTATTTAAATTTAATTTTAGATAACGTGACCGCTTTCTTTTAATTAATATGTCTATATTTTAATACGTGAAGCAAAAACTTTGTACCCTTTTTTGGGAAAATCGGTTTGTAGTCATATTTATGGTCGAATTTCGATCGTTGTAACCAGATTCTAGTATATATAAATCAGCTTCACCTGAATGAAATAGATTGTAATATGTACCCAATTCGAAAACTAATGCATCTCTAGGTATTTCAAAATGGAAAATTCGGGCCCTGCTTTCACTCAAAATTTCCATGAAAGGTGTAAATTTTTTTTCTCTTATGTTTAAAAAATGCAGTATACATAAAATAATCTCCTTTTCGATTGTGTCAGATTTCTATGCATTTTTTTACTATAACAAACCAGAAAATTGCAAATATTGCAATCTTAAAATGAAGAAGAAATCAATAAAATTCGGTTATAAATATTTTTTGTGCGATGGCTATTTGACTGATATTTAACTAAATAAATGTTACGCTTTAATGGAAATATTTAGTTTTGAAAATATAACGAATGCAAAAATTTTTAGTATTATTTTTTTTTCTTAATCCCATAATTAGATAATATAAAATTTTCGCCTCCATTAATTTCAAACTAATAAAATAAATTTTACAGAAAAGTTTGATTACTTTATAATCAAGCATTGATATTCCTTTATGTTTTACAAATTACATGCCAGTTTATTTTGAATATAAATAACTTTAAAGAAATTTATTGAAGTGATCACAGTTTCCAATTTTACCAAAAAGGCTGTAAATTATGAATTTTTCAAAAAGTTTCTTTTAAAAAATATTCCGAGTCAAGAATTGAAATTAAGTTGACTTGTAAATAAATTTTAATTTATTGTTTAGTAACAGAAACTAATTAATTTACTTTAGGAAATTTTTTTAATAACAAAAAACTTAACATGGACATGACATTAAAAATATTTTGATTAAATATATTAAATCTGATGTTGACAATTTACATTCTAGATGGATATAAGAGGGAAGCATTGTAAACACAGTTAAGTATTATTATTATTCTGCATTGTTCAAAATACGATGCATATTAGAGCGACTAATATTTTTAACTATCATTCCAGTCAGTTCTTTATTATACATAACCTTTGAATAACGCGATAACTTTTTTTATAAAATATTTTTTTATGAAATATGGGAAATACCTTACCTCATGTTAATTGTCTCCACCAAATCTTAATTATCTATCTATACGGTGCAGCGCATATAGGGTAGCCAATCGGAATAATAAATGAAACCATCGATAGTGATCGAGCGTATCGGATTGAGGTATGGTAGATTGATTACGTGCTGAAAACTGTACATTTTATTAATCTGACGATTTGAGTGTGACATAGGTGCGTGTTTATTTTTCAAGTTTGTGACCCTCCCATTTTCTTGCGTCACGATAAAATCGTCAGATTAGTAAAAGGTACACTTTTCAGTACGTAATCAACATACCATATTTTAATCTAACACGCTCGAGTATCGATTTTTTCGTTTTAATATTTTGATAGGTGTTACCCTTTATGCGCGGCACCATATAGAAAGCTAAGATTCGTGTAGATATTAACCAGGGGTAAGGTATCTCCCATATATTAATCCAACGCACTCGAGTTTATTCAAAAATCCCCACTTGAGTTCCCCCACCAAAACTGACAGTAATGATTTAATAAAAAAAAATCTCAAATGTTTTCAAGAGTTCATTTTTTTAAATCATTATCATTCAATAAAATTTAGAAATGATCCGTGACTTTAAAATATTCGGATAACTAACTCAAGTTCTTAAGGCACACAATATATTATTTAAAATTCAGTTAATGGACCACAGGATTTGTTTTATAGCGCTGTCTCCAAAGGCATAAAGGAGCGGTATATAAAATCATACTTGTACTTATATTTATATATACATAAATACTAGTTTAGTCTACAGTATTTTAACTAGTCATATGTATGCTCTAGGCTTACTAGTCAAGTCTATCTAGAATGATTATCATCGTGATGACTACAAAAATAAAAAAGACTAAAATGATTACAGCACCGGAAGTATTAGTTCGAATGACAAACACAGTATGTGGATGAACACCAATGTACATACAACTAACTATCCAAAGTATAGACTAGCTAGAGAAATAAAGTAATAACGTCAGCTGCAAAATGAACAAACAGATAGATGAATATTATACAGAGAGATTCAAACTTGCTAAAACTGAAGAAATAGGCCTGTTAATAATAAAATTATTAATTTAATAAAAGAATAATACTAGTTTATAATATGTTATCGACGGTTTAAAAATTGTGTTGACATTATTTGTTTTATTGAAGGTAGTTAAAAGAAAATTCAGTTTCACGACATACTTTTTTTAATAGAAAATTTAATAGTCTATTATTAAAATATCTACATAGCGTTAAATCGACGTTCACCAGATTTACATAAAAAGGTACATTTTGAGGTGGAGAAATTTTACAAAAAAATGATTATATTAGTTATTGGAGTTTTATAAATAACTTCTACCACGTTTTTCAACAGCTATGTTTTACATTTCAGGAATAATAAAATATTTATATAGAAAAGGATACTAAAAACTTAAACTATGAAGATTAGACGTCATATTATTACTTGTTTTAAGGGTACATATTTAAAATTACCAAAAGTTAAGAATATATTAAATATAACTGAAATGTCATTCCATATCACTTACCATCCTTAAGACTGACTGACTAGTCATATTGCTTGTTTAGTTACCATGTTTAAATTATTAATGGAAACTTTATCTACCTAATTGCTACTTTAAAAATTTTTGAACAATTACGATTATAAAGTTAAAAATTGCCATTATTATTTTAGACAAATCGATTTTCACACAATAAATAATACATCTATTAATTTTCTTGAAAAATTTTTGAATAAATTGAATATAATTTACTTTTTATTAAATTGATACAAAACTAATCAATACAAAATAGAGAAACTTGTAAATCTTATAAGACAAAGTCGGGTAAGTTAAGCCATTAAAGCCTGGATCACACGATACTGGTTTACCCGCAGGATTGGTTGCTTGATTTTGTAACAGGAATAACGATAGGTGTCGTCATGGGTGTTAAGATGGTTCTTACCGATGTTTGCCCCACACGATGCTCGATTTCAGAGATTTTTATATCCAGCCGACTAGCAGCAGTTGTGATAGTGTCCCCTTGACTATAATTTTCAAAAAATGCGTAACCATGGAAATAAAAATCCACTGATTTCAATGCAAGCTGGAGGACAGAAAAATCTAGCCAAGGAAAAAGTACCGGAAATAGGAAAAATAGGTCAAATAGGATGCCACAGAGCAAGCAGTGACGTCATTTTCCATCACATGACCCTTCATAGCACCCGGCAAGTAATTTAGCCGGCGGACCAGCATTTACTGAGTCAGGCATTATACCGAAGTGTAAACGGTTCATTCCTTTATTTAATTTAATTTAAAATTGGCATAATATTTAAAATATTCAGAAGTACAGCTCAATATACTTTTGATAGTATAAAATTATCTTGAGACCATGTGCTACTTGCAATTTTATAATAATTTTTTTAAATCTGGAAAACCTATATCTAATTCTTCATTAATGGAAACAATTAAAATTTATATCTGAGAAGTTCTTCAAATCTGCTTGAAGTATCTGGATACCGGATGAGAAAGTACAGGATATCAAAACTGCTCAGATATATTTAGTTACGTAATTGTCCAAATTTCACAAACACCTTACAAACAATTTCATTTTATATAATATGATCGCTTTATAGCTGATATAAACCATGACACGCTGAAAAGATAGATGCTGGTAGATAAATAATATAGGCAATGAGAAATAGGTTTATGTATAAATTAAAATACATGTATGCACATTTCATGTAGACTAGATAGACGAGACTGTGTGGATTACTTTACCTATTTTTTGTTATAAGTACCGTAAATAACTATAAATTAAAGTTACCTATATATATACATATACAGGTATTCATGGATTTATTACATTTTTATTGAGTGCACTACTTCAATCAAACTTTCAGATAGCAATAGACGTGATTAATGGACTTTCGTTTTATTTTTAATTGTGTTCATGTCTTCTGGTATATTGAAAAATATTTTCTGTAGAATTTTATTTTGACATTATAGTACCAAATATCAATATGGTTGAAATTAGCTTTTTTATTTATTCTTTTTACTCATAAGTTGATATAAATCTCTTATAAATACAAATTACCATTATTATTCCATAAGCAGAACTTTATGATTCCGTCTCTTCAAACACACAATCACAGGGAGTTACTTTAAGCTGTTTTTTTTTTTCATGTAAAATAATAATTTATCAAAAAATTCATCACAAACATAATCTATGTGAAAAAATTGCAGTCGAAAATATTATCTCAAAGAAATTTAAAACTTCCAAATTTTACAACGATGACAAGGAGAGTATTATTGATAAAACATATTTTCGTTATTCTAATAAAAACGTTATTGCATCAAAACGAAAATACAACAATTTTTTTATATTAAAAGTTATATATTTTCAAAAGAATTCACTTCATACAGTTTTGAGTAATGTAGATAAAAAATTTTGACTTTCGTTTAAAAATTTTATGCGTTATTATTTATAACAATAGACAACCCGCGTCAACGATTATTTCTTTGGAACTATGGAAGTGACGTACTATATAAGATCTGTAAGATAAGTGCACTCCCGTTGAATTTACTACTTAAGGTGTGTTTACCAAATTTTATAGGAAACAGTTTATAATGTTAATGAACACTTTTGATTTTTGGACACCAATTTTTAGTTCCTTTTTAAATACAATCTGCGAAAACAATTTGCAATATATGTCGATATTATTATCTGTTCTCGAGATAATCGAGATGAAAAATTATGAATGCACATACACACCAAAACACACAGACATCTCTCCAAAAAAGTTGGATTTAGACTCTAGTGACTTTGGAACGTAAAGATATATCAAAATTCGGAACTTACAAGGTCAGCCCTTTTACAAAATCATATCATTCGGACGTAAACAATAACCCATTGCCCTTAAAACTCTCCTAACATTATTTCATGAGATTGTAACAATGAGCCATGTTAACGTATATAATATTCTATTGGGAGCTATAGTTTCGAACACCTTATACGATTGCATCATACGGTAAAAACCATTATTATTTTAAAGTTTTTGAGAGAGAATATTTCATCATGGTAACACCAGTATTATCGAAAACTTTTTAGAAAAAAATTCATTAATACTTTTTTGTTTTGTTTTTCGGTACATATATAAAACAACATTATTGTTTAAAAAAAAAAAACAAACTTTTTCGTTTTATGAACAACATTTTATGAATAGTAATCTCTAAGTACAGTGTTTTTTCCGGGGAATTATTTCCCATTTTTTTTGTTTATAAATTCTTAATAACTAATGTAATACGGGTTTAAAATTTGTATGAATAAAACATCATCTCTCTTGCTTGACTAGAAAGTTATTTAACAATTTTATGTATCTCATATAATAGCAGTTACCAAAATTAATTAATTAACAAACCCAGTAAAAAAATGGCGTTGTTATGAGCACTTCCGTGAACTAAAAAATTAATTTTTGAAATATACATTCCCTTAAGGACACACAATAAAAATGTTTTACAACATAATATAAATTAATATTGGGCAGAAAAGTATCTTTACTTTTATTCTATTTTTGTCAGTCTCAAATTAATTATATTGTAACTAAATCACTATCAGTGTTTTCTTGAACAATTGTCTCATATTTATCTGTATTTATTTATGTATTTTTCATAACGATGAACTTTTGCGGAGTCAATTATATTACAAGAGTGTTAACCTCAAATGTAAAACTTTGTTTTTTAATTTATAATTTCTGTTATTCTTTTCTTTTTTATTGTTCAATAAGATTTTGTCTGTTTATGTATACGGTTTGCCTGATGAAGTTGTGAAATACAACGACAAGTTGTAGCATTTGAAAATATAACACTTGTATTTTTCTGTTGAAAAAAACAAGTCCCGAATAAGTATGTTCAAGTTCCTGATAATTATAGCTATCATAATTAGTATCATGAATGAGATTAATAGTTTGAATTAAATTTTACGTGTTTTAATGTCTAAGTAAGAAAATAAAATTGATTGTTACGATGTAGACCAAATATGGTTGTATGATTACAAAAAAAAACAAATACTAAAACTTTTTTAAATTTTTTATTAGCATTCAAAGTTTCTTTCGCAGAAATTTTGAGTAAGATTGATGTAAGACTAAAGGATAAAGGTCTATTCACATATATCAGTCACGGCACAGTTCAGTCATCGTCAGTCAGAAATAACCAGTCTACCTACACATATTCATCACGTGTCAGTTCAATCACAGTTCAGTATTCGTGCTATCCTTGTTCCTTCAATTGTTTGTGTATTATCATACTGCATACAACAAAAAATGACATCAACCAAGTAGTAAAAATAACGTTGACGACGAATTTAAAAATGATTGATAAGTGACTGAAGCCACACTGCATCACTGAGATTGAACTGTGACGGGCAAGTATAGATACCTCTCTATAGAATGTCTTCTAAGAATATTTTTTCTGACTGAGATGGAATTAATAAACTGTGACGTGAAAGATGCGTGAATATACCTTTAAATAGTAAATATGGCAGACTGACAGTAATTTGTTTTTAATTATTTTTTATTATTTTAAAGAAATGTTGGTATATGTTGGTTATTTAAATAAAAATAGATGTGTTCCGTAGTCACAAATTAAAACATAAAATAATAGCCAGCAAAATACACTTCTACTTTTAGTATCCGGCGGAGAAATAACATCAGTAGATAATATGACGTTTTAGAGTTTTACTCTGACAGCTAGAAATAACGAATCCTCAAGTTTATACTATAATTAGAACTCATAAAAAAAATAATCTGTAAATCCGGAGCAATTATTATTTTGCAAACAACGTTCGAAGTAAAGTTACATTTATGTGCAAAATCTAAGAATTACAATTACTTTTGCTACCCGCCCTTGCATCGCAGTTTAAACTTATTAACCTTCGTGGAATTAATTATGGATCATCAATTCATTTTCATGTCAATTAAAAGCGATTAATAGAAAATGCAAAAATTTTACAAACCTTACAGCAGATTTAATGAATTTTTGTATAAAGAAACTCACCTGAAAAAAAAGAATATATTAGAAAAAATTTTATAAATTTTCTCAAAATTCTCATATTATGATTTACTACTCATATTAACATTTGGTTAAGGATCAATTAAATATTGATTAAGAAGTTTTAGGACTTATAAGTACTGGGGAAACAACAGTTCTTTGTGGGTAGTGAATGAATTTTGGATAAATTTTAACTGATTTAATAATTGAAAAGTTTTTAATAATATTTTTGACATAAGCATTGATTTGTTTCTTTCGAAAAACTACAAATGTATATTTAAATATTAAAGTCATTTTTAGGTTACTTTTTTTATCGTAAAACTATTTTCTTAATAAAATTATTATAAAACTTTTCGTCTAACGTGATTTTATCGATATGTATTTTAACATATATAGATATAAAATTTTCATAAAATGTATGTTTACTACGAGATGTAATTTGCATTTTAATCATAACTTGCAGATATCCACTTACTGATATCGTTGCTTGTTTACTAAAAATTATAAAGAAAATGGATTTAAAATCAGTGGTGCACATCAAATGTAAAAATAAAACTGATCAAAATATCGTTTAAATTTTTAATATATTCTACATACACTACAGAGTACAATTTCTGTAGTCCTAACTTTTTAATTTAAATTAAACAATTATATTGATTGATTTGAGATACAAAGTGAGAAAATGAGAAAAAATAATTAGGTAATTGTAAAAAATGTTTCTTCAATCAAAGCCTTTTTCCATTACGAACAGAGTACTAAAATTATTTTTGTTATCTTTAAAAATATAGAAATTATGTAAGTTTTAATATCCTAATTAGATAAAATAATGATACTCTATAGTGATATCCCCATAGAGATTGCATGTAAAACATCGTTTTCAATAAAGGCATGAAAAATAATCTTTAAAAGCTTACAACTAACAAACAATTTTATGATTATCTAACAACAACATGTTCCTCAACGAGCCTAGCTTTATAAAACCAAAAAACAATTATTTGAAGGCTCAATCCAGAAGTTGAATGGCTAAACAAAAGACAACAGCAAAAATAAATTTTGGTACAACATTGAAATTAGAAATAAAGTCAAAAGATTAAGTTTGAACCTACCAATAAACGATTCAATTCAATAAAAAATAGTATCTTTGTCTAGTCTTATAAAAATGATACCGTTCTTAGTTTTCAGTTTATACACCTGCTATTTATTTATAGATAATTTCCTGTTTAAAATGAACTTTTCTACTGAGAAAATTTTAAAAACGATTGACCGGAATGCATTTCTATATAAATATTTTAATGTTGGAGATCAATAAAAACATTATAAATATGAAACTTAATTCTAGAAATTGATAAAAAAAAAGTTTAATATGGAATTTTGCCATCAACTATAATCAACCTAATAAACGGAAAAAAAAACACAATTACCTTTACCATGAAATGAAAACATGTAAGAGTTGTGACGAGAGCTCGAAATTGCAATCTTTCTATTCTCTCGATGTTAGGGGCGAAGAGTAACCCGTTAATCTTCAATTGGTAATTGAACCAATAATAGAGTAGAAAAAATTGTATGGTAGTAGAGTTATTTCCATCAGAATACACATTTCAAACCTTGCTCTTCAGGTCACTAAGAGTAACAAGCAACCAGAGCAAAGTAATCCAAATAGAATTTAAATATCTTCAAAATTAGGTACATTTTAGGTGCTT
Source organism: Chrysopa pallens (assembly GCA_020423425.1). Lineage (NCBI taxonomy): Eukaryota > Metazoa > Arthropoda > Insecta > Neuroptera > Chrysopidae > Chrysopa > Chrysopa pallens. Next base: position 87,787,168 of record CM035591.1, read on the forward strand.
GATAAGGGCTGCAAAATTAAATTAGGTGTTAAAATTTTTAATTAAGAAAATATTTGAATATTTCAATTATTAATTTCAAATTTGAATACTGTACTCAGCTAGCTAGCTTGAGTTATATATGTGAATCTTTTTCGTGAAAAACAATTATCTTCTTTGCACTTTTTCATTATTTTATATTATAATGGTTTGGAGGGAACATTTGATAATTGGGATACGGCAATATAATAAATGTTTGAAACAGTAGGAAAGGATAAAGAGAATGATGTGAACTTTATATCATCACCACTGTATTTAACTGTACCATGATTAACACTGACCCTACTTTAAATTGTCAATATTTGATAACAATCAAAATCGTATGTTAATTATATGTCAATAAGAGTGTTTCTAGTAATTATTTTTGTACGATTTTGAACAAGAGGGAGATGTTGAGAAATTCAAGGCAGGGATTGAATAGGAAAACTAAATTGATTAAAGAATACGAAGCGAAATAAAAAGAGGAATATGACTAAGAGCTATACTATTACACAACATTCAATTAATACTACAAAAATTGTAATGGAAATAAACTTTTTATATCGTTTGAATAATGAATGAATTCTAAACATATTTACATATATGAAATTGAGTAAATAGTAAATAGAAAAAAATTAATTCAATATATATCTTCTTAACCATGCACCGATACGTACTGCATACTTCCACTTTCTAGGTAACTCAAGTGGTTCTATCTGCGTGATTTAGATCTTAAGATCTTTCTTTTTTTTTTTAAGATTCTATTCTTCACTGAATTCTTAATAAAAGAGGGTCCAAAAATTATTTAATTTAATAAAAAATTAATTTCCGAAAAGAAGGACTAATTTCCCTAGCAAAACCAACGAATAAAGAGTACATGGAATTACTAATCGAAAATATTTTATGCAACGCAATAAAATAACAATATTGCAAAAACGAAATACTTTCCAGAAACGTTTTGAAACAATAGATACTTCATATCATACACACATACTGAGGAAAATGTGAAAACTTACACCAATAGTTTCGATATATGGTATAGAAAATAAATTGAACTCCGAGTGTTTTGAAATAATGTGAATAAATTAGACAAATTTTGAAAATGAGAGACGCAGAATATTATAACTGTGCGATTTTTCCATAGAAAATGACCTCTTATCGTAAAATCAGCCATAAAATTTTTCTTGTAAGAGAAATATAGAAAACAATATAAAGCCTATAACTTATGCGTTTTTGAATCAATTTTAATTTAATTTGCGAATTTTGTTTAGTATTGAACCTAGTTTGACATTTGGTTAAAGTAGCAATTTATTTGAAAATATTTCTATATTGTTAATCTCAGGAATAGAAATATTTTAAAATAAACTGATTCGATGTTCGTTATAAAGAGTGGAAAAATATTCGAAACCAAACGTAAATTAATCATAAAAATATTTCATTCGATTCGTAATTGATAATTTAATTATCTATATATGGGAAAACATAATTTCTATATATTTCGATATTAAATATGGAATTGAATCAGAACAACATTTATATATACACAAAATAGTCATATTTTATATACACAAAATAACCGGTATATTAACACAGTGCCGATTAAATTCTTAATATCTTCCGGTTTCATTTCTCGTCTATCGAATATATAAAATGAAAACTAATGTTTTTCTAAAAAAAAATATAAACTTATACAATCGTAACAAGTAGAATTACATCGAAATAGACGATACGACGATAGCATTGCAAAATATATTACAACATTTCTTAAAGTATTACAAACGGTATGAGGTACATTTCCGTCTGATGTTCTTCCTTTTAATAAAATCCAACCACCACTATCAGTAAACACAGTAAACTGAGACAGTGTGTTTTTTTTTTCTTCTGTAACTTCCTTGCAGTGATAATCAAATAATATAATATTGTTTTTTCTTTATTTTGTAAAGTCATCGTAACATGTATAAGTGAAATGATTTGTTGATTTTATTGGATATTCGAAACTTGAAGATAATATTGTAAAATCCGTTGCAATATACACACACCAATTTAATACAAATTCCAAACAATATTGACAAGTATGCGCACGTGAGATACACAGGCAATTTTATGGAGTAAGCGAAGTCTCTCTAAAATTTTTTTGAAGTGAAACTTCTTTAGGCGCGACTAGGGAGTAACTCAGATTTTTTTTCTGACGGAAGTAACGTTTCCGCCATTTAAAAATAATAATAATTCTGATTGGTTGTAAGTATGTTTCCGCCATTTAAAAATAATAATTCTGATTGGTTGTAAGTATATGTCATATACTACACGCTTCTTGACTTAATTAAATTTTTTGAAAATCTCTAAATATACTTGTTTATTTATTACTTTTAAAATAAGTAAATTAAAAATAAATTTTCTGACAATTGCGACATTTTATAATATTTAATAACAAGGTTATATTGACATGTGCTGATCTAACCTTCAATTTGCTACTCTCAATTATTTTAAGAAATTATGATGACATTCAATTACCTGTTTCGAATGAATAATATTAATATAACATTTAAATAATCTTTGTAAAGCACATGAATAATAAATATAATTAAATTATAATATAATATTTATTTATTTAAGTTAATATTTAATCATTTCAGTGATATATGTCGTCAACGCCAAAGAAGTTTCACTTCAATCGCGCGTAAAGGTTACACGCACACTTTTTTTTTCTTTTACTTAAGGTATATATAAGGTTGTGTTGTTTATGCTGTTAAAAAACTGTTGTCTTGTTTAGGCTGTTATCTTGATAAGAATGCTGGACTATACAGATGTGTCAGCTGAAAGGTTATAGGCTCGTTATATCGGATATAAGAAAAACTAAACAAGTAAGTGCCCCTACTGCGAAGAAAAACCAGCACTAGAAAGGGAAAGGGTAGTGTTTGTAATACTGTAAGACTTTTAATAAGCTTTCCGGGGGAAAAACACAAAAATAGCACTAGTTTTCCGATCGGAGCACATAGGACTTTAGGCGATATCGAAAAAACTACGCCCTCTTTCGTGAAATAAATGATATTTTTTGATTTAATGAGTCAAAATTACCTCCCGTAAAACGGAGTTAGATCGAATTTGTAAACGAGAAGTTCTTTTGATTTTTTTGGAAGAAAAAGATGTAAAATTTCTTACTATTAAAAATTATTACACCTCACTTTAGAATGGACTTTCAGAATGCTTAAAGAAAACCGAAAGAGTAATTTTTCAAACCTTAAGAGATATAACAAAATTTCAATTTCCATAACCAATAACCTTATTTTCATAAATTTAGTCTTTACCCACTAATTTTGCAATAAGCGTAACATTATTGTGTACATATTTTGCAACAGAAATATAAGGATTATTAAATACGAAATGGATGTTTATCTTAAAAAATTGAAAGATAAATATGGCATACTAAACAAGCTAGCAGAGAAAACTATTCAAAATTGAATTTAAATATGCTCAAAATTAGGCGCTCAAATATTTAATTAAGAAAATTGAGTTATTATGATACTGCTGCCGAAATCATGCTGACAGAGCAATGTGAAGAAATGATAATTATAATATTATAAAGTGGATACCATATTTAGGTATTTTTATGATGTACCTTTAATAAATAAATTTGATCAAAGTGTACTAAAAAAATTCGTCCAAGATAAATCACTGAAGAAAAGTGTCAAGGTAGCATGTTGCACGGATGTATTTTTTTTGGCACACCTGATTTTATCACTTAGCAGGAAGCATTGAAGGAGAAAAAAAGAAGAATGTTTCAAAAATCAAAACTTGATTAAAACTTGAAAATATCAATTCAGGGAAAATCGAGTATAGAATCAAAAAAAGGTTGTAAGCAAAAACTAATGTTTTTTGTTCAAAGTAAATATTTTCAATTTAAAACTCGTGAGCGTGGGAGCAATCGAATTATTAACCCAGTATAATTCCCACAACATAAAAACAAAGTAGAAGTAACAAACTAAAGAATGAATAGAAAAGTTTGATTAATGAAAAAAAAGACAAGGGAAGGAAATATTACAGAATTAATAGAACCTCTTTAAAACATCACATATGAGATATCATGTGATTTAAGGTTCATTCATGGTTATACATCATCAATGTGTATGGGATGTTAGATGAAAATAAATTGGACAATGAACTGAACTGGGGTTTATTCACTTTGGTATGTATGGTCAATGACATTCATAGAAAAAAAGGGTTCGAAACAAAGTAAGTCTTTTTATTCCAATGATGCGTGTTGACAGTACCATATCAAAATTCGTAAATTTCTATCGTGTCTAGAAGGATAATAATAATTTTAGAATTCACAATTCTGTGTGTTATTTAACTTAAGGGATTTTCTTCTGGTTTTCAAATTTATTTTTAGCATAGATGATACTCTGAGTCTCTATATCTCATTCAGACTTCCAAACTTGATTCAAAATATTAAAAAAATTACTTCGCATTAAAGCAAACCAGTTATTTTTATTCAGATTATTGAAATAAATTATTCAAGTTTCATAAATATTAATTTATCTTTAAGATTAATAGGTTAGTTCCTCAAAATGATTTAGCTGCTGGTCGTTACAATTTTTAACATTTCTACCGAAGAACATTGTTTAATAGACAAAAAATATTGAATTCGAGACCCAAAAATATTTATAGTCTAATCGTTAGTGCGCTGGTAGAGGTTTTAAACAGATATTTGAAAAAGCATTTTCTGAACATCGAATATCGCACTGAATGAAGTCAACCTCTCTTAAAATATGTATTTATACTTATATAGAGCTATAAATATACTTTTTCGAAATTAAAAACATTAAATTTTGAAACCACCCTCCTACAAAGCTTAGGCTTTATTAAATGATCTAGAAGTGTTCAAGCTGCTTTAAATACCTACTCAAAATTATCTACCAGTCTCGCTGTATCATAATATGTACATGGTCTTTCAGATAAGTATTTATCATAAATATTTATTGTGTACTTGTGAACTGTAAGTCTACTTTAAAATAATAACCCTATTTATAGGTTGTCCAATGCAGTCATCTAAAAATATTTATATTATTTAAAATGAATTTCTGCACAGTCATTGTTGTTAATAGCATATTATTATTTGGGTGAACATATAGCTTCTCGCCCACTTTTTTCCTAGTCTGCAATTTGAATGTATTTGTGTCTGTAACTTAAATATTTCATCACTTTGTTCATTGCCTAGTAACATGTTATCGAAATAATTTTTGACTTCGAATGTGTTTGGGGACGGGTGTTTTGCCTCTACGTTTAGTCTGGATACTTAGATAGAAGGTATTGAAATACTTCCCTGAGTATTATACATGAAAATAAAGGCAGATACTAAAAGAAGTATTAATTGTGCTTGTACCTGCCTTTAGTACATGCACATTTATCTTCGGCACAAGTTAGCGGGTATCTTTACAGTAAATGTACTTACTTACAGTATCTATTTCCACATATTTTATTTTAAAAAATCGCTAATATTCCATAGTAACTGAATAAAATGGAGGAAATTTCGACTACAGCTAAACTTACCAGTAGAAATGGTAGCTTTTAGCATTCTAAATCAAACTCACACCATGCACAAAAATAAAAGCATGTTTTAGGCAATATGGGCAGTTCTTGGCCACTTTTGGCATTTTTTCGGTTTTTTTGCATTTCCCAAGAAAACGGTACATTTTTTGAATTTGGTCGTTGCTTAGCTATAGTCGAAATTTCGTTCATATTCCGATTGATCAACTAGTCCCGGTGACTATAAGGTTTGGGATTATATAGCATAATAACGCATTTTTGTCATTACAAATTACTGAGTTTCATCGCAAAAACTCGTTATTTGATGTTTCATTAGAGTAAGTTTTCGTGAAAAAAACAAGTATTCAAACAATTGCGTGAATATATATACAGCATCATGTTGGATATGTTGACGATGTGAGTTCGGTAGATGAATGATAATGAATTGAAACCATACGTTTCCTTTCTCTATTTAACTAAAACTAGATTAGTATTTCACAAATATTATTGTGAATGAATAGATGATGATACTTAATATGTGGTTGGTCTTCAAAAATAAATTAATTTAATTTACAGTTTAAATGATTGTAAATATAATACTCTATGTTACAGTATGCGAAAAGGATAATAAAATCACTGAGGCAAAAAATCACAACTTCAGAGATAGAAAGAGGATCTAAAGAATGAAAAACAAATGTTTTAAATTAGGTAATACACATTTTGTTTTTTATCGTGATACTTATTATGGAAGTGACATTTTTAAACAATTTTCAGATTTACGATTGAATTCTATGCATATGTTTTTGCTTGGATGTCCTTTTCAACCCCATAACTGTAGTATCCCTAGTCCCATTTATGCTATTATTCTGGCTTATGAGATTATTCTTACACAATCCGATTTAAGTATACATTTTTTTCCTACTTAGCTAAAACGACTTTCTTTCTTTTTTTTTTTTTTAAATCCATTTTGAAAAAACGTTCCGTCTTTTGATAATAAAAGCAAGTTTTGATTTTAATGAAATATGAACAATGTCCGGAGAATTTGGAGATTGAAATAAAAAATCCCATTTGATCGTTTCCAAATATTTGTTTATTCTGTCTAATAAATTAATTTCTAATCTATAGAAAACGCATATTGGAAATAGCATATTTGAGCTGATCTGGCGGAATTCAAAACTTTTTGAAAACCGTGTTTAATGCTCAAAAATTTGCAATTTCTGTGATTTATTTTTATTTATATAATAATAATAGTAATAATGGTGATTTAACGTCCTGTTTTCAGTATTTTATAATCTTTATTATTTTATAATCTTTAAAATTTATGATGGGGTTGGACTCGGTCACTTCATTCTTAAACCAGCGACGACAGTGTGCTCAATTAACTGTCCCGTTAATTATCATTGATCAATTGCTGCTTCCTGGATTCGAATCCGACAACTAGTAGTCTTTATGTTTAAACGCTTAAAGATATAAGTGTCTTTACGCAGACCAAAAAAGCGAAAAAATGGAACACTTGGGGAAAGAGGGGATGCGAGAATAAGCACCGAAGAGAATTCATTGATTTGTTTACAATGATTATTATCTTGATTATTAATTAATTCGAAAAAAAAACCGATGATACCATTTTTCCACTTTTTACCAACAAGGAATCAAAGTACTCAATAATTCTTTGTAAGTATTTTAGTTGATTATTATCTTCTTTCATGGATGTCACCAAATAAATGATCTTGAGAAAGAAAAACAGATATTTGACGAAATTCAACCGGAAATTAATGGCTTGGTTTTAGTCACTTATTGTTTGATTATTAGAAAAATTGTATTAAAAATACAAAATACTCATCTAAAGCGATAAAGATATAAAGTTTTATACTAAAGCAAAAACAGTTACAACCAATAAATCTTATTTGAAACATACTTTTATAACATTTTTATATTAGAAAGTTTCCCCGATTTGCAAAAGAGATTATTTCAAATTATCAAGTTTACTCTTAACACTTATTAGGTAAAAAGCATTTATAGCATTAGGTCGAGCACTAAAAACGATATTTTGAAATCATGATGCTCAACTCAATTTGAAATTTTCGAGTGGAATCGTAATTGAAAATATATTGGCTACAAGTCATAATTAGTAAGCAATTCAAATTTAAAATTAAATTTAAATCAAATTACCGGTAATAAGCTGTATCAAATTACATCTGGATACGCTAATTATACAAAATGTTTATTGTTTGTTTAGCCATACTAAATATACAAAGTGTTTCCTGTGTGTAATTTAATATCATTTTGATAACTTCCTTTTGAATGAATAAGTTTTGGCAGTGATTACTATCAAATTTTTATTTTGAAATTTGCCGACAAAATCAAGTATATAAGGGGAGATTTATTTATAGTCAACAGAAAGGATATATTATTTAAACTTGAATGTCTTCAAAAAAGTAAATTATAAAAGAAGAACTTGAAAGAAATGTATATTTATCATAAAAATTTCTTTTTAATTTATAGTTAATTCATTTTAATTAGTTTCCACTTTAAACAAATATCTCATAGTAAACCATTTAAGCATTCATATTTTGACAAGTGAGTTAATAGGTGTAAAATGGCTCGACAAAAGCGGCACATTTGCAAATGTGCAATTTATAGTATCTTTAATTAAATAAAAAAAAAAAATATTTACAACAAATAAATTTTGTTTGGAGGTTAAATTATCAAGATTGTCGTCGTCGAAATTTCCTTTTTTTAATTTCATTTACTCAATAAATAAAACCTACTCTTTTAGCAAGAATATGACATTTTTACAAACGATTAATTTTTCTGTGTGATGACAAGTATTGCTTTAATTATGCATGATTCTTAATGAAAAGTAATGGAAAATCCGTTTATATTTAATTATAAAAATGCACCACTTTTAATCATAAAATTTAATTTTCTTTTCTTGTGTGTGTAAACAAATAAAATGAGAAGCAAAACTTATAATACAACGAGAATAATTTGAGTACAAAAAAATAATAATTTAAAGAATTAAAAAAATTTGTACAGTTTTATGTATGCAGTTGAGTTGATTAGTTGAATTTTACCATTATTTTAATTTTCTTAGAGAAATGTGACAGAAAAGAGTGGGCACCCGGCAGTCCGATTTTAACCAAAAACTTCCAAGCATAACAACAGATACAAGTGAAAGCATATAATAGGTACTAAGAGGATAGAATAAGTTTTATGAATTTAGAATAAAACGTTTAATACGATATCGCTGCCACACACACTTATACGAACAAACACACACAGGAATCACACACATACAGACGCACCAATTAAATCCTAAAAACCAAGTTTTTTGGGCACATCAAAACATGTAATTCCGGCAGAAACTCCAAATCGTAATGTTGACACGACTACAATAATACCTTTATAACTAGTAGTAAAAAAAGTAAAAACAGATTTTGTACCAAAAAAGATGGATAGTTTTTTGTTGGAGATGAAAATTTTTAAACTTATAATATTCAACTGAAGCCATTAGTTAAAAGCAAAGTTATAACAATTTCTAAATACTATGTTATTTTAACAAACATCTTTTTTTGATTCTGCAGTTTATTCATGATTATTCAAAATGGTCCATTTTCTTCAAATCAATGCTGATCGCAAAAATAAAACACAATTTTGAAAATAATCTGGTAATGTTTGTTCTTATTTAACGAAAAATTTATGAATAAAGCTAAAATTTAATTATTACGTTACACCCACGGATTTATCTTTAAAAGAAATAAAATGAATTATCAAAATATTTTATTTATAAGCAGTAAAATAAATTATGTTCATGCATAAAAAATTTAGTAAAATATTTTATTAAAACAGTATTTTGTATTCATAGTTGTAGAGAATGACGTCAAACAACTTTATTAGTTACTACACACATGCATGCACCTGATCAACCATGAAAATTAACCTAATTCAAGGATACTGTAGGTTTTTCATTATAATATATATAATATTCAATGAACTTGAAAGAAAAAAAGGTTCACTGTGACATTTACTTTGATTTTCTATTTTCAACAGATATACTCGGTATTTATTTATATTTAAGGGAATTAATAAAAAAATCTTATTAAGAAAACACAAGCGATTCATGATGATTGGATAAATATCTATTAATATTTTTATCAAAGCTTTGTAATCATTTGTCTAAAATTTTATCATCCATCTAAATAATGATTATACATACATAAACTTCTTAAAACTAACAAACCAATGTCTTTTGACAATTCAACAAAAGTATAAAGTATGGGAGTTTGAGGGAAACCAGCTCGTAATCAGTGCTAAAATAATTAGGATTGCAGGTGACAACAATCTTAGGTAAGAACTCTTCCTAAGCTGTCGTTTAGATAAACAATTAAAACAACTAAACATTACAAAGATCATTTCCATGTATGTATACTATAGAGAGTGAGTGAGTGTATGAGTTTGTATACTGTATTGTAAGTTATAAGTACAGTACGTTGTAAAATACCTATCAGCCTAGGTACTGTTTATATGTTTGTTATATATACGTAGAATGTAGATACTAAGTTAATTAATACATTTGCCGCTGGACTGTCGGGAAAGAATCATCTCAAAAATAAACAAAAAATAATTTGTAAGTGCTTTTAAACACGATGAACCCTAATTTTTCGTTCGGAAAATGTTGGCAGAAAAATGTCAAGAATCACTGGTTTGCAGGTTTTTATGTATGTTTTTAGCTTTGTGAATGCAAGCTTAACGGATGGCTTAAGTTCAGGGATTCAGAAAATAAACTGAATTGAAGAAAAATAATACGTGAGTATTAAATCCAACTACGGAATTGGAGCATTCTATAATTATTTATTTAATTTTATTGATTTAAAAATGAATAAAATATAGAGAAATAGTCAATTACATATAAAAAATACTGAATGAACGAATGAATGGAAATCCCAATTAGTAAATAAGTATATATTGGATAAAAATAATATGTGCTTTTGTGCACAAAGCTCTCTTTTTAAATTGACACAAGAGTTTTTATATACATTTTATAAACATAATGACTGACTATTATTGTCAATAAACTTGTATGTGACCTGTAAATAATTTATAAATGTTGGAATAAATAAATATGTTTTTACAAAAAAAAAAAAAAAACTATGATGTCAAACACGCAAACGACCTCTATATAGGTATATAGTTTAAGAAAAAAAAAACCGCCGTTATCATTAAGAACCGTTACACCTCACCAAAAACCATGTATTAATATCGGATATTATAACTGAATCGCTCACTGGGTATGCTTTTGCCTAGTGTGCTATTTGAAAAAAAACTATAAGCAAAAAACGTTCTGTTGGAGTATGCTAACAAATGAAGACCTGGAATTTTCCTATTTATTTGTAAAAGCGTCTTTTAAAAATAAATTTTTGTTAATCAATTCGGTGAATTTTTATCTGCTAAGAACAAATCTCTTACAGAATAATTTTGAAACAAAGTCTCGCTTTCGAGAAAATCAAATTTAAAATTTCGATAAAATATGATCATAATTTTTAATTGGCTCACAAAATTACATTAGTTTGAGAAATTTTTCCATATTTAGAGATACATTCTTAGGAGTTTCTTCAAAATATCTAATATAGGATATTTTTAAACATGTTCCTAAATATTTTGAACATAATACGAAATAAAGTTATTAAGTCATATTCGTTATAGAAAAACTACATGAAAAACAAAGGTTTGAGATATTCAATAGTACACATGTGACTTCCGTAAAATTTTTTTGGAGACCTGGTAAGCAATTTCTATAAACTCCGTAATATTTATTATTTTGATTATCGTTTCTACTCAAAAACCCATGGGAGATATATTAATTAGGCTACCTGCAATATCTTATATCTTTAAATGAGCAATTCTTGTATATAATATATATATATATATATATATATATATATATATATATATATATATATATATATATATATATATATATATATATATATATATATATATATATATATATATATATATTTATAATTGGAATCTCGGAATCGGCTCCAACGATTTTCATGAAATTTAATATATAGGGGGTTTCGGGGGCGATAAATCGATCTAGCTAGGAATCATTTTTAGAAAATGTCTTTTTATTCGTGTTTTATCGATTCGAGTAGTCTCAACTGAAAAATATGACTCTTCCTGACATCTATTGGCGAATAATAATACTATTTTTTGTATAATAATACTATTTGTTGCTTTAACGACACAACAACAGATGGCGAAGTCAATGAGTGTTTGCAACACAATTTAGGATTGACGTTTTACATCGAATGTTTCTTACATTTTTTAAAATTTACTTGACGGTTTAAATATATATTTATTAAATACCATAAATTTTTTAAATAAAAAGGTTCTAAATATATTTATCATCAAGTTTGCCGAAGCAAAACATTGAATGCTTTTTTATCAAACAATTTCTGCAACAATCAATATTTAATAAGGTATGTGGAGGTCCCCAAAAACAGAGTTTTTATTGTTATTGTTAAACCATTTGTACCTATAGATAAACAGATAGACAGTTTGATTAAAAATTTATTAGTAATTAAATAAACTTTGTACGTGTTTTGTTTTTAAATTTATAACTCTTTAGTCCATGCGATAGGTACAAAATTTTGTGAGTCACTCTTTGTCTCAAAACTATTCGGAGTTACAATTCTTTATGCTTTTTTAAAATACAACTTAACCGTCATTGAGATATTTGTATGAGGATAAAAAGTAATTCGATTTAGGAAAAAATGCACACTCGAATACAATTTATACAAATAATTCAAAGGAAAAATATTTAATTCAATTATCTTTTATTACTTTTTCACCAGTATGATAAATCCAGCCAACTAGTTACTGGAGCTATGTGGAACTTTATAGTGTAGCCTCCAACATATAATAGTCTTATCATTCAAAAATTAAAAAACTGAAGTTTAAATAATAACATATTTTGTCTAACTTATAAGCATATTGTAAACGACAACATATTTTATGCTATCTATGGTATAGTTTTTAAAAGGGAACGAAAATGTTATCAAATTACGCAGAAACTACTGATAATTTGTTATGAGCTTTAAGTGATTCAGGATTGTAAGCATATCTTTTTTTAAATATATACAGATTAAACTTGTGAATAACTACTTCAGGATGGCGAAATATTTAAGGGACGCTCAACACATTCTTAATAAGGATATCAATTCAAAACGTAAATTCTCATGAAGAAATTATGGATAGTAACACTTTTTATTAAATATTTAAAACACTATGTATATATCGTAGGCACTACCTCAGCCTAATGTACACTAAACAACTAACCAATAAATTTGTTAAAAAAATGTTGAACATTTTCTGATTATCAAACATGAAATATTGAAAATACTACTGACTCAGTGACTATGTTTTAAATAACTGATAAAAATACATTAAACACATGCCTGTCCCATAAAACATATTTGATTGAATATTCAAACAAATGAATTGCGCACCATGTTATTATTTTATTATTCTCAATTAAACTAAATCGATGATTAATAAAAAAAAAAAAACAAAATTCATGTCACAGTGTTTCTAATCAAACTTCTCCGAAACGAGCTTATTGATTTTTATGAAATTTTTTGTATATACATGGTAGGTCTGATGAATCTGTAGACTTTAATATTGCAACGAAAATAATAGGGTGTCAAATTTATCCTGATTTTCATACAGTTTAAATATTTCCATTGTTTTAATGGAACAGTTATTTTTGTAGGAAAAAGTTTATAGACAGGAAACTCGTGACCGCTTTGAGTAACAGTCCTTTAAGGAAAAATTTTTTTGCTGAATCATCAGTCATGGTAAGTTCGGTAACCACCTTCTGGCTTGAAACAATACTGTATGTCAAGAGCTTCTATATATTTAAAAAATGTTCTGTACTATTATTAAAATGAATTTTAAAAAAAAATTAAAAAAAAAAATGTTCAAATAAAAATTTTATTTTTTAGAACATAAAATTTTGTATTAAAAAGATAGAGTAAACCTTTAGTATCTTATATATTTAAATGAGCAATTCTTGTATATATATATATATATATATATATATATATATATATATATATATATATATATATATATATATATATATATATATATATATATATATATATATATATATATATATATATATATATATATATAAAATAGGAATCTCGGAATCGGCTCCAACGATTTTCATGAAATTCAGTATATAGGGGGTTTCGGGGGCGATAAATCGATCTAGCTAGGAATCATTTTTAGAAAATGTCATTTTATTCGTGTTTTATCGATAATTTTTTATACTGTAATGATATATTTGTTTAATATTTAAAGTCATTGGAGTGGCTAAGTGTTAGCGTGCTGGACTCGTCTTCCGCCTCGACGTAATATAATTTACAAAAAACACAATTTATAAAAAAAAAAAAATTCCGATCAAATCTCGGTCATCCAGGTCCTTTACCATTAAACTATTCATAGTAGTAAGAAAAAATGAACAAAAATTGAAGAGCATTAACCTAACGCGTATTATGTCCACCAGTGGTAATTTGATCGGACAGCTAAATAGTGTGTATATCGAAAAAACATTTTGGTTACGGTTTCTTACACATACTATATTTATATAATCGTAATGTGAAACTATTTTTTTAAACATTATTTTAAACATTTAAGTATTTAACCAAATTAAATAAAAACAGCTTCGATTTTTAACCGTACAATAATTAATACCTCGGGTCCAACAGTGAACCATAAGCAAGACGTACACAGTGAACTATTACATACGCCTGGGAAAATGACAGAAAGCTTACAGCCTCTTAAAGTTGTGGACAAAGTAAGATTATCTGCTAAATGATAGAGAATATTTATATCAATTTAGACTGAGGTTATACTAGCGTTTAGAAACAATCGTAAATTGGAAAAAATTGTATACTTCAATTTTATGAATTAAGAATAAAATAGTATAAAAAGAAGCTTTTGACAAAATAGTCGTTAAATAGAGATTTCCAACTTTTGGAACCAAACCTTACCAGCGGACGAAACATTACCAGCGTTCTTGTTTTTGTTATGAACAATCACGTCTTATCGTTGAGGTTTATCTCTAAAACACTATAAGAATTATATAACAGAAACACTCAACCAGGCAGTTTAGGTTTGTTGTCAAGAGAACTTAGAAAATATATTTTTAGTTTTATTTATATCGTAGTTCTTCAATGTGTTCTGGCGGGTGGATCAATATATCCAGTACACACTGAAAAATTCCGACACCTTTACAAAAATACAAAAATAAACAATTGAATACATAAATTGCAAATCAAAAATACAAAATTTTCAATAAGAAATTTAAAGTATACTTATAGAATTTCGGAAGTAATATTAAGTAAAAATTGATTCACTGTGGGTCAGTGTACCCTACTTTATTATTATTATTATTATTATTTTTAATTTTTTTTTTTTTGTTATTACTAAAAATACTAAGAATTTTCATACACACACATATATACAACTTTCATTCAAATAATGTCTTCCAAATCATCTTTTTTGAATAACCTTTTTACTTTTTCAAATATATAAAATGTAATGGCCACAGCAGGGAAGTAATGGCTTACTGGTGGAACGTGATTTACATGGCGTTAAGGTCTTAAAAAAAGACCTTAACGCAAATCACCAACAAGCTCTTGTCTATTACGAGAAGAAAAAATATATTTAAGTAATACATCAACGTCTTCTTTTTTTTTTTTATACAAAACGTATAAAAATAATTTTTTACATGCTCCTTAAAGCTTAAATAGTATTTATCATTGAAAAGAAAAGCTGACTGGCTATCTATACATAACATGGGGCAACATTATTTATGTACATAATATATAATATCCTGTTCACATACGTATCGATTGTCTTGATAACAGCTGTAACTGTTTTGATTGAATTTTACTCTACCATTTCTACAGCATGTAAATAGGATATATCATGATATTTAATAGTAACCAACTATTATAGTAGACTGTGGCGGGGCGTAAGAAGTTTGTTTTAATATTATTATGCCATGTCTGATTTTTGAAATGGGATCATAATATTCATAAAAGATATTGAATCTTAATCAAATTTATTTATAATAGGAAATTACTACATTTGCATGTAAGGAAACAAACCCAATCACATAATAATATAAAAAATGGAACATATCAAATATTAAATAATGATTCGTGATCAAACAATACAATCAAAGTTCCATTGACGGAAAACGCACTAAAGAATATTAACCCAGTGATAGTTCTTATCAATTCGGTGGATAATTCTGATAATTCGGGGCGTATGGGTAAATACAGACAAATATGTCCAACATGAAATTTGATTGGAAATGTAGCTTTAAAATATATCGATAATTCTAATCATACTTTCTAAATCAGGGATTTTATTCATGTAAAATTTCTGATACGGATATCGATATTAGATTTAAAAGGAATTTTGGGAAAATAAAATTCCAATTATTTTGCTTTATTAATATTTTCTGAATTAGTATTTGGCATTAAAATGAAACTTAAAAGTTTTATATAATTCTCAAAAATGTATAATTTCAGCTAGGCATTAGATTACGCCCCTAGCCGAAATTATACGACATTTATATTTCGGATTCGGTTACGCGATTACGGTTACAAATATATTTTCATTTCGAATATCCGATAGTTTCGGTTACGGATATATCTCTGTTTTTATTAAAGAGAATGACTTTAGAAACATGAAATGGATGATGATCGCCCATTAAAAAATTCTCGGAAAAAGTAGGAGTTTAAACAAGTTGTATCGTCACGATGATAAACAGAGAGAACAAGCATCGAAGATGTTTCTATCTTTATTGTACAAATATAGCGTGTATAGATTTTTCTTGGCCATATAGCGCTGAGAGTGTTTATCTACGTTGGAAACAAACTTGTTCTAGATACAACTTCTACCGAATCTTAGAATATATTTGCAAAGTAAATAAAAATGA
The DNA here is from genome assembly GCA_020423425.1 of Chrysopa pallens. Classification (NCBI taxonomy): domain Eukaryota; kingdom Metazoa; phylum Arthropoda; class Insecta; order Neuroptera; family Chrysopidae; genus Chrysopa; species Chrysopa pallens. Next base: position 87,803,732 of record CM035591.1, read on the forward strand.
AATTGTCATTAAATTATTTGTAAATTGTTCGTGCAACTTTTTGAAAATCCATGTCAGCAGATAAATTACAATAGTTAAATACATTCAAAATATTCTGAATACATGGATATGCATATCCTACAAAGTAATTCCTAACTTTCGTTTTTAATGATAATATAAAATCATATATTACATGTTGTGCTAGAATGATAAAAGGGTATTATTTCTTATCAGATTAAAATAAAAAAATATTATTGATAGTAAACATTTTCCGACGTTTGAGTTCGTAAATGACGTACATAACAATCGTATATAATTTATTAAATATTTTTTGTTTTCTTTTATTATTATTTTATTTTATCTTTGTACTGTTAATAGACATTCACTATAATCAAATCAATTTTTCAATGGCGGAAATTTTTACGTAATCTTAGCGAATTTTTATTCCTCGAAACAAAACTATTGAAAACCTTAAAAAAGATCATACTGGACTTATAACCGTAGGACAAAAGGGACAAATATTTATTTCCGATTCCTAAATTGATTTTGGTTTTTTCTAAATGATTTGAAGGGTGATAATAAAATTTCTACTAAGATAAACTAAGCATAAATATGCTTCAAAGAGAAGGTTTTGAAGAGGCTAATGAGTTTAAAAATTGTATTATCATAAAGTACCTCAGTTTGTCGATGAGTGCAAGTTCTATTAACAAAAGGCTTCATTAAAGAATTTTAATTATTACTTTTTATTTCCCAATAAAATATTAGATAAGTAAAAAAAAATTAATATTTTTATACTCGACATATATACGATATGCCAGAGTTTGTTGCTTTAGAAAATACTGACCGACTTTAGAGTAAATTTAATATACTCTTGCATATTGTATGTATGATATATATATATATATATATATATATATATATATATATATATATATATATATATATATATATATATATATATATATATGATATATATATATATAAACCTTAACCATTTTGATTTGGGAAAAAAACAATATATAGAGTATATTAAATTTACTCTAAAGTCGGTCAGTATTTTCTAAAGCAAAAAACTCTGGCATATCGTATATATGTCGAGTATAAAAATATTAATTTTTTTTACTTATCTATAATAATATATATATGTATATTTATATATATATATATATAAACCTTAATCATTTTGATTTGGGAAAAAACGCTTTGAATGAAAATTGTTGTCAAGTATCTTATAGAATTCATTATGACAAACTGAATAGCTGCATTTCCTTCAGGAAACACACTACTACTTATAATATAAATGAGTCATAATATAATTGAGTAAGAAAAACAATCAGTTTTATTACATTAAATAATATAAACAACATGATATGATAACGAATAGTCCAATAAAATATTAAATTACGATACCAAACGAACGAATGTTATTATTTATTCTAAATAATATGTAATAGTGGATAGAATATATTTTATGGTAAAAATATAAAATCCACATATACTGGGAATGTCTGAAATGCTTTCATTTAATTGAAGTTTACAAATAGCCAAAATGTTCTTAGTTCAGCGTTCTATGTTCTGAAGATTTTCATTTATGAAGAGTAAAAGCTTATTGCAAGAAGCACAAAACTACATGGCACACTCAGTTTTTATATTTACAGCAAATTGGTGGTCTGTAAAATACTTAACGATGGAAAGTATTTAAAATCTAGGGAGTTTTCGGCTCTAAAAAACAATAACGCCACCAAAAACATAAATACAAGATTTAATTAATACCCAACTGTTTGTTGGTCCTAAAATTTAATGTATTGATGGAAATGCAAAACACATTAGAACTAAACAAATTGGATAAAAAGTATTTGGGATCGTCAAATGTGTGTATGAACAACTTTTGATTATTAATGTTATAACTTGGCAGACCATTTGAGATCAGTAGAAGAAATACTAAGTGTGCTCTATTTGCATTCACGACTAATCATATATTCAGTAGTATGTATGTCACTTCTTGTCAGGCTTTTTTAACACGTCGTGCCTAGACCTTTAGTTTCGACACATTGTAGGTACCCTGCATTTGAAGCTTTGTAAATAGGGTGGCAAGATGGCACAGATAGATCATATAGCATCAGTATACTTGGTTCGTTCGGGACCAGTTATATGTACTATATGAATGGCGCTTATTTATTGGATCGTTCCCGATACCATCAATCTGCCTGTGTATATTTTATCACTTATACTTAGTAATTTAAAATTTAAATAATGTCGTGATTCCGTGTTTTTCGAATTACAGTAGACGTGGTGACAGTTGAAAGTAGGTTTGGGAGTATCATTTTCTTTTTTATCAATTAGAATTTCAATTGGTATTCTTTAGTAAAATATTTATTATATTTTTTATATGTGAGTAAGTATCAATATTCAACCTGATAATTTGCCTTATTAGTTGAACAAAATACACGACTATGTTTACCAGTATATTTTTAGACACTCCAACATGTTTGGAAAATTCAAACTATACCTGCTATCAACTATAATATAACAACAATATATTATATACACGTTTTTATAACTTTTGTTTATATTAAACACATATATAAAATAATACAATATATAACGAAAAACAATTTTACTTTATATACGGGTTAAATAAAACATATTAATGTCATGATAAAAGATAAATTATACTTCGTTGTATTCTTGTATTATACTATTTCTATTAAGTATACTACAAATTTGATACTTAAAGCAAGAAAGAATGAACGATGGATATACTTTAAGAAAGCTTTTCATACTATTTTGTAAGTAAGCCGAAAAAATAATTTAGTTTTTTTTATTTTTATTATTTATTTTTTTTTTTGTTATCACAAAATGTTTGCTCATTCATTAATAATCACATGGTTTTCATTAAATATCTTAATTTATTAAATTCATAAGGCTTTACACAGAGGATATATAAATTTTTGTAATGAAAGTCCAGAAAAATTAAATTTGAGCTCTGTTTTCACTAAAAGATTTCTTGTAAGTCTAAAATTGATTGCAATGAGTTGAGGAAATTATATCAGTTAAATGAACTGCTGAGTTGACAACACATTTTTGATCGTTTTGAATTCTTATTCGCAAAGCATCTGGTTCCAAATTAGTGATATTAAGAAGCTGCTTACAATATTTACAAACTTTGTGGGTTAAAGGCAATGGCTAAAAGAGAGAAACCTGGCCTTATCTCATTTGGTGATCTGCCTAGATTATTCTAATCACCAACACGAAAAATCATAGCTTTTCATTAACGATAAGCTCTGCAGTTTTCCAAATATTTTTCCGAGAACAAAACTGAATTACTAGATTTTAGGGAGATTCTTCCTTTCATTCGATTTGTTTAATCCACAAGCTTTTTCTTAAGTGACCATTTATCAGTCACAACACGCCATAATTTTTGAAAATCTTGAAAAAAAAAACATTGAAGAATAAATCAGCAATTTAAAGTCAGATGTTTTGTCAGCAACAACTCAAATCATTTGTAATAAATATTGAATCTTCAATTAAACTTTAAGTGAAAACAGAGCCAAATATTTTCATTGTAATGGGAGCTACTTCAAATTGTGACATAAATTTTGCCCCATCTTATTCCAACTGATATGATGTGTTCTGTACCATGTTTAAATAAGACCGACAAAAAAATATTATAAAAGACCAAATAAAATATTATTATATTTATTACTAGTGGACGTCACGCGGTTTCACCCACGTAGTTCATGTTCCCGTGGATATAAATACAGGAATAAAAAGTAGCCTATATCACCCGAGGATAGTGTAGCTTCCCAATGGTGAAATACTTTAAATCGGTCCACTAGTTTTTCAAATTATTCGTAACATACAAAAATGCATACATACAAACGTTTCCTCTTTATAAAATTAATATAGATTGTGTTCTCTGTCTCCTGACGGAAAATATGAATAACTGGACGTAGTGGACGTAGCATAGTTGTTGAAAAGATTTGAATAAAAAAGTTGCTATTCACAAAGCTATCGTTTACTAGAAAATTTTTAATGAAAAAATCAAACAGAATTCGTCTTATATTTGCTCTATAATAAATGCTTGGTTTTCCTTCTTTAATTTGAAATTAAATTTTATGTTGGTGAAATTTTTCATTTTAAAATATGAAACTTTTTGGTCATCAAACCATGAATGCAATCGATAGCCATCATTATAGCATTTCAGTGAAAAATATTTGTAAAATCTTAGTTTGAATGAAGAGAATTCTTATTTGCTCTTTTCGCATCGATTAATTATTTTCTAATTTTTTTCTGTTTTAATATTAATGGAAGAAATAATATAAAATTTTGACAAACCTGGATAACCTCAATTTTCGTTTAAGGAAACTTACCTGAAAAAAAATTAAACAAATAAATAAAATCTGTTAAAACACATTCATGCATTTATTTCTAAATTAACAATTTAAGGTATTTCTTGGATAGTTAGTATAGGGTTTTGTATTTCAAATTAAACCAAATTTATCTTACAAATCAATCTTTTTTTTATTGATTTATAAAAGCTGAAATACTAATAAATCATTTTATTCAAACAAAAAATTCAATTTTTAACTATAAATAACAATTATTCACAGCCATACAAAAAATCAAATGTTTTAAACTCGACATCACAGTTTTTTACTAATTATAAAAGTTTAAGTGCTAATTAGTTACTATACAATGAAACAATGTTTAATACTAAATTAGGCACAGCCACTAAAAAAGTCAAAAGCCCACGGTGGTAGAACATCGAAGATAAAAATAAATAAATAACAAAATTCTGTAAGCAACTTACAAATAAACTTTAAAATCTTTAATGAAAAATAAAAACGCTTATTTTAGGATCTACATCACGTTTTTTTAATGTATCATAAAAGTTTTACTAATCAATCGTTAGACTACACCCTTCGAATTACATTTTTAATCCATAAGTCGATATTCTGTATTGCTCCTACACCTTAAGCTAGAAAACCGAAAGTAACACAAAGGATATCCATACGCTAGTTAGACGAAAACCGTATAAATATCCACTTAACTATTGTACTTATCGTGGTAACACAACCGTCTCATGTAAGATCGATCCATCAACAAAGCATACTGGAGCAGGCGCCGCACTACGATACGAAATCAAAAATAGAGAGCCGTGTTTGTGTTTTGCTTACGTCTTAAATCTTCCCTAAGTTCTATACAATAAAATTTTTATGAAATTTGTTATCAAAACATCAATTGAAATACATCAATTTTTGCACGAAAACAGTGTCGTCGACAATTACAAGACTTTAGATTAAAATTGTTACAAAATCCCCAAAAATGTGAGTAAACTAAGATAGTTAGGGCTTACTCTGTAAAAATATAAATCAACAGTTAAATTTATATACCAATTATACGAACTTATATTCGGGCCCAATAAACTGAACACAAGTGTGTAAAAAATAAATGTTACTAATTAAATGTGTACAAAATTGTTTAGCGAAATTCAAAAAGTTGTGGGTATGGTTATTGAATATGCGGTAATACAAACATCCAATAATAATTCGAAATGTTAGTTAGAAATTCGACTGCAACAGCAAACATATTAATCAATTATGAATACTATTTAAATAATCGAAACTACTTCACTGTACAACAACTTCATGCAAGTCTTATAACTATTCTAAATTTCTAGAATCATATAGAACAACATAATTGATTACACAATATCCGATTTGTTATGAATAAATCTCACGAGCATTTATTTAAATCGCATTTTATATATAATAATGAGCTATAATATAAAATAAAATGAAATATATCCTAGTAATTAGTTAGAAATAAAAATACTTACTTGATATAATGTAAGTAAGTATGTATATAAAAGTTATATTATTTTTTTCATTTTTTTTTTTTTTTTTAATATAAATAAAATGATTTCAACACACAACTATAACCATTGTCTGTTTTATAATCCATTTATTAATAGTTGAATGAAACAATATTTTTCTATTATAGTTTATAATTACCACCCTTCTTCACTCTCAACTCCCAACTAGCTCAGCTCATGACTATATGTATTTCTTTAATTTGTTTCTCATTTACCAGTTATTTCTTCATTTTCTGTTTTTATTGTTTTTTTATTTCTCGTTCTATGTGGGTAGTTTTCAAGTGAAGTATAATATTTTATTTTATTTACAAGCTGTATCAAGAACTCATGTAGATTATGCAGGCACATAAGAAAGAAATGAAATAGTCTATTGCAAAAACTTGCTTCAAGCAAAGTATTCAAAATAAACATATATCTTCTGTTCCTTTTGCATCATTTAGCCTATATAAAGGTTCAAATTTCCTACATGGTTTTTTTACGAAAAAAAACCATACCAAAATGTTCATCAAAAACTGGATGGTGAGGCTTTTAATTGCTTTGCACGTCATTTAGAATAGACTATTAATGGGACACACAATAATAATGTCTATGCAAATTTATTATTGACGAAAATTTTATTTCAAATTTCAGCTACTCGTGACGCATCAATCGATTAAGAAGTCCCTTTCAGGCACATGCATGGTACGAATAACAACACACTAATATGAATATATCATAATTAAAGTATACAATTCTACATAAACATTTTTTAAGAAAAAATGTTGAAAGCAACATAGTCTAATCAAATCGGTGCATGAGTACCAAAAACTTTTCCACCCCAGTTTTTTACGCGATTCTTTTTAAATTACCCTACTGGTGAAATAAATCTGGGTGCTATATAGTTTAAACAATTGTAACGAATTGTTACTATCAAGAGCGGAAAATTACTTTTATATTCCTTTATGAAATCCCTCTAAAAAAAGTTCCTTTGAATTTATACGAAAAAAGTTACTTTTGACCCAATCAAAATATATAAAGAAGAAGTATAAAATATTAAAGATATGTTTTCTAATGTTTTTTATCGAGAGCGTGCAAACTATATGGAAGGAGAAGCTTAATAGATTCATGCGAAGCGAGTAGTCAAATATGTAAAATAATACATTCGTTTAGTTCTTAAACGTGATGTAAATCCTATCAGAATGCAAGTAAATTGTAGCCGTTGTTTCGTTAGAAAATAAATAATTACCATGAAACAGAAAGGTAGTTCTTTTGTTTTTGATAGCAATTATATTTTTGTATTGATCATTTTGTTGAAGGCAGAGCATCCGAAGAGAACAGAGCACCGATTATATTAAAACGATATCGAACGTTAATGAGCTTTAAACATTTAATTATATAATATTAATTATTATCATAAAATTTATGAAATTAATCTGTAATTAAACATTTACACAGACACAAATAATCATTCATAAAAATTTACATACTTTTTAATAGTGTTAAAATAATAGTTTTTAATATAAGAGCAATTTTCGTTATTATAATTAAAAAAAACCTTTTTACTATATTCAATAGAAATATAAATAGTATCAACAAAGTTGTGAATCAATTATTTTATTATTTTCAATATTTTAATATATTCTTTTTACATTGCAAAGTGAATAAAAATATAGTGCCTACAGATGTCATTTCGATTTGCATGGCGCCGATACAATATTTAATAATATATTTAAACAAGAATGAAATGAAAATCATTTTTGATATTTGTTTAAAAAAAGAAATTCCTTAAAATTGTTGAAACAATTTCGATTTAAACAATATGGCACCGATTTGTCATATATGCATGAACTTGGAAATATGCATGAATATCAACAGTAGGTCAGTTTAAAGAGAATTTACTCGAAATAAATATACATTAGTTTATATAATAGAAACTCACTCATCATACTCGTAACTTGCCTTTGAATAATACAATTTGGGTACAAATGATAATAATAAAGCAAATACTCCCTTTCTAATGTGTCATTATTTCTCTGTCACATCATGTTTAAAGAAGAAAAAACGTAACTGAAGCACAGTTCAAATATGTAAACTACAGTTGTATTTAATTAAATTCAAATTGAATGCTTTTTATGCTTCAATAATATATTTAAAAAAAAAATTCTCTTTTTTAAATACTCCATAGTTTCATATATTTATCCACTTAAATACCATATTTGAGCCTATATATTTTAGTCGCTCAATAATTTCTAACTGAATAAGTTCATTATCGAATATCATAAATACAGTGAGTTTTTAAAACCATAATTGAAATCATTTACATACCTTAACACTCGAAGCACGGTCTTATACATATGTCTTGACAGCTTAAATGGACAACTTTTATAAAAAAAAACATTGCGAAACATAATCTGTGTGTCTGTACTATAGAAATATTAGTGTATGAATACGTGTGCATCAGAAGTAGTACTGTCAGTAGTTGGTGGTAGTGACTTAAAAGAGCAGCCATTAATTATACACTTTTGATCATTTTTTTTGGCATTGATTGTCCAAACCTGTTCACTTGACCCTGACTCAAAAAAAGGCTTTAGCAAGATCCGTGACTCAAAGGATTTTAGCAAGATCAAGAAACAATTGGAATTGAATGATTATTACATAGCATTCATTGTTTAAAACCATTATGTCACAAAAATTAGAACTGTTTATTAAATGTTTTCGTCAAATGTTTGGATTCTATACACAATTTCAGCTCAAATCTAGTTAAAAACGTTTAACTGAAATTCATATTGAGTGTTTTATGAGTGCTAATCATATGCCGAGTATTTAAACAGATTACTCTTTTAGTTGTTATTTTTACTTTTTTTTGTACTTGATTCATTTTGGAAATCATATTTGAAGTGTTAACACAGTGAGAATTTATCTTAATCATTTTTATTTAGATAAGGTTCAATAATAATAATTAAAAAAATCATAGTAAGTGAAAAATCACAAAAATAAAATATTTGAACAATTGTATAAAAAGATTTTGTTTTAAAGAATATCACAATGTCCCGAGACAATAACATAAAAACCATTTTAAATCCACCGTTTTTTTTCTAATTCCAAAATAGCCCTATAAGTCTTCGGGATCGTATATTAAAATAATATTTTCAAAATTTTAACGAATAATTAAAATAATCAAGTCCGTGTTTTTCCAGCGGGAGTTAAGGTTCACTAATAATAAAAGGGTTAATGAATACTAGACTGCAATAAGTCGAAATGTAATAATAGTAGACAATTTAGTTAAAAATTAGCTTTAATGATTTGTCTGAGTTAAATGGTTTGGCTGAACTAAATCAAGTAGATAGTTCTCCAAAACAAAAGGTGTCAAATGGAAAAAAAAAATGTTTAATGAGTGATTTTTGAATGTCAGGCATTCAAAAGTCACGGTTAATTCAAAATAAAACCACCCATCCAATTGTTTATATTATTACATTTTTAGTGACAAGGAAACAAATAATTTCTCAACAATTATAATTAAACTGTTTCGAAAAAATTGAATCGGCATAAAAAATTAATTTAAGCTGTATACTTTTACAAATTTTATTCTTTGTGACTAATTAACTTTCAAACTCAACGAATAAATTTTTAGCTAAGCATTTGATTGGTATCGATTTGTAAAGGTTATTGGTTATAAAAAAATTATAGAATTATTTTATAAAAAATTTTTGATTGCTCCTATTGTTGAGTGAGAGATGGAAATTTGTCTTCAATTTAATATGGGTACCACTCTCAACTATCGTTTAAATATACCTTTACTAACAAAATAAGAAAAATACACGAAATACTTACAATACACACCTGCTTAGAATACTACATAGACCAGCATTAACAAATTTTCTGTAATTTCAATAATACCATACACATACGGATCGAATTTATAAAGTCTGAATTTATAAGTTCTTTAACAAAATGTAATATAGTAAAACTTGGCGGCCGGACTAAAACAGTTTTGAAAGGGTATATTTTATATATCTGATATAATTCATATTTTCATATTTTCGTATATGATGGAATATAAAAAATTTTATCGTCATAAAAAGACAATAAAATCTGATAAGACCAAAATATCGTTCTCATTATTAGTATCATTACTTTTTTTTTTATTGTAAATTTAATATCAGTCGTTCAAGTAGTACACGGAATACACTATAGTCTCTTACATGAATGGCAAAGGGAAATGGTTTTTGGAATAATATTTGCTAATTACTAAATCTAACTCAAACCGAATATCTTATTTAAGGTTAGAAAAGAAAAATTTCGTTTATTGCGTTTACTTTGTTTGAAGCATACGACACAATTTCAACAAACAATGCCTAGTATCTTAAAATTAATTGTTGTTTTGCTAAAATTAGAAGAAAAAATTAATAAAGGTGAAAAAACGGCCAAATTTGAATGAAAATATTTTTAAGCGTAAATTTAAATGTAGTTCAATATGTTTTCAGCTCAGCTGACTCCAAATAAAGAAGAAATTATTGAAAAAAAAAGCGTAATTTTTCCAAAATTTTTAGCTATGTTTTTGGAATATTTTGAGTAAAAAAGGGAACACTTATTTTTAAAAAGTACTCTTATAGAAAATTTAATTCTCTATAAAAAAAAGTATTTGTGTAAAATTTTGAGTTTCCAGTTATATTGAAATAACTAAATGAGGGGCGTTATAGCCTCCCCCTTAAAAACATATAATATCCAGAAAATGTGAACACTTTGTGATTTTATCATATTTAGGTGTCTAACTAACATTATAATAACCAATAAAAATGCGTAAGCGCAATTGTTCCTTTCTAAAACCTATTTTAAATAGTCTACAGTGTGATATTTTAAATAAAAGTAAAAGAGCTAAAGAGTAAAAAAGTGTTTTGTGAAAAAAACTTACAAAACCTGAAAATTATTAGAATTAAGGAACGGCACCGATTTTAACCAAAAGCTTCAAGGCACAACAAAAGGTCATACGCAGCCAAAATACCAAGTTTGGTGAATATAGGGTAAACCATTCGATACGATACAGACCTGAAAACATGTATTTCCGGTGAACACACGATATAGCAATATTGACTAGAATAATTCCTTTTACTATAAGCAAAAGAAAGTAAAAATTATTTAGACACTCTTTCTTTAGAGGTAATAATGTGTTTACTAGGCATTACAGATTTCCATGAAGTCAACTCGCAGCCAACATAATCATATTAAAATTAAAAATGATAAAACAAAACCGAAAATACATAAATGACATAAAAACATTTTTATATTTTCATTTTATCAACCACAAAATAATTACATATACTTTATCTATTTTTGTGTTGTTTGATAATCTTATTTTAAATTGATAATGATTTTTTAATGGAGATATCATGTCATGGTTAAGATAGATTCTCATAATCTATTTAATACCCCAAATAGATGGATGTATGGATATGGATATAGATGATCACAAAAGTGAAGTCTTATTTATTATTATCCTCTTGCACAGATTGGAGACATAATTATATTTCATGGAGGAGTCGAAGGGTAGCTTGAACTAAGGTACTATATATACGAATGAATATTTTTACATATCACTATACAGTTATTAAATGGGGGTCACAATGAACGATATTATAATCAAAATGTAAGCTTTATTGACACAAGGAAATTTATCAAGTTTTTATATCAACCAATTTCTAAGGACCCTCCACAGAAGGAATCCCACATAATTACTAATCTCAACCGATCACCAAAGTTAATAACGTAATAACTGATCTTGAATGGGTGATCACCTAGGAATACTGTGTGCTGTTGTTGTATAGACCTGCATTGTATGGCCTTAGTAGTTGAAAAGTGATAGTTAAAAAAAAATCAATATATTTGATCCATTTCAAGTAAATTGCCATTAACTTTTATTAATAAAACTACCTTTGTCCGAAGATTTGCTGCGTATTTACTCTTTAATTTAATGAGGCCATTTTTTTTAGCATCTCAAACAATTTCAATAACAACCCCATATTGATTTTAATTTGTCCTTATTTTGTTATGGACTTTATTTGTCCTTTTTCACAAACTTTTTTGACAAACCCATATTCATTTTTCGACTATTTACTTTTTCACTCACAGAAGTTTGTTGACAGGATTAAACGTAGGAGTTTTCAAATTGATACTTCTCTCTTACATAATATAACAAAACAAATTTGGAATCCCGACTGCCCACGTTATAGGGGTTGCATTTTCAAAAATCCTATCGTATGAGATTTTTACATCATAAAAACTGTTTGTGTACCAAATTTTCACCTAATCCGTTCAACGGTTTGAGTTCATAGATTGATCAGTCAGATATATTACCTGTATATTTAGTGAACATGTATAATTAAGCATTAACTTTCCATAGGACATAATTATATTTTCAATCGGTAGATACTACTTAATAGTAATGTCATGTTATGACATATCAGATTTTGTGTAGTAAACAACAAATTATTATTATTTTTTAACGACTTTTCTAAAAATTTTCTAAACATTATTATATCAGAGTTATTAAAATATTTAATGGCAACATGTTTTCAACCATAGAAGTAAATATTCAATTAAAAATATATTAAATCTGTTGGTTATAATATTTTTTATATTCGATTCCGACAGATAACAGGAGCTTTACAATGATAATAATAAGGTAGTTTGACGCATAGAATTATCTTTGAAGCTTAGTATTTAATTCGATATAGAATTTATTTAAATTCTATTCTCTCTCAATCTAGAATCTGTATACGAGTTTGTACTCATATTTTACATATATATCTACTAGGAGAATATGATTGACGATTAAAATTAGAAAACCGTAGACTTTCCTTTTAATATCAAAGTGAATAAACTCTATTCAATTTCATTGATTAAGTAAACATCTTGTAGAAAAGTGCAGAGGTGTTTTTTATTTTGCTAAATATGTAAATGTTTGATTTTGATATTTTGTTGTTTCGATTTTTTTACACTCAGCATACGTTCTCGTCTTATGAAAATTCTCAGCATACGAAAAACATATGGAAGAAATTTTGTGGTCTCACTTCTTTATCGTAATTGGTTTTATTCCAATAATTATACTATACACTTGACCACAACCCAAGTGAGTCTAACAATAAATTTGGAAATTTATTATAACGAAGTCTCGAATGGACTAATGAGACATAAAAACAATACAAATTATAAATTTTCTGAACAAATATTCATTTACAAATATAGAAACACGCGAAATCCAAAATCTTATAGTTAAGACATACACCACACTCCGTTCAATAATCAATAATAGAAAAGTTTCTCTGTCGGCAATGGTCATAGTGCTAGAGCTAAAATTAGGTTTGACTGCATAATGTAAATGTACATACTTTATTTTTAGTATCAATACGCTTTTATTCGAATAATTACATTCAGACATTAATGTAAATATACAAAATAAAAGCACTCCATCCATACAACAGCAGTATAATATACACACACAAACAACACAAACAGAATTTCATATAATTATGCTTTAACACTTTTTGCAGTAATGTTATTTACTACTGTCTAGTGAGTTGTAGTTGTTGGTATTAGCGCAACAATAAGTAACATACACATAAAATGTATTTAAAAAAAGTATTTTCGTTACTATTTCCTTAACACCAAGCCATGCTTCATCGTTCGATGGACCTACATCTTAAGACTGTATTACGTATGTTTTACTACTTATATTTTAGAAACCCTCAAATTATCTTTGAGATAAACAAATCGACAACTATTTCCGAGAGTCTTTAATACTAATTTCAAGTAAGCTTCATATATCTAAGAATAGTTGTTTCTGATTAAATTTCAATAATTTTATAAAAAATGTAAATGAAGATAAAAACTAATACTTTTAATTATTTAAATAACCGATATATGGCTTATTAGTTTTTTTACATGTGTATTTGTTAATTAAAAATTGTGGCAATTGAAAACATTTTATGAAAAAATAAAGGTATCAAACAAAAGTTGTTTGTTTGATTATTTTGGAATGGCCACTGCGATTTTGTATATAAAAAATTCGCAAAATTAGTGCTAAAAATTAGTATATTATAACAGATATACTACATTTTACCAGATTTCCTAAAGAAGTATGTTTGAGACTACATCATATTTTATTTACAGACATTTTCCGATAGAATTTTCACTTTATTTGGGTACTAAACATTGTTCATGTTCTCGATTAAAGAACCGAACCTAATGTTAATAGCGATTATCCACAACTGTTTTTGGCATAAAGTATTGTGCTTCTAATCAGCTATTGACTTCAATTATTTGAAATTTGCACTGTATTTCATTCAATTTTCGCGCCCAAATAACTCAAAAAATAACTATCCAAATGTTTTCAAATTTGGTAAACACTACAATATTGAGCATATCAAATTTATAAACATTAGGATAAGTATTTTTTCAGTTATTTTGGCGCGAAAATTGAATGAAATACAATGCAAATTACATATAATTTAAGTTAACAGCTGATTAGAACCAAACTACTTTATGTCAATAACAACTGTGGATAATCACTCTAAACATTAGGTTCGGTTCTTTAGGGCCCCCGAAGACTGCAGATTTTTTATCGGCCGATAGTTTGGTCGGCTTCTTAATCGAGAGGAATGCATATGCGCACACTACAGTAGTAAAAAGTAAACTATCGGCCGATAAAAAGTCTGCAGTCTGCAGGGGTCCTTAATCGACTACATGATCAATATGTACCCAAATAAAGTTAAAATTCTGTCGGAAATCCAGTATTACATTTCTTGCGTTTATCGACAATTTTTAAAAAATTTCTTTACCTTGTATATTAAAATAAAATCAATTCTCATTAAGCCTAATAGATGATAATAGCTAATAAAGTATCCATTTATATAACTATAAATCTAGCAAACGATTCATGTGTAAATTATCAGCTTCACAAGCACCTTATCAAAACTATTCGAATACGAAAATTCTTTACAATTTAAAATAATTCTGTTTTAATTTTAATTTTTTCTCTTGACAATTTCAAAGGCAGTTCAAGTAACATATATTACACAGAATTCAAGAAGCTAGAATTACAATTTCTCTCGTTTAATTGTAAGTCAAATTTAATAATAAATCTGAAAATTCGAAAGCTCTAACGGTCAAACTCGTTAATGAATCAGATAATATATTCACAGAAATATATTCACAAAATAATATCTAGTTGAAAAAAATAGCGTTAATGAATTCTTTGAGAGTAAATTAATGAATTCTTTGAGAGTAGCAATAAATGTTGAAGTGTAAAGAAAATTTGATCATCCAAAATATTATTTATATATGCCACACACTGTAGAACATTCTGTATCGAAAATTCTAATACACTGCTTTCATGGAGTACTGAGTAAAAAAAAAACTATTTGAATGTCAAATTTATTACAAAAATAAAATAAAATTCTAATTAGTCTAGCAAATTCAGCTATTTTATTATTCAAAATGAAAGAAAATAATTATTTGGGTCACAAATAATGTACAATAAAAAAACAATGAACCCAAATTCAAAAATAATGAACCAGTAGATTTTCAAATTCATGTATTTATATAAAATCTGAACTCTTAAGAACTTTATTTCAAGTGGATTCACTTTTTTTGATTAGGAGATTATTTTGTATTTTTTATTATACTTTATATTAATTGACTTTCTCTATAATGCATCATTTCACATTTCTATGTTTTTTTTTCTTTCTACATAAAACATTTCATCATTAAAACCTTATTTATGCTTAAAAGCATGCAAAACTTTTATTTTTTATTTTTTACTTCAACAATACAAAAAAAAAAAAAAAAACAATTATCACAGTATAATTTTTTAAAGCTGTAGACTATAGCACTGCTAATTCGTGTTCGGTTTTAAGCGGAAAATTTATATATGATTTTCATTTGATAATACTTTAATAATATACAATAAATCCAAAGAAAAATAAACTTGTGACGATACTACCAGTCACTCGGTGCAAATAAATTATATTTAATTTCAAATCACTACCATTTTATTTCTCTTGTTTTATTTATTTTATTTTTTTTAAATCTAACTTTTTAGTCGAACCAACGATTTTTTTTATGTATCCTAGTCATTTAAAATCAGTATTTAAATTTCAGCAATTCATTAGCACTATGAAAGAAAGTGAGTGAAGAATTCACTCACTCACTTCAATGTTCAATAAAACTGAAAAATATTTGATTTAAGAACTGAATTAGATTATATTTTCCTAATTAACATATATTGTCTGTTTACGTCGCAGTTATTGTATAATTTTGATATTGTTTTATTTTATTTTCCACGAAGAACGAAAGCGACATTTATCAAGTCTATAAACTGCAAAATAGTAACGTCGTCGTTCGACGTCATATGCGAATTTATAAGATTTCTAATGATAGGAATGTTTCGTCTATATTATACAAACGCAATAGCTGATACAGAATACGTCTATTGAATAACTGATGTTCTATCTTTAAAATTAATATTCCATGTTACTGAATTTACTCCACATCCAGTTCTTTCAGCTATAATGTAGCTAGTTTTAGTACAATTAGCTGGATAATGTATTTGTCTCAAATATATACGCGTTTGAGAGTACCTTACTATGAACTACTATGCATTCTATGATTACAACGCCCATATAATTATATGAACTTCGGATAAGTAGAAACGACAAGTATTTCTATCAGTAAATATCCGGAATCCAAATAACAACTCTCTCTACCGACAATCATCTGCAAGTTACAACGATTCCGAGGACAAAAACTAAATTAATGTTAACTAGCAGCACGTAGTTAAGTATTAGCACTTGAATATCTCAATCAAAGGTGTGGTTTTTAAAGAAAACAAAAATAATGTCTATTTTCCTGGATCTCTTCATTTTACCTTAATTACGAAAACTGTTCGAAAAATCTTACTAACTTTTTCAAGTTAAAAGAGAGTAGATAATTTTTTAGATTTTCGCAAGGGACCGGAGATGTAAAAAAAAATAAATCAGAGTTTATTGTATTTTCCCTGATTGTGACGTTTAATTTTAGATCGATTAGAGAAAACCGTTTGTTCGAGCATGCTTAGACAAAAAATTGATATTTTCGGAGATTTACCCAAAAGGAGAAATGATTTTTACCAAATTTCTACCAAATTTATCAAGATAGGACAACTCATTTGCAATGTAGCAGAATAAACAGGTACATACACAGACAGAGAGATGAATAAAACAAGATGCATCATCGTCTATTTAAAACATAGGCTACATTTCGTTTGGTAAACAAACATATTTGTCGTTGTAATACAGCTAGAAAAACACCTATTAATTTATAAAAATTGCCTGTTTCCGCATCGGTTTTAATATTAATTTTGAACATTTGTTTTTTTAAAATACAGTAGGCATTTTAATGTTATTGATGAAATGTTGACGAATTAATATCACGATTTGATAGTATAAACAAGTAATATTAAATAAGATTAGTATAAATGTAGCAGTCGGCTATTTCCTATCCTGAACTAAAACGGGGTCCAACAATTCCCAAAGAAAAAAAAATGTGATACTGAATACTTATTATAGGCGATATAATTCCATATCAAATTGAATTTTATTGATTTTCGTATTAAAATTATAATGCTATATTTTAAATATAATAATCACAAAATTTATTATAAATATTAATAACAATAGATTTTAATTATTTAAATTATTATAATGCATATATTTATTTCTTTTTATTAAAATAATCACACAAATTTAAATAATTAACTGGTGTTTTATGTTTTATTTTATTAAAATTTATGATAGCAAATTATTAACAATCTACGTATTTTGAAATGTTTTGAAAATATAATCTCTTAGTTTATTTCAAAATAGTCTATTACACTTTACAGTGTAAGACCAACTCAATGTTCATTATGAATTAGTCAATGAAACTTATCCTATAAAGTAAGTTAAAAACATCTTCGAAATACTCTATTTTGGGAATGAATAAA
Source organism: Chrysopa pallens (assembly GCA_020423425.1). NCBI lineage: Eukaryota > Metazoa > Arthropoda > Insecta > Neuroptera > Chrysopidae > Chrysopa > Chrysopa pallens. Next base: position 87,821,584 of record CM035591.1, read on the forward strand.
AATAACAATACCATTATCTAATATATATGGTGTACGACTCAGTTACCGGCTACCTAAAGGTAAATTATTATACTTCAAAGTTTGACCAATAAGTCTCTCATATCTGTTATTCATAAGTCGGGGTCTCGCTAAGCCCGGGTATATGGACTTCTGATTTGTTCAGGTATGCAAAGTATGAAAAATTCACCAACTTTAAAAGTATTTATTTAAGGCTGCCATTTAATAACATGAAAACTTATAATTGCTATTATTAAAAATAACTATGTCAGATGTTTATCGTGCTTTCAAGATCATAGATAGACACCACAAACATTGACAAAAATTATAAAATTTTAACTAAAATTATAAGTATTTTATTAAATCGGATATTTATAAATATTGTTTATTACAGTATTAAAGCTTGTATTTACCACGGCAGACGTTTATTCGGAGGACTACTGGCAGACTACCCATCCATCTGAATAATTCAAGGGTCATACTCTCCGGGCTTTGACAGACGCCGGCAGATATGAAAGACTTATTGCTCAAAATTTCAAGTTATTAATAATCTACCTTTAGGCTACCAGCAACTGACTCTTAGACAAATAAATATCAAAATAAAACGCAAACTCGATATACTCCGAATCGGATATCGACAAAATGAGATTGAAGCAAACCGTATATGAGTGTACAAAATCTGTACACAAATATTGTATCTTTGATCGAAGTGAGGCCTCAGAAGAAAACTTTTCAGTGAAGTGGGCGAATACTAACTAGTACAAAATACAGTTGTTCAATTTTTGAGGCAAGTATTGCACAGTTGGTAGAGTAGAATAAATTGCATTCTTAATTTACAAGCTTATTAGATTACAGCCATGTTAAAGTACAACAGAATATGGCGTAATGGCTTCAGTGAAAATAATTAATAATCGCTTGTGCGAATCATTTCTAGAAAAGTTATTTTCCAAGCGTTCCAATTGACAATAGGAGTAGAATAATTTAACTTTAAGTTCTCCAAAAATATTTCGAGGTGCACACAAATGCAACCAATTGTATAATTTTAATTTGTGTTGTAAAAGCTAATTTGTAATGTGTGTTCGTTACACTATAACTTCCAAAAAGTTTGTAATAGTTTGAATCAACTCTCAAAACCCATTTCTATTTTTACTTATTTGAAATAGCTACAGTGTTTTGGAATCCATTTATAGATACATAAAAAACAAATTAAGCTTATATAATTTACATAAAATGCTCCTTTAAAAACGACTTTTGCTATTACAGACTGATACCACAAAATAAAATCTCCCTCTTTTTGTTTTTATCGTGTATTTTTTAATGAATCCTTAAAAATTGTATTCTATTAATGTTGTATATATTATAATAAAAATTTTTCATCATTAAAAAAGTGTTAATTCCTTTCATAATGATAATTATATTACATTTTATTGTTAAGAATGTATAATAACAAAGTAATTTTTTATAATATTATCATTAATTAATTTATTCTGATTTTTGTTGAGAACAAACTGTTCTCAGCACAACCAATTTCGATGATTTATTTTTTGTTATTTATACATATCTCTATTTGTGGCGTTCAGTATTTTTTTTTTTAAATTTTAGTGCATACAGATGGCTCTAGATGCACTAAAACAGTTTTGTTTTTTAATCATTTTAAGTTTCCTATCCGTACCGTACATAGTACGTGGAAGGGACTTCTTAATGCTGTTCGTGTCGCAACAATCGATTAAAATGAAAATTATTAATATATTCGAAATGAAATAAATGCATTTAGTTCAGTAGAATCTTGAGAGAAATGACAAGCTTCTGTTCATAATATATATTATATTTCATTTAGTGAGGGATTATAATTATAAAAATACATTTTTTAATAAGATTTAATTAAGTACGTACGTTTCAATTTGTGAACGGTTTTTTAGAACGTGCGCTTTACTTCTACTTTGTGCCAAAGGCTATAGTGACAGCGGCCGGCTTAGGATTGCATAAAAGAATATTCGACTATCTTTACTATCTACATCAAACACTTTTAAAATTTGTAACCACATAATTCCGCGGATTGTCCTCAAAAAATATTGCTATTTTATATGGTACAAAAAAAAAATCATGAAGAAGTCATTTTGATGGGAAATTCAATTATATACAAAAATGGTTCCCGTAAAAATTTTGCTTCGATTGCGATATATATTGAAAAAACGAAAAGGTGTTTTGACACCTTTCTTCTATTTGCACACTCTTATTTAATAACACTCCGCGGTTTTTTCTTAATAAATAATCCATGGACCTATTCCTGTTATAATTACCCTTGAACATCTTACTTCCTTATTGCCAAGTCTTTTAGGACATAATCAATAAGCTAAATGTATTCAGGTTTAAAATAGAAATGTATATAAATATTCAGACATGTTAAACATTTAGAATAAGTTCTACGAAATGAGCACTTTTATTCTTCAGTTAACAAGCAATTGGGAAATGTCTATCTAGCCAGATAATTGGATAATATCTATCTAGCCAGATAATAGAGTAATCGTCAAAAGTAGGAAATGATCAAGTTAATTTCTTTGCAATTCATACTGAGTTGTATAGTGAAATGTGGTTGAATCCATCTTATTGATCCTTATTTTAGAACATAAAATCGGATTCCATAACCAAATCCCAACCCTTGACAATTGTACGAATTAAATAATATCAGTGATAATCACCTCAGAATGAATATAGTATAAACAATTATATGATATCAGTAAAATCTGTATTAGTCTAGTTCGCAAAGGACGAATCTACACGACTTATTTCACAATAATTCAAGCCTTAATAATAAATGAAAGTATATTTTCTTATATATCGAATTATGTATGTACAACGAAATCAATATTTGATGTTATCATTTTATTTAGTTAATTTTCTATAGTTATAATTGGAAAACTATTTAGTAAATTTCTTAGAAAGTTTATCAAAAGTTCGTCCAATACGTTATAATACTATATCAATACCTTATTAAAAGATAGGCATTTAGGAATTAAGTAAATTTCATAAATGGTACAAGCTATCATCATTATTTTATATATAAGTGATTTAGATAAGTTATCTAACTATATAAAATCGTTTAGTTCGCACACAAAGACCATTAAGTTAACACACATCAAGCTTAGAGCTTTTTATATATTAAGTACGACAAAATCTATTGAAAGTTTATTATTATGATTATTTATATTAGGAAGTCATTAAATTACAAATAATTACCTCAGTAATGTGTCATGACGAGAGTAACGTTGCAATCTTACCAGTCAAAGTTAAGTTACACATGGAGAAAACGATAATTATTTTCCAGTTTTTTAGCTCCTTATATAACTTTTAATTTCTCAGTAGGAAGTTCTTGTAATGACACCCATTTTGTGAAACCCGAATTTTGACATTACTATACGTTTCAAGGTCCCTAAATCCAACGTTTTTAGATAAATATCTTTATGTGTTTATGTATTTATGTGTATTCGCTTTTAGGGTTAGACTGCTAGTACTAAGAGTCCACTGTCTGTCTGCCTGACCGTCTGTCACCAGGCTGTATCTCATGAACCGCGATTATTAGAAAATGATGTATTGCTGTTGCAGCTATAATAACAAATAGTAAAAAGCATACTTAAATAAAAAATATTTGGGGGATCCCATGCAATAATCAATTTTTATATATTAAATTTTTTAAAATTTATTGAAAATCAAAGTAATAATCATTCTTTTTTTTTTTTTTAAATATTAATAAAGTGGGGCCCTCATTCAACAGATACGATTCTTTTCTCGTTTTTATAGATAATAGTACGGAACCCATCATCCGCTAGTCCGACTCGCACTTGGCTGGTTTTCTTTTCATCACAATAATAACGTAACTTTAAACTACATTACTTTTCAGTAATATCGGTACAACCATTCTTGATTTGGGTAAAAAGACAAAGTTAATATTACCTGAATAATCTTGCAGAATGTTTTATTTCAGAAAATGTTTAAAGCAAATAATCAAATATATAAATCTGTTTACCAAAGCGTGCTAACTTATCACAATGAAAACCATTAAAATTAAGAGGGTAATCTTTACGCATAGTATAACACTAAATGGTTTAGATAGTGATGAATTTTGATATTTATGATTTGTGTGTATATCTCTAAATGTGTATATTTAGTATTCAAAATGACAACAATCCAAAACTATCCTTTAGTAATTACGGTAATTAAACCAAATTTTATTACATTTATCTTTTGTGATTTTCACGTATCCGAAATACTTACCGTCCCTATCTAAATATCTATTTTCATTTCTATACCTATTGAGATGAAAGTTAACTTAAAAAGGTAATTAGTAGTAGTGTAAGGTAATAAGAATAGATAATGAAACCGTATATACAGTAACTTGAAATATTACACAGTTATTTTGGAATTCTATTCAGATTCAGTGTAATAAATGTTAAGTTATTACAAATTATAAGATAAACTTTTTCCTTGAATTTCCTCTTCAAACAAAATCAGCTATTGGTTTTGCATCAATAATGGATCAATCCTACTCCGAAACGACATGTCTCTTTTATGGATGTGCGAAAACAAAATCAGTTCACCTTGGGTTCCCACAAATATCAAAAGAGAAACATAGAAGCGTAGATACTGAATTCTGCAAGTTTTGATCATAGGATGATAGATGTAGGTTTAAGAAACTATTGAATGTCACAAAGAATATTACTAACATAAATCAATTCTGGTTTTCATGCAAAAAAATACGGTGAAAGAATATGTCTATATCCACCTTCCTCATTATAAAAACTTTGAACAAATTTTTTAAACAGTCTTAATCTTGCAATGGACTGTTCGCTTTTCGGTTCCAGCCTTTCACCATGATCATTTTTTCAGTCACCTTGATGTTCCCGTAATTCCCCAATTTTTTGAAACAACAAAGTAAAAGTGTTTATATTCAATTTCCTCCAGCGACAGTTTGTTACTCTTAATAGAATTTTTTCCACAAAATGTGTCGAAAAGTCTTTGAGATTGATTTAATTAATAAATTAATAAACTCCACGGAGTAAAGCTTATATAAGTTTTCTTATTTTGCTCATGAAGTTATATCCTAAACTAAAGCAGACATCTTTTTGCTCTCCCAATTAAAAATTCTTGGTAAAGCAACTTTCTTTCCAAAGTTTTGCATTTTGACAATGGTCTACTATATTAACTAGCTGGGTAGCTACTTCAATCATTACACTCACAATATTCATTTGTGTAATGTAGAATATTTTGTTAGTAAACTAGGCGCAAATTTTAAGCATACCAACTGCTTATTTCAAAAATAAGCAAATTGTTATGTTAATCTTCATCGATACGCTTCAAAGAAGTAACATATTAATTTATTAGCAATATGTATTAATAATATTAATTAATAAATTTGTTAGACGTGTTGTATTAGTATATAGATATATACACTTAATAATATTAATTGATAATTTTCATTTGTGTAAGAGATAATATAAATGAATCTGTCTCATATTTGCATATCTCTTGTATCTTCCTTTCTCTCTCTCTCTCTCTGAATAATGCTTTTTGAATAATGGCTGTGTGTTAAGTTGAGTGTATCGGTTGATTAAATCGTAACGACACAATAGAGAGTAATTTGCAAAGCAATAGTTACGCAATATCAATTATTTTGTGTGTAATTCATAATATTAGGATTGTTTTCACTTTACTGGATTTTGTAACAAAACAATTGAACATAACTAACAGAGTTTATTATATAAGATGTCCTGTATATATACACTTTAGTATCAATATTTGAACAAGTCATATATGTATAAAAGGAATATAAATTTGCGATTATACTGTTTAGGTGAAATTTTGGTATCTACCAATTTAATATATTTATATTTTTGTTCACTTACTCAAGATTTAAAATATTTTCTGGGAGTTATAATTAAATAAAAACAAGAAATATAAATCGTTAAGTATCATGAAATTCACATTTCGGTGAAAATTTGCAGATAGGACTGTAGAATATTTCAGCTTGCCCGGAAGGTGTATCAAGTTCAGATTCCCAGCTATACAAACTGATTCTTTCAATTTATCGGAATTATATCATTTTTAAAAGTTTTTGCTTCAATGGTTGTCATGAAACTGTTTAGAGTATAATATTTTGGTCGTGTTCATCTTCGGAAAAGGTTTTTACAAAATTTTTATAGATACTGAAACACATTCTGGTATATAACATAATGAATGTCGACATTTCGGACAAAGATGAAGGAAAGCAAGTTGAATTATTTCGAATAGTATTAATTCCATCCTTTCTATCTGATCTTATATGTAATTAAATTATTTAATATGACACCCAATCAAGGGTATCTATTTGATTAAGAGTAATTCTTTGTAATATTAACTATTTGCACAAAAATATTGCAAATTTACAGATCTAAATTAATTTGTAAATTTGTAATTGGTTCCCTCAAGTTTTAATGGAAAATACACATACAGAAGCTATATTTTATTTATTGTGGCAAGTTTAGACCACAATAGATCATTTAAAATATTGATATAAGCAACAAACAACAAAACTTTTACAGTAAGCAAAGTTGTATAAACTTAAATTCAAAACAATTTTTCAAAAATTATAGTCAATGATTTTAATTTCTTCAACAACACAAGTAAGTCGCATTAAAAAGCGGTAAATGATTTTCGGTCCAAAAATGATCTACGAAAACATGTAGTGAAAATACATTTAAAGATGAAAATCAAACCAGTCTTGCATGATCAATCTGACTAACTCTTCTGGTCTGAATAGGTATTATAATTCGATTGAAAAATTGTCTACTTTTGTACACCATGAATTTAATTGCCCTTTATGAAACAAAGCAAATTTAAAAAAAATTCAAATCAATTTAAATCCATTTTCTATGATACAATTTTGATTTTATAAATTCACACAAATTGCGAAAGAACATGTAACCAGTGACTAAAAATATCCTTAATATTTATTATAACTTATAACGTTGTCGTACACTCAATCGTATAATACAATAAAAGTTGTAGACACTTAGGTATATCCATATTTTGTTAAACGAACCGATTAATAGGGATAGATAGAATATTATTAGTACTATTATACACACACTTCAATAAGGAGACAAAATATACGTACAGTAAACATGTATTTGATCAGGAGACTCTTGTAATATAAACCAATTCGCATGATGCGTAACATTCCCGTTAATATTTTCTATAAGTTGTCGTTCATTAAATGCGGTCGCATACCTGACGGGAAATGATATCGCTCAATGAAACGGGGGTATCGATGAGTGAGGGATTAAGAAAACGTAACGTTCACAATTCATCAAACCAATCCTTCTTAAATTATTTTAATTAATTAATTTATTTTTTAATTTTATTTTTCTGTCACGTAAGACAAATCATTTGTATTGAATGTGTAAATATATAAACATTTACAGGTAAGAAAGTCTAGCTTTCGTGGATTATTATTTTTTAATTAAGCGTGACGTAATTTCCTTACTATGGAGTTTTAGTTCTAGCTATTTTAATAAATTAGAAAATAATGCTTAATAATTATAAAAAAAAAGGTTCCAAAAGTTACAATTTTTGTGTTATGTAAGGTAAAAGCTCAAACTGTATGTAATATACGGAAACGAACCAGTTACTGGAAGATTTTAATTACTTATTGAAAAATACCGTAGTTTTTAAAACGTAGAACTGACTTAACAATCGAAACTAAAACTGAAATCTAAAGATTGCTTGACGTTTAAAAGATTTTAAAGATTTTAAAGAATGGCGAATGGCGTTGCAGTCTGGAACACCGAGAGCAAATTTATCATTTTTATATTCGGTTTAAAAACTGTTAGGGAAATGAATAACTGTTGAAATATACATTATTTTGATATATGATAATATTTAAAAAAAAATCACGAATTACACTGTATGAGCTACGTATTTTATGAATTTAAATAAATATAATAAGTATAAATAATTCAAAAATTAAAATTCACCATTTGCAAGGTATATAAGCAATTAACAGTGTTAAGTTTTGATCTTCACTTGTGTAAATTTATAATATTAATTATAGTTATATAGCAACAATAAAAAAATAATTAAGTTTTAAAGAATCAATTAATTTTTTTAAATATAAGATCGTAAGTTAAAATTGCATAAGTTATACTATTTTTGTATTAATCATAATATTGTATTGCCATTTGATTTGCATAATTATTATATATGCTAATTTCTACTCAATCGAACACTAAGAAATGAGTCGAATTTTACCTGTAATCTTAATTTGATTGCATACACAGACCACAAAACAGGTAAAACTAAATAAAAGTCTGTAAAATGGTTTTGTTTTACCAAGGTGTCGAAGTTATCATCTTGAAACACGTTTGTTTTTTTAATTTTTTTTGAGATTTCAAGATGTTGTGACAATGATTTTATCAATGGTTAAAGGTAAAAATTTCATTTCAATATTTTCTGCAGTGTATGACATTATACTAAGAAAAACTTAAACCGCATATAAAATTAAAAACTATTTAGAATGACCTAACATTTAAAGACCATAGACATAGAACTTTTAACAGATGGAATGTTTCCTCTTTGTGTATAGTACGTATTACAATGATTTAGTCGCATTTTTGTAGTCTATGGAAATAAGTATGGAAATGAAAATATTATAAGTGATTTGTATTTTTCTACTGTGGCGCCAATATCTTAACATAAATTGCCTATTAAAAACAAAACTTCAAAATAAAATAATAGATGATACATTTTAATACACAGTTATTCAGTGTAGGACAATCACGCTAAGAAAAATTAAACCACCGATAAAATTAATAACTATTTGGAACAATATCTTACATTTGAAGGCCATAGACATATAACTTATAAGAGATGAAGTGTTTCCTTACTATAAATACGTATTACTATAATTCAGTCACATTTTTGAAGTCTATGGACTACAGTCATCTAAGTATATAATAAGTGATTTTTATTTCTCTATTATTTTGCTAAAATCTTGAAGAATGAATCTCCTATTATAAGTTACACTCCAAAATTAAATGATACAACGTGATACATTTTGTGACACAGTCAACTCCTGTTCTATGCGTAAATAATAAAATTGTTAGAAGTGAATTTGTTAAGCTTGGATAGATAGAACAAATATAGCTTAGCTATAAGAGCATTGTTTTCTTGGTTGAGTGAATATTTTGTAGTATGTAATACAATAACTCTAGTTAAAAGACTATTAAAAGTAATTATTTCACAAACTATAATAAGTCACATAACAACTAACTAACTAATATATGCTACTCAAGCTAGTAGTGTAATGAATACAAATGATATTTACACTTCGTTACACATATTAAAATGTAAATTCATTTAATTTTTCACAGTATCAACCTATCTTTCAAGATTGATTTCCTTCCGTATTATAATATATATTGTTAGTTTGAAAATGATGATTTTAAGTCATATCTATTTGTTATTAGTGACTTCTTTATCGAATTCTTCGAACAACTCTTTTAGAAAATATTTTACTGATAATATTATCGAAATGATGTAAAATCTAACACCTACGGCCCCAAGGAGTATATATATTATGATAGTGCTTCATCCCCCACACATAAAGAACTTTTCGTATTAAAGTCAAATTGTGAAATTCACACAAAAATGGTGTCAAGCGAAGACTTGATAGAGACATGGAGGGGTTGTATCGTAGACAATACATGAAAGAGGGGACGAAATTTTCTTTCTTCTAACAAAAAACATATCTTTAAGAAGTGGCTGCATACATCCTTTGTGGTTGTTAAAATGTTGAAATTTTGCTTACTGGCAAAAAAAGTGTGAACTATCACACATTTTATTGATTAGAACAATGCCCTAATATCACCGGATACGTGGAGCCGAGGTGAGCTTTGTGCTTTTTTGGACGATTCTAATATAGTTATATTGTACCATTTGTTTCATTATTAATGATGAGGTTATGGCATGCATCTGTGGCACGTCTATGCCACGTATTCCCCGAAAATCTCTTATACAGATGTTGTATCTCAAGATATGGGGAGGTCCTGATAAATATTCAAATCATTTTCTATAACATTGTCTTGGTTGTGAATATTCACAAAAATGTTGATACTGTCGTATAGTTAAATGTTTGAGAGTTAAAATGCTGGATAAATGTCTAGACAGTTTAAGATCTTTCTAAAATATTATTCTAAGAGTGATTTAGAATGGTTTTCAATTAAAATGATTTAAAATATTTTAGAATAATCTAATTCTAAGGAGCTTAAACATTTTAAAAGCATTTAAAATTGTTCAAAATGCTTTCCAATAATTTTGAAAGTTAATGAATGCTACAGAATAATATAGAAAGTTTTGAAGTCATATAAAGTTTATTAAAATATAGAAATTATTGACAATGGTTAATAATTAATCATGGAATGAATCAAAGAACAAATTAATAAATTATAGCAGAAATTCCTTGTAACAAATAATCTTGTAAACGGGTTTCTTGTTTATCGGATATACTACTAATGCTAACGTTCGTCATTTTTTTCTAAAGCTTTAATACACGGTTTTGAAAAAGAAAAACTACTTTGATTTAATTATAAAATTACAAACTATATGCAAATCGTCTACAGGAGACCATTTTCAGAGCACTAATGCATTAGGTTTATTTTCAAAAAATATAGACTGATTTGTAAATGTATCAAAAATGCGAGCAATTTATAGAATAAATAAATATATCAGTCTTCGACTATTCAGCTTGATAATATTTCTCTACAAAAATAAAAACTAGCCCATATGATTGAGAAAATATTCTCGCCGAAATGATTTACGATATAAACAATTTCTATCACGAAATGAATACTTTCACAACTTATTGAAAAATAAAGTGTACTATAAATAAATTATTATTTAATAATACAAACCACATTTTTTTTCTGAATATATATTTGATGTAATGCTGTAATACGTACCTGTAACAAAAAAAAAAGAAGCATATAAGAAAAATTCTCTTTATAAAAAATACAAGATAAGAAAAGTCTCATTGAATATGATAGAAAAAAAGTTACATAATATACATAATATATTGGATACTATCAATCGCAAAAATCGATCTACCTACTCTTAAAAATCGATTTTTCTAGGCACAAAGAATAATAAATATCCTATCAACAAATTTCTTGATTAGACAGTAAAGAATTTTATGTAAAGTAAAAACTTTTATTACTCAACAATATATCAGAGTATATTAATTTTTGTCCAAACTTTGTAATATTAGAAAATATTGAAGCCCTAAACAAAATTTTGGTATACGTGTAATCATAAGATTCTTTCACAAATTCTAAAATATTTGTTTTCTTAAAACAAACAACTTTTGTTTGAAATATTCTTCGTAAAGTGTTTGGATTCGCCACAATTTTCGCACATAGGATGAAAGACACGACTTTGAAGTAGAAGTTTGTTTTCGTCACGACTAATGAATGGCTGAGAGTCTTTCTCAGCCATTGATCTCAAAATCTTAAGAGAATGACATATGAGCGGCAAATTGGTCAGGTGATTTAAAAACGAACTCTTTGAACCCCTTTGAGCATGAATATGAATTCCTTTGTTTAACCTATCTTTAAAAGTACATTTGCAAATTTTATCAAAATTGTGAAACGTTCCTTCTGGAGTTACAGCTATTTATTTTACCGCTGTTTAACTGTTTGTGTTATATTTTGAGCATGTTTGCTTTTAATTAGAAAACCACTCAATAAACCAATACCAAAATTGTAATGAATACTCTGTTTTACAAATATTTGTAAGGCGGTTTCGAATGTGTGGAGAAATTTAGGCGTACATTTCAAGAAAATTGAATTAATAACGACAATTAAAATATAAATGTTTGAATTATCGTTTTGTCAAGGATGATCTCAAATGAAAGGAATAGGACCTCAAATACAACAAAAACTACGCAATAAATTAAACTTAATCAGCATATTTCACTTTACCAAATTTGGCCAAAGTAATTTTTCTAAGGTTCTATAATGAATTCATAAGGTGTTTAGAATGCCCTCCTATTACATAAATTCTAAAGAATTATTGTCTAATTTTGTGAAAAGTATATTTTATTATTTCAATATTTTTGAATACATGTATACAATAACATACTACTAGTTTTGAATGAATAGATCTGATACGTAAGCAAAAACATCTGATATTGTACGATAGTAGCTTGCAAAAACGTAACGTGTCTCATTTTTATGAGACGGATTGAAATAGATTTGAGTGCCTCTATATAATATAATAGAGAGAATAAATACAAGATGATTCAACAATGAGTGAATATAAATTAAATTCAATTATTTGATAAAATTTTAATGGACGTAATTTACTTCAATTGAAGTCTCAACTATAATATTCAGCGATCATAATTTTAACTAAAATTTAAAATATTTTTAATAAAAAAGTTAAAAACTCGTTCATATTCGTGAAAAAAAGTATGATAATTTGTAGAAAATGATAGCTATTGTTTATATTTATATAATTTTCTGGTATAGATATATTCAAACAAAATGAATTGAAAGAATATGTTTCAGAGAATTCCAGAAGGACAAAATAAGGTATAAATAAATGAATCTAAGTAAAATGTTTAAAAAAAATGTATTTAATTTTTAATACAAAAGAGTAAAAGTACATTGTCGTCGCTTTGATTAGACCGAAATTACCTGCTCCAACATCGTAATAACAATAAAATTATCACTTTGTGTTAGAAGGGATCATTGCCTTCAGTGTCTTAAAAGAGGGTACAGAGGACCAAAAAGTCTAGGCTCAAGGGGCGCACAAGGTGTATTTTGTAACAATTTTTAAAAAAATTGTATAATATTTTCATTTTTAAATATTTTATTTACGAAAAAAAATCCAAATAAAGAATATATGAATTTTTCGATTTATACTTTAAAAGTGCATAAGCTGAGTTTTCCGATCAATAATTCATAATCAAAGCCGTTAACATCGTTTTTATCTGTACCTATAACCTTTTATTGAAGAGTGCAAAAAAACCGAACAGTAAATTTGTTTATGACATCTTGTAAAACAAAGCAATCTATGTAATAAATTGTGAGAATTGAAAGGGGGTGAATCGAGGGGAAACAAATAAGCATTTGAGTATATATGTAGTAAGTTCACTTCTTTTTTATATCATTGAGTTTTTTGTAAATATGAGTTGAGCTAGTTTGGTATGTATGTGTATATATCTATGTATATATTTGTATGTTGCTTTTTAAGAAATTGAACAAAATTGTGATTTACATTTAAAAAGAAATAAAATATATACATTTTTATACAGAAAAGTAAAAAAAGTCTAGTAGAATGAATGTATGTGTATATATACGAGAAAATGATAAGACACGCTAATAAAATAAGAAATTCTTTTATTTATATACTGACTGACAATGAAAATTAACGTAAATAATGTTACATCGACATTAGTGTACATTTGATATTAAAAAAAAAAAAAGATTCATTAAAAATAGTCAAATCAATGACAGTCTTAATTTATTCCAAGTAGAGTGATATAGGGTATAATAATGGTCACATTCCTACAAAGCTCGATTCAGGCTTGCTTTTTATACTCTACATATAAAATTTGTTATATTAATTTTATTTATATTTTAGTTATATTAAATTTGTTATACTAAAATTAAGTATATTAATTTTAGTCTAAAGTTTCTAACGATAACTAATATTGATTGCACACAAATAAAATTTTGGTGTAGGTGCTCATCACGATAACTCAAAAACTAAACGAGATAGCGAGCTGAAATTATGGTGACGTATTCTAAACATGAAAAGTTCGTAAATTTTTTTTTTAAACAAACAATTTTCTTTGTTTGGAATGTTTTATCCTCAAATATCTAAGTTCTCCAGTGTTTTAGCTCTAATTTGGCTTATAAACTGATATAGGTAATACCAATACATATTATATTATTATGTAAAGTGGAAATAGAGTTCGTCAATTAAAAGATACTCCCAGTTTTGTATTTACGAACAATCCTTCTAGTTATTTTCGAAGTTTTTCGTTCAAATAAATTTTAAAAAATCAAATCGTAAAATAAATAATGTTATTTAAAATATTAAAAAATTTGTCAAAAGAAACTATATACTGTTAAACAATCATCGTGAAATCGGCGTTATAAATTACACCGAATAAATATAACTTTTGTTGACTTAACTATTCGAAAGTCGTAATGGAGTCGTGATCTTTGTTTAATTAGGAATTTTGAATGTATATATTATGCTTATTTTAAAAGATTTTTAAAAAATAATTCCAAATCCATGGTCGAGTAGTAAAAACACTTCAATCAAAGTAATAAACCGTGTAGTTACCTATATTATTCCCTACCAAGACCCTATTAGATTTTCTAAACAATAAACGACAGTTTTGGACAAAAATAAATATATCGAACTTTCCTAATGTTTCGTATTATATACCCTTTTCAGTTTACAAAATAGAAATAATTTTTTTACACAATTTTATATACTCCAATAATATAATTTTGTATGCATGTTGTGTGTTTTATAAATAAATAATAAATAATTTCATTGATGAATTTTACAAGATAATAAAAATTTCTGTTAAAAAATAATACACAAAGAATAACATATATCCAATAGTATTATACTTCCATTCAAACTTGTATTATACAATTTCCAATCATTATTTCCTTTTGTTCAAATAGAGAAAATTGATTGAAACAATAAAATTTTATTTTGTTCATAATCATTTTTTGATACATTTACTGTTCTTGTAACAAAATACTTCTTGTAACAAAATGTATAATAAACAATTTTATGTTTAGTAAGTACACAGTGTTTACGGTCAAATGAGAACTGTAAATTTATTAATAATTCATTCATTCGAACAACAGTTATGGTAAATGCGATATCAGAACGTTTTGTTTTTAGTCTTTATTTTTGACAAAATAAGAAACATAAGATATTTTAAGGAAGTTCGCAAAAAATTATTTTGCTTTAAAAATAACTCAAAAACTATAGAAGATTCGCTAAATTTTGGACAGTTTAATATTGTAGGCATTTTTTTTTTTGTTAAGATTAAAAATTTTTTTTCTTTTTCTGGATAACAAAAATTGAATAAGATACGAACGCTTAAAGTTTGCATATGTTCGCAATTAGTAACGTTTTCAAACTCTTTAGGCACTTAAATCCTTTTTAAAAGCTTACAAAAGTTAGTACAATCAGTTTATAGTTCTTGAGATAACCTATGACATGGTTTTTTGTTACGATAAAAATACTCAAAAATTACGCTAGGTATGATTAAAAATACTCAATCATAAATTATAAGTGTTATGATGACACCTAATATACAACACTGATGAAGAAGATTCCTACATCTTATCACTGTCGAATAAGACGAAAAGTATTGACTTTTAGTAAATTCTTTATAAAATAAAATAAGTTAATTTATCTATTCTCATTACATATTTTTAATAAAAATAATTTTCATACCCGAGAAGGGATGACCCCTAAGGTAAAAGCAACCCTCTGCACTTCAACAACTTCAGAGTAGAGAGTAAGTTAACTCAACAGCCAAAATTTGAGTGCTGATCGGCGCTGTTTGGTTAAGAAATTTTTGCTTTTTCGTTCTTAGACCGGACTATTTTTAAATTTTGTATTTATTTTCTATAAGATACATTTAACAAAACATAAATACTCTGCTATTTTTCTACAGTGAATCAAAGCATGATGATAACAAATATGTTATGATAGGTAAACTAAATAATTTTTTTTAAATAAATAAATCAGTCAATAACTATATTCGATAATCGTTAAAGATGGCGAGTTATGTAACATTTCATATAAGAATATAATATTTGCATTGTATTGAAAGTTTCTTTTTATATGCAAACTTATTACTATACAATATTCTTCGCTTTTAATGTTTCAACCAACTGAACGACTACTTTAAAACTTGACATTAAATGTTGACATTATTAATATCAGTTTACTCTTAAAAGTTTAATTATGTTCCCTGTTAAAGTTCTGACACTTTTAATACTCAAATTATTCATAATTTCAAAAAGATTAAAATATTTTTTCCCTATGATTTAAAGGTTGTAAGAAAAAAAAAAAAAGTGTGCGTGTAACCTTTACGCGCGATTGAAGTGAAACTTCTTTGGCGTTGACGACATATATCACTGAAATGATTAAATATTAACTTAAATAAATAAATATTATATTATAATTTAATTATATTTATTATTCATGTGCTTTACAAAGATTATTTAAATGTTATATTAATATTATTCATTCGAAACAGGTAATTGAATGTCATCATAATTTCTTAAAATAATTGAGAGTAGCAAATTGAAGGTTAGATCAGCACATGTCAATATAACCTTGTTATTTAATATTATAAAATGTCGCAATTGTCAGAAAATTTATTTTTAATTTACTTATTTTAAAAGTAATAAATAAACAAGTATATTTAGAGATTTAAAAAAAATTTAATTAAGTCAAGAAGCGTGTAGTATATGACATATACTTACAACCAATCAGAATTATTATTTTTAAATGGCGGAAACATACTTACAACCAATCAGAATTATTATTATTTTTAAATGGCGGAAACGTTACTTCCGTCAGAAAAAAAAATCTGAGTTACTCCCTAGTCGCGCCTAAAGAAGTTTCACTTCAAAAAGAATCTTTTGATGATGAAAAGAGTTCGTAAAATAGTGAAAGCTGATTCAAATATTCATAGTTATAACTGTGTTGAATTGAAGTAAAATTTGTAATAAAATCGTTAGAATTTTTGTGGGTATAAATTGTAGATTTTCGCTTGAAAAATCTGTTTTTTACATCTATTGCCCGGGCAACAATTATATACAAAATTGTATGATTGTTTATTATTCAAATATATTACGGGCTGTACAACATCATGACCAAATAATTTCACCAATGTGATAAACACGGCACTAATGTTGCACAATACGCCATCTGTATTCTAACAGATATACTGCTATAAGCATATCTGTGATGCAAACACACGAGACTCCAACCAAAATATATCCAACGCGGCTAAAGAAGTTTTCACTTCAAAAATTTTTTTTTGTAATTTTCATTTCATTCAAAGAAATGTTAACCGTTATCTTCAGTTGCTTTACATTATAAATAACATATTGCAACTGACGTTGATTTGCCTAGTATTGAACGATTATGGGACCCACCCAGTTTTGAGATATAGTAAAAATTTAAATTGCAAAATTAAATATTCGTAGAAATCTTGAGTAAAATTTGGCCGTTTCAAGTTTGCATATGTTCGCTGTACTTTTCGGAGTACCAATATTTCTACTATATACAAGAGTAATTAGATATTTCAATGCATATACTGTTGTATTATATTCAACATGGTGCAGTTAACGAATATTTATAATAAAATATAATATAGATATCATTTGAGTAGTGTAAAATATATTTGTAGTCAAATGTATTTAGATGAATGAAAACAAGTTTAATTCAGAAACTTTAAGCATGTTAAACCGACATGTAAATATATATTATATATATTATATATGTTATTAATATTTAAAGGCAATTCAAAAATATCAAAATATTTGATAAACTGCCGTACCTTGTGTTTTTTGATTATGTGGTTACTATTGTAGCGTGTAACATAGCGAAAAAATACGCTATGTTACACGCTACGGAGATTGTATCAAATTCGAAAAGTTGTTTAAAACAAAGACAAACTGCATTTTTGTAAATGGAACCGTATATGATTTGTACAATAATATGTAATATTTTAACCGTATATAATTTTTACAATAATATGTAATATTTTTTTGCTTGAACACAATTTTTTATTTGAAGTACATATCAATAACAATGTCACCGGACAAATATAAATACATTTATATTAGAAATATCAATTACAAGGAATAATTAAAAATGGCAGTGTTATACTAAATTATTATCTTTCTAGAAGCAGTACGTATTTGTTGTCATCGACCTATTTCTGTTAAAAAAAGTTTTCCTTCTAGGAAAAACAAGGAAAGTTTTAATTATTTGAGACAAGTAAGCCATGTATGTATGCCTATATTTATAAGCAATATAATAAAACAACAATAGAACGACATAACTAATATAACGAGTTCTTTTTTTGTATTTAGTTTTTCGTAAAAATTGTATTCTAATGGGAAATCTGTTTATAGACTTGTG
Organism: Chrysopa pallens; assembly: GCA_020423425.1. NCBI lineage: Eukaryota > Metazoa > Arthropoda > Insecta > Neuroptera > Chrysopidae > Chrysopa > Chrysopa pallens. The sequence continues at coordinate 87,839,815 of CM035591.1, forward strand.
ATTATCAAAATGGTCCACATGAGGTGGTGTTGTATACATGTTTGTATTTACTCTTTACTAGTTTATAACATGATCAATAATACCATTAAATATGTACAGAATGTTATGAAAAAACAGAAGACGCTAAACTTCTAAAACAATACATAAAAATAGTTTTTAACGATTTTCTAAGTTTGGAATTTGTACCTTTGCGATCTGTGGATGAAAGATACAAACCGTTATCTTTTCCAGAAAGAATATTGGAAGAATATCGAGTAGATGAATGATATTTTTAACTTCCTGTTTTTCAAGATAATTTGAAAAACACGGAATTTCAAAATTCTTTCTTACAAAATTTACGGTTTTTATTTTTTATCTACAGACTGCAAAGGTTCAAATTAAATTATTCAAAACTTTCAAAAACATTAAAATCTATATTATAGGATTATATGTATATATCGATTTCAAAATAAATTTGTCATAGTTGTCACAATAAGAGTCAAAATTCGTTGCTAAGTATTTTAGATAAATATGTTAAAATTTCCGTATAATTCAGTATGTTGTCAAATTATTTATATTACCGATAATTAAATTTTTTTTTCTGGCTTTAGCTACTTTCAGCTATATAGCCATTAATCAAGGGGTATTATTATTATTATTATTTATACAACAACAGTACACAGCACTGCTAGGTGGTCACCCATCCAAATACAGATTGTGACTGCTGTTGCTTAACTTTATAGATTGGTCTAAGCCTGTCATTACGTTACGTCAGTCCGGGGTCATAATTAAATTTAGACGAATAAAACATTTACTGAAATTTTTATTACATAAAAAGAAGAGGAATTTTTCCTTTGGAACTAAAAAATTATTTTTGCATTTGAGTTGGAATTTCGTGTTTGCAACACGTTGGAATTTCGAAAAATAGTTTGTTAAAAAATTTTTGTCACATAAATAATTTCTGAAACGCTGTGTATTCAAAGTTATAAATAAATTTCGAAAAAGCTTTCTGATATTTCTCGCGAGACTAACATATCTTCTTTTTTTTTCTGTTTTTTGTATATTGTTATATTTGTTTTGTGAAATAAATAATGTTTTCTACAAAATCAATAATAATTATTGATCATTATGCTATTAATAATAATTTATTTTCAATGTTGTTTAGAAATAACTAATTGCTAAAAAATTTGTGTATATCCATTTAAAAGACATACTTGTATCACTAGCCTTGGTCAATACACGACAGTTTAACATTGTTAACAGAATCGCAGTTTTAACATAAATTTTAATATTTGTATCACCCAAAATTTTTTTGTTTTTACTTCTTCTTTTTGAAGAACCAAAACCATTCAATTGCTAGTCGGAAGTGCTACCAGCTACACCACAAATACGTAGTTAACTCCGGGACTATAATGTGTTATTTTCTCAATTTTACCCAATTTGTAAATTTGTATCTATAGAATGACCAAACACAAACAAATACTTTGATTGTTTATCAATTATTATTATTATTATTATGAACACAAGCGAATTGTTTCATTTTTGTGTGCGATTGTCAAATTCTTCAATTTGAATATTTAAAGAAGTAATGCTTACTTATATATAATGAGGGTAGGTAAAATTAGGGATTATATTTTGTAAATATTTTTAATTACAAAGGGTACACGCCTAAAAAAATTTAGAAACTACATCAACTGTCCCCATACTTGGAAATGGATAAAGTCGACATATAATTATTTTCCTACATTTGATCTATTGATTATGCCTACCACGTATAATATAATATGATCACACAATAAGGAATATAATATTATCACACAATTGATGAAATGACCACATAAATTAATTTCAATACTGTTTAAAATGTAATAATTTATGATGTACAAACTGAGGTGATTTGAGTTGAATATTGTGTATGTAATCATGAAATTAAACGATACAAACTTTGACTCGTACAACTCATTATATCTATACTTGACATAAATTCGTATTGTGGTTAACCTCTTTCATGAGATTTAGACATAACATACAATATATAAATCGTCATCTCAAACCACGATATGTGTAGATATCATTCATATATTATTATTATTTATTTATTAACTAACTAATAATACAGCAAACACTCTGTATAAGGAATATTTCAACCAGAAAATGAATTTCACATTTTTGAAGATATAATATACCTGCCAATACTTCTATTTATAAGCTCTTGTGTAAGTTATTGTCGAAGTAAATATCTCTTCTGTAAGATATTATCGAAGAAGTAAAATAGATTGTATTTATCTCCTATAAAATTTACGTACATATGAAGCATGTCTAGGGTTCGTATGACCTTTCCACCGTTATAACAGAACTAAATTAGAGTCTGACCTAGATGATCACTGCTTGAAGATCGGGCACTCAGCTTCTCAAGATATAATCACCATTGAATTAAAAGGATCTGTGTACACGATCAGGAAAAGCCACTTGTCAGCTTTCTGTTTTTCCCCACGCTAATTATGACTATAACTGACTCTCTATTAGAAGAGTTAATGATCAGAATTTTGGTTAGATATTCTTAAAAATCTGAACGGTAACTTATAAAGAATTATATACAATGCCAATAAATAACAAAACAGTAAAAAAACAAATGGAAGATTGTGGTTAAGAGTAACATTTCATTTATCATTTTTATTTAATCATTTTTCAATGATGGTTGCTGGTTATAATTGTTTTTTGTAGATAATTAATTAGCAGTAATTAATTTTGTAGATAATTATATGGTGTTTCATGAAGATGAAGAGAAAAATTGTTTTGATTTTGATGATTTTTCCAACATTTTGAGATAACAGGTATAAATTTTAATATACAACGTACAAACTCTAGTCAACACTGTAAAACAGTGTTATTATTCTAATGTTGGTATTATTTTAAAAGATGATATATTGTGCTCTCTTAAATACATTGAATTTGTTATAACATACGGTATTTATCTATAAGCTGTCAGATTAAAACCACTACATTTAAAATATGTGTTAAGACTTTTATAATAATTATTCAAATAATTAATTTGCCTAAATTATGTCTGTATTGATGGGAAAATAAAACAATAAACCATGAACATTTTTTTAAACGGATTAAAAAGATTTCCAAATGAGTTAAAAAGACCATTAACAATTAGTGAATATAGCAGCTCTCATCTGACAACAGTGTTGCCAGACTTTCTTATGCATTAATTAAGCATTTTAATCAATTTATATTCAATTACATCTCTAAACTACAACTTTGTAATGTAAAATTTTGACATGAATGGCTTTTTTTTCAGTGAATAAAAATAAATTTAATTTATTCGGCTAACGAATACATAAGATTACATGTGAAATTATAGTTTTTAAAAATTGCAATAACTTTTTAACAATTTAGTGAATCGGTTTATAATTTATATTGGTGATTAAGCATGGAATGATGAATTTACTAGATTTTATTTGTCGAATCGATTCTTTGCCTATATTTCACTTATCGGAAGCCCAAAATTATGATAACAAAGATATAAATAAGTTAAAAAGGTAAAGATCAAAATCATCGGTATTCGAAAAATCCATTCCAGCAAAGTCTATCTAACACTTTTAGAAACAAGAAATCAGATATACAATGGTCTAAAAATTACCAATTATTAATATTTAACTATGATAAGTTTAACTAAACAGTTTATAAGTGACTATAACTTTAATTAAATGGGACCCAAATGACACAAACTGTTAGTTTCCAAGTACCATCGAAGAAATTATTCTCCAAACCATTGATTAAATATTAATAAACAATATAAACTAATATTTATTATGAAGTGTGAAGTAAACCTAATCTAAAGCACAACTCAAAAGCCACAAAACAGAAATATCCTGTAGAGAACTAAGCAAAATCAATGAGAGAATGAGTGAGGTAGTTGTCAGTTTTGTCCCTCTCACAGAACAACATTGTAAGGTCGTTAATCTAACATTTTATAGATAAGTATGTTATGATATATTGGACTGCATTCGGTTTCGAGTTCACAAATGCAGTGAGCGTATCTTGAATTTGCTTGACAAATTTTGTTACTTTTTGCGATTTTAAATGTGACCTAAAGTAATTCAATTACTAGTCCCACAAATCACATCTTTAGTCACTTACAATAAACATATTCGGTAAGCTAGCAGGGCAAGGAATTGAGAGTTGATTTTTAATATGTTCAAAATTAGGTGCTTCTTATTTGCTGTGATATAAATAAATGGGTGCGTGTACTTAGTACGCGTGTCAGAAATTATACTTCTTTCGCGACATTAAAAAACAATTTTTAATTGCATGCAAATAATTAATTATAATAAATTAAAAGGATAGTCAATATATTATAGATATATTATACATATTATATATATATATATATATAATATATATATATATATATATATATATATATATATATATATATATATATATATATATATATATATATATATATATATATATATATATATATATATATATAATATATATATATATATATATATATATATATATATATAAATATATATGTATATACATATATATATATATATATATATATATATATATATATATATATATATATATATATATATATCTATACGAAAGTTTAATTTAAGTTTGAGGAATAGTTTAGCGTCCTAGGACACTTTCGGGTCTGATTAGTATATTATCTGATCCCGTTAGCTGTTGGTATATCTCTCAACCGAACCAAAAATTACGTATAAGTAAAACATCTTTTAGTATATTGCAAAGATTTTTCAAAACAATATAAACAAATTACCACGAACATTTCGCGGCGTAGAATACTCAAAACAGACTAGTATTCATTCTATAAGTTGAAATGACTGTAAAGTGATGTGTTTAAGTACCACTATTTCATCTACATATGATAGTTTAAAACACTGATAATAATTATAATAAAGGGACACAAATATAACTAGGGTGACAAACAGCCACATAGACAATCATAATTTTACCACACATGCTCAATACGCATATATTATGGTACATATTTGAACATAACCTCATTTATACATCTATATTTCATACACACACACACACACACACACACATATTCAATATTAAAGCATTATTTCATCCGTCAAAATATTCTTGTTTTATGTCAATCTCTGTGGTATTTCCTTTTTCCATTTGTGCCTGTAATGTAAACGTTAGAATATGTACTTCAATTCATATTTAAATACAGGGTGAAAGAAAGAAGAGTATCTACACTGCTTTAAGATGATTCTCCGGAATGCCTGGTCTGCCCAGAAGGTGCTGAAGATACGGAGCATGTCTTCTTTGTATGTCCTCGTTTCGATCCACAGCGTGAAAAGTTGGAAAGGATCCTGAACCAGAGAATGCAACCAGATTCACTAGTTGAAGCAATGTTGTCATCAGAGGCTGCCTGGAACGCTATCAACACGTTTGCAACAGAAGTCCTCACAGACTTGCGTTCCATCGAAAGAGGAAGATCAAATTACAGAACATAGAAGGAAGGAAGATAACACCTTAGCAACCAGTAGTAAGAGCAATAGCTAGATCCTCCCCTCATGAAGTAATGCCTGACGGCGGTTTCCGTGAGGAATCAGAGGATAGAAGAAAAAAGGTCTAAGGCTTAATGAGTATAGGTGCTAGCGTTGACTTTTAGATGACGCTGTGTCGAGTTTTCACATATCAAGGCGATATGCCTGGAATTCGTAAAAAGAATTCCCCCTCTTAAAAAAAATACATACACACAGTCCGACATACAGAAAACACACACAGAAACACATCCACACTCACAGACGGGCAGGCAGGAAGACTGATGGGTAGACAGGCAGACTGACGGCCAGACAGTTGAAAAGATAGATAGGCAGGCAGACAGACAGACAGACTCACATACACACAAACACACCCACCCGACAACCCACATATCACACACTCAATCACACTGACAATTCCCTTTTTTTTCGTCTCCTTTTGGTGAAAATAAAGCGTCGACTTATTCCGCAGTCAATTTTTTAGATTTGAGTTAAACATATAGGCACGCATACAAACATCTGTTTATGAGAAAACGTTAACATATCATTAAAAAACAAAAACGTTATGATATTATTACAAAATCATTAGAAGATAACATAAAAAGATCTATTTAATAATCGTGTTAAGTTTATCATATTGTATGTAACTTTATTGGGACAATGAATATTCATAGTGAGCCACAACCTGTATTTTTGCATATATATATATATATATATATATATATATATATATATATATATATATATATATATATATATATATATATATATATATATATATATATATATATATATATATATATATATATATATATATTCATTTATTAAAATCAATTAATAAGATTCTAAACTCCACATGCGCATTTAATAATAAATATGTTGTGCAAAATAATTAATATTCTACATATGAATTTAAAGTTAATAATTATACATTAATTCTATTGGTTAATGTGCTAATTGCTTTGGTTATTATTAGGTATGTATACCAGTTTAGTTATATTATATTGGTATTCTTGGAATATTATGATGATTCACCAACAACAGATAAGTTCTTAAAACCACTTCAAGGATAAAACTTGAAAGTAATATATAATTAAATTGATTAAGTTTATCGTTTATCGTTTTTGAGAGTCGACTATATTTTCAGTTCTTATTCCAATAAAATTATATGATTTCAAATATCACAATACTCAAAAAATATTAAACATGTATGGTTAAATTGGTTCGTTAAATATTTAATAGATAAATATCTCATTTGGTAGTATCAAAATATGACTACATTTAACTCCGGTAGCAAATAATAAAACTAATTTAAATTAAAAATATAAAAACAGTGTGCAGTTCATACGCGATAAAATTGAAACTTTGAGATAAGGAGGCAAACATAGAACTTGTAAAATTTATTTCTGATGACATTCACACCAAATTTTAAATTAATATTATGTAATTTAATGACATATGCATATTCTCAAAAAGAAAAAATAGCAACACTTGAATTCTTATGCCTACATAAAGACATTAAATGACCAAATGTTATGTTGAGTTTATGTGATGTTTATCAGAATTAATGTTGTTTATCTAGCTAAGACATTAATTTGAAACTAAAAATATTATAAAATACAAAATAAAGCCAGTAAATTTAATAATTTTAAATAAGCGTGGAACATTAAGGTCGTCACGTTTTTATCGATTTCAGTATACATTACACTTATCCAGTATCCGAATTTTTTTAAAAATAATGCAATATTTACGCATATAAAAAAAAAGAAGTGTAAAATACACCACGATTGTAATGATGTCTTTACAAATATATGTTTATAATATAGCACAGTTGTTATGATGCTTTTACAAATCGGTATTGTTGTGATGCCTTAACAGAGACACATACCATTTACTTACAATGTAAAAAACACCGTATGATGCCTTCTATCTTAGGCTTTCTACTTCTATCTCATTTTCTATATATATTCTAAAGATATATCCAATTTCGTTTCTCTATATATATTCTATAGATATATCATTGAGTTTGAAATCAGAACGATACTATAGACATTTCACTTCAAAAATTTTACAATAAATACTAAAAACTTGAGTTTATGAAACATTAAAATTGGCAAATTCCTGATAGTTCTGTCATAAAATTCATTCATATTATATGTTAGACGCCGTCAAACACATAACATCACTGACCATAAAATAAAACTATAGAATGTATATAAATCTATTTAAGTATTGAATTCATGACCTGTCATAATTATAATAAAATTTCTTCCATAAAAAATTGATATATCGAAAATTGAGAATATTAATCACCTCTTACATAATAAGGCATCCGTGATTTACTATCGGTAAAATTAATAAAAGTGTTCCACTCACAGATTATACAATACCAACGATAGATAAGGGACACCCATAGTTCTCGAAAAAACTATTTTCATAGATGTCTCTGCAGGATAGCAACACGTATTGCCATCTATCATCTTTTTAAAGAATTTAGAAAAATAATTTAAGCATTACTATAGCAATGGTTGGTGATTTATTTTTTATTATTCTATAATTGAAGTATTTAATGTCAAACGTAAAAATTTTTCGTTGCATTAAATCCTCAATGCTAAATTTTCCTTCTCTGCCAATTAATTGTGTTTTTAATTATATTCTAGAGTTGTGGATTAATTTAAGTGTCATTAAATGTTATTCAGTTTGTTTATATTGCTAGATAGATTTATAAAATAATTATTTTGTGATATCACTGTTTAGTTTTAATCGTGTTAATAAATATCTCTTCTTACTAACAATAAAAAGTTAATGCATAATTTTTAAACATTGTAATAAATTTACATTATATTAAACTTGTGATTTATAAAAATAAAAATGAATATAAAATAAAATAAAAAATTAACAATGTAACCGAATCCCAACCAGACATTAAACTTCGATTCAAGCTCTTTTTTTAAATAGATAAAAACAAACAAAAAATTGGTAGAGGACAAGAGTCGTCGATCTACAGGTTTATTATTATCTATGGTTCCATCTACAAATTATGTTTGTATATAGAAGTAAATTGATTATTGCATACTATTATTTTTTTATTTTAACACATAAAAATCATTCAAACAAGTTCTAGATTAGATGTGAGCAATAAAAATTGTGTTTTATTCCCTATTTTATTTTACATAAATAAAACGATTTGCTTCAATAAATAATGTTGATCGTTGCAATTCGATGCAATATTTATAATTGGATATTAAATTACATGTGGGAGTGATTCAATACTTTAAATTAAATAATCCAGTGATTTAAATGTAAGCATAGATTAGCACAGAGGTTAATTTAATTTGTCAAAATAAATGTACATTTTTTAATTGAAAATTTGTACCCAGCTTTAGTGCAAATTGGAAATTTTTCGAATTAAATTAGTACAATGAAATATAACAAAGTGTAAATTTGATTACAAATTGTAGGCTCATCTTTTCTCTGATGACTTTTCTTCTGATACAATAGAAGGATAAAAACGATTTTAATTATATTATTTCATAATATTATTTTAAACAAACAAAAAATAACATGTTAATAATAAGTTATTTGCAGCGTTTGCGGAAGCCGCAGCGTGAATAGTATATGGAAGAGATGACTACTGAATCGACTGATTTGCCTCAAAAACTTTAGATTTTGAAGTTATAATAAAACGTTCGTTTTCTAGAAAAAACAATTATTTGTACAATTTTTGTTACCACACCAATGCCAGGAAAGATGCACGCATCGAATATAAAAATATACGCAATATTGTAAAATTTTGAAAATTATAGAAAAACTGCAACTACTTCGTTTTAAAACATGCTATGAAATATACATTATCGAAATATGACCTATTCAAAAGTGATTTAAACCATCACAGGGTTAATTAAAGGTAAAGTTCTAAGGATGGATTTCAAATAACAGCTAACCACACATGATAACAGCTACTAAAAACATATTGGATATCAAAAAGAACAAATGCTATACAGAAAAAGGAAATAATTAAAGAAATGGTAAAGGTTTATTGTTAAACTATAAGAGCACAATACCCAGAAAAATAAGTCACAAGTATCCGGATAACTCTGCACTACGATAGGTTGCAACCCTAATTTTGAATTTAAAAAAATTATTTGTCCCTATCATTTATAATTGTATGGCAACAATCTTCAGTTGCTTATGAACCTTGTATTTATGATCAGCAATCCCGAAAACCCCCCAGAGATGATTTTTATGGAGATTTAAGTAGTTTTTAAAATTTTTTTATCACTGTTACTAATTGGGTTGGGAAAACTAACCTTATTGTCTCAATTTTCAAAGTCAGGCAAAGGTTAGTGTCAATGAATATTCCTGAAGGTCTAAAAGAACACGTAAAAATATGAACTTTTAAAATCGGAGCTGTTCCACCACTTTTCCTTTTCTTACTGTGTTAAATTGGTACGTCTTTTCTTTCAGAAACCAGAAGTTATTTAACTGAAATATTAATATCAAAAGTGTATAAAAGAATGCATTAAAAGTTTCATTCATTTTTCAACCTTTGTTATAGAAATTCTTACAAAACAATGTTCGATGTTTTATATTTTAGTCTAAAAAGGCAAAAGTCAATACAAGAGTCACGTATTAAAATATGCAAGTAAAACATTCATAATTATTCAAATAAAATTATTATTTCAATATTTTTTTATTTTTTATAATTGAATTTTCATTTTCACTTAAAATAATTTTTTTTTCATCGTCTAGAAGTTCACCACGTTTTATTATTTCTATATTCATTAGACTGTGTGTTGTGTGTTATATCGAGGTACCTTATTAAACGGACAATGTACGTCTGTGAACTTTACATCAAACGAAAGAGTTTTTATACTTTCATGTAGAAAAAAAACACAACATTGGAAGAGATATAAAGTTGTCAACAAAAAATAAATGTATGAAATTACTATAATTTTAATAATTTTATACTGTGTGTATAATATTTATGTACTGACTGTACCCGAAACTTCTCCAGGCAGGATTTACAGAATTTACACATCAATTTATAATTTTTTTTAGATTAATAACTACATTTTATCGGAAAAAAAACAGAATAATTTTCTAAAAATTAAGTCCCATCAAGCGTTTTGCTGATAATTCAAATTTAAGCTCATATTCCTCGAATTTAATCAAATCAAGCATCTGTGCTAAGGTGCTCCTTCTTAGAAAAAAGCAGCAAAAAAATAGATTGGTCCGAAACAGAAATACACTTTTCCAGTCTCATTAGGTACTATGTGTCTCATTATGACACGTAGGGCCTCTTCTAGGGCTATAATTACCCTATGATTACTTCAACCTCTAGTATATTTTGAGAAATATGAATCACCTGAAGTAGGCCACCCAAAATAGGCTACGGCTATACATAAACCCATCATAGTGATTTAACTTTATTTTTGATGCAACATCGAGAATTGAACCCACAACTCAGGTAATCTATATACAGTCGGCACCGAGTTGAGATTTTAATTAAATCGGTTTTTTATTTTTTTTTTCTTTATTGGTATAAAATTTAAGTTTCGATATAATTCACTTTTACTATTTATAAAGGAAAAATAAACCATTTCACGTTTACTATTTATAAAAGAAAAATAAACCATACATCAAAAATTACGTTTCACAAAATAATAATAATAATAATAATAATAATAAAACATTTTATTTTATAATTAAAAGGAGTTCACTTTACGGTCTTGGTACTAGGCGAGTACTCGGACCATTAGCTGGAATGATATGCATTTTTACTTAGTCTAGTACTTCTTCAAGCGCTTACACGTTACGAGTACTTGGCCGAATAGGCTATTATTGTTGATAAGCTACTAATACTCAAGTTTTGATAGTTTTACAGTGTGTTAAATATTGTGGTAAGTGTAATGAATATTTTTAATTGTTCTATAAACATTGTTGAAATTTGCAGCCATAATTCAAATCGCATGAACAAAGTACACCGATGTGTACTTTTTTTAACAGTGTAGCTTGTGACGAATGCATTTTAAATTAATGTTTTACGATTGATTTTTTACAAAAATCAAGACATGTTTAAAAATTTGTATCCATTCCCAGAACTTATTATCAATGTCAAATTTTAATTCAATATCAAATTCCAGATACAGGCGTGGGTATCAATACTGTGACCATATCACCTTCGCCTGCCTACTCATCAAATAGCATAGACCTAGTCTCTAAGTTCCTTAGTTCCTATGGGTGATATTGATCCTTACAATATTCCCTATCTCTTTTCATTAAATAATTTGTAATTCCTCTCTACTCTTTGCACTTTCCTAATCAACAAGTCCCAAATCCTCATTTAAAAATTACAAAATTTGCTAATTTTTTCTTATTCTACGTTTATTTTTACCTAATTTATTATATTTATTTTTATTGCCCATAATATCCAATATGTTATCCCTTCTGTTGTCCCCAATCGTGTGTTTTATGTCGTAATTCCTTTCTCGACGGACCCCGACGACGAAATTCCTTTCGAACTTCCTATGTGTAATAATTAAAAATATATTTTTATAAAATGAATTAAATTTTTTTTCTCTTTTTTTATTTTTGTATTGTTTTGTTGATGTTCTATCGTATTTAACATTATTCTATTTTGGCTATTTTTTTCTATATATAGTTTATGAAAAACTAGAATACATTAGGTATAAATTAAATATATATATATATATATTGGTACATAACTTTAAAATTATTTGGTTAATGGCTGTAGAGCGAGATATATGCTGAAGCCAATATTTAAAAAAAATATCTTTAAGTGTAAAATAATATTGTCAGAATTAAATCGGGTTTTGAATTCCAACTAGGACAAGTACTTTTAGTAAAAAAAAGAAACAAACTTATATAAATAAAATGTCGCCTCTTCATTTGCTTTTGTATGTCATGTAATATTAAAACTAACATAGCTTCTCGTATAACTTTGTAAGCCAAACCAAAAAAGATAATTATTATTAAACAAATATGTACTTAATAATATAATATTTTACTTTTACAGCAATCCAACCACCATTGTTTTCATTATTTTAATATGAAACTCAAGTCGAATTGTTAAAATTTTATGTTTTATTACTTTTGTATACTACATTGTGTACACCATCATTCACAAATAATATATATTTTATAAGTTGGCAGAAGAATCTTTTTATACTCTACCTATCAGATTTAATTTGATTCTGTATAAAAGTTATCTTTTTCATACTATTCTATTATAATTATTGACTAAGAGATGTCTTAGTTCAGAGGCTGCTTTTTTAGTGATATCAAGTTGATTATACATATATAACCTAGATAGTTTAATAACAAACTGTAGTGGAAGTTATGCAATTATCTCAGACCTTATAGGATATACGCTGAAAGTCAATGACGCTTAGTGCAATTGTGATATTCTTAAGAGATGTTTAAGTTAAGTTTGGAGTTGGGGTGATAGTTTTTTTTTTTTTAAACATTTTTTTAGTTTTGAAAAGGATAATGAGAATTGTTTAATAATGCGACGTTTCGTCTTTTTTTATTTAAGACATCCTCAAGCAACTGTAACGTATACAATTATGACCATTACATTTAAAAAAGCATGATAAAAATATAGTACCTAAACAGAAAACGAAACGGTGCACTTTAAATAATATGATTCTTTTATTAACCGTCCGAATTTCCTTAATTCTTTCTTGAGCATTACACATTGGGCGTAAATATAATGCCTAATTATATTTCCTAAACTTATATAGTATACTTTTAGATTCAAAATTTTGGTAATTACCTACCAATCGATTATTATAGACAAATTTTCATTTAACACAGTGGTTTAATTTTTGTATGGTTTTTATGAAACATTTTAATACTCTGGAAATCCATTTGTCAATATCTGGATGTTCTGGAGTTACGAAATCTTTCAAGGAAATCGCATCAATTCCAGCATCGTGCTAAGTGCAAATTTCCTAATAAAAATCGATAATCAATTAGTAGTTACGAAAAGCTTAACTAAACAAGCTTATAGAAAATACTATGACCACCAAATCCTCAAAATGTCTAAGAAAATCGCAGAGTTACCAAATAAGAAAAGAGTTTTTTCAGGATTATTTTCTATATTAACTAAATATACATAATTTCTGAAATTATAGTTTTTCCTATTTTTTCCTTATATGAAGCGGAAAGAAAGGAATTATTTATTATTTCCAATTACAAATTTCGAAAATTCTCGACAACTTAAGTGAGTATACAATTGTAGTATTTTTCAAAAGCAAAGCTGTAAAATTATTATATCAGATTATTTATTTTCGCGCATCTGCAGAACATAATCAACAAGTTTTTAAATAACGGGGGCATATCGGAGTGTACAAGGCTCATCAAGAGATAAATAAATGCAGACTTAATAATAAATAAACAACTTTTTTCAATTAAGTTATTCACTTTTAAATAATAAATTAATGGAAAATTAAAAAGTATTTTCATGATTGATGAATAAAAAAGCATTTTATATAACAAAACTACGTTATTTATTAAAAAGTATCGGATGTAAGTAATAAATACGGTAATAAGTTACTTGTGTGTATGCAATTTACTGGGCACTTACTTGCAATAAGTAATAAAAAATTGTTGTAAAGCTATTTGTATGCTTATAAAGCATGTTAAAGCATTAATTGAGTAGTATATCAATAAAAAACATACATTTATTGCATGACAATAATAGATCAATCATTTATTAAATGCCTAAAGTGTCATTTTTATCGATCGTAAAAGTGTCTGCGTAAAATGAAATAGACATTTTTAAGTGAGTATTTATTTTTAATACACCTTACAGAAAAATTTTTATTAAATGTATCGTAATTTGTAAATGTTTAACTGTCATATTGTGCAATAGTTATACTCGAATTGCAATGACTATACTCGAGTCCAATGTTGTAAACAAAAGAAGGCATTGAACGTGTGATAATAATATAATAAAACACAAATATATTCGTTCTATTTCGTCTTTCGTTCACATTTGTTACTTTTTTTAAATATAGGTAATATACATAATAAAAAACATATTTTTTTATTAATATTGTAATTAAAAGTTATTGGAATGAAACATAAAATGGAAGTTCGCAATGATACGGTAGTAGCCTGTATACTTTTTTACCGTTGATCTCGGCAATTGCGTCGACCACAAACTTATTATCCTTAATTTTCTCTGCAACAATTCCAGAAACTGGATTTAAAAAGTTTCATCAAAGTTAATATTTTTTTATTTCAAACACTTTTTAAAATCATCGCTTCTCCAAGAAATTGTAGAATCTTTTCCACTTTCTGAAACTAACCGTTCAAAGGTTGCTACATCCATTCCATGCTAATAATCACATATTGACTTTTTGGCCTGAAAAATTAAAAGTCCATCATCTACGAACCCATCTTCACTCCCTATGATAATAAAATATTGGTTTGGGCCTGTTAGGTTTTTAAGGCCTGTGTACAAACCTAAAATAAATGCTTACCTGTTTGATTTGATGGTATCTTCAAACTGTACTCCTTCACTATATAACGTAGAGTTCTTGTTGAAATACCTACGCTACCAGTGGTATTAGATTTGGTCACGTCACAATGAATCGTCATCGTGACAAGATCGTCACAAGAGATTAACTACCCAACGGCTATATATAATGAGACAGTCCGGCTACTATACCAAGTTTGGCATCAATGACTTTGATACCAACGTTGATGCCAAGCTTTAAGACTGTTTTAGGAGGGCATCGCCAAAGTACATTAAGCCTAGATTTCCGAGAGATGTGTTCATCTCTATTCAGCGATTTAATCAAAGGGTCTAAACGATAAAATTATAAAATAATTTCAAGAAATAAGACGTCTCAGATGATATATTCTGTACTGGGAAGTTCGAGGTTCTATAATTTTGAGACAGGTGAGAAAGTTTTTAAAATAAAGATTTAATAGGAATTTAAAATGTTTTTAATAAAAGATTACACAATGGGCCTAAGGACTTAAATGAGCGTTATAAAATTTTCAATTAAGAAAATGTGCAGAATGTTTCAATTCAGTTAGCTGAAATGAAAAAATGTATATATTTTTAGTTGTATATTTGGCGTAATATCAAGTTATCATTACATATGGTGGTTTACGTAACGTATTTGTCATTTAGCTATTACACTACCCACGTATTTGATATGAAAAAGATTGAATTGAAGTTGATGATCACAAAAACATATTATTATTTAACTATAAGAGAACAAAACAGATGACGGTAACGTAAATAATGTCTAGACATACCATCATAAACTTAATACCATATTGAGTCTAGTTTTCACAATATTTATATATCTGTATATATATATATATATATAATATGTGTACAAACAGGAATGCACAGGTTTACTATAAGGAAAACTTGGATCATCTAGTCTTTAGATGGATCGAAAGATTTCATCTAATGGTTGACGGTGATATGAATACAAGAGTTGTTTATCCAATGAAAGTCGATCCAGATAAAGGATGATGGCAGACAAGAAAACATATACTTAAATACGTGTAAATAAATAGTTTGACTATTTGGTTTCAAACTATTGAAATCATAATTTAAATTTTGAGTATATTTGATACTTTTCTTGGCAATAGCTAGAATTACAAAACAGCGTATAAGCAATCGATCACAGAAGTTTAACGTATATTTTGGAAATAAATAACAAATTTACTAGCATTGTTTATACAGACCAATAGCATGTATACAATTTGATTTTAGAAATTTAGAAATTCGTCTAGTAGACCTTTTGTCTAAACTCGAGAATAATCGAAAATCAAATTATATGTTATGGGAGCAGGAGCCTATTCGTTAATATAATTATGCCACGCGTTAGAAATACTGTTAATATGTCCACAAAACATAATCGATACTTGGACTCATGGATGTCTCTAATTAGTTTCTCAGTAAGTCAGTAGTTTCTAATTTCATCCTTAGTTCTATTTTGTTTGCGGTGTTACAGTTAACACTAACCAAAACACGAACGAGAGGATAAATAACTAAGCGTGGAAGCGGAGAATGGAAACAGTAATATCGTGATATAATATCAAATCGATAACTTAGAGAAATTCTAAATACTGTATAAAAAATTTAATTAAAATGGAAATTGTTAACAATTCTTTGAAAGACAAATACAAAAAAATAATTTTCTAAGAACAAGCCATATTTTTTACCTGGCTCCGCTTTTACCACTCAACGGACTAATAACTCTGAACCTAGCATGCTTAGTTTTTAAGAGCTTAAACAGGCATAGTTTTTTTAAACACAATGCTTTTGGAGTTTTAAATAAATAGATAAGCTACTATTCAGAGAAAAATAAAAAAATAAATGTTTTCCCTCCTTTTATGTCTACTTGCGTTCCAATTTTGTCCTCCAAGACTAAACACAAAACATTCATAACACTTACGTCTTCTCCGCTTTGATTTTCCTTCCTAAATTAAAGCCGAAATAAATAAGAATATTAAAAAAGGCCTTACAATATTTTGGATATGGATAATTTTGAGGATTATAATAAGGTAATAACCAACTATTGAAACATCAAACAGACGATTTCAGACAATTAGTGCAATAAATTCAAACTTACAATTTATATTTTTATATTCGTTTTAAATAAAGTTATATTTTTATATGTTATTTTTAAGTATTTATCACCAATAAGTAGTGACAAAACTGTGAAAAAACAATTTAACTAATTATAAAACTGAATAACAATTGCATCTGGAATGTGGTTGTACAAGATGTTAGAACAAAGTCAAACCATTCTTTCCAAAGAAAACAAATAATTATAATATTTGTATAAACTAAAGGATAATAACCAAAGAAAACATTGGTAACCATATCATTGAAGTGTAATTAATGGATGTCAAGAGACTAGAAGGATACTATACTAGTTCGTAGTATATTATAAAGTACCCCCTCGACCGAATAACATTGTATTTATCTATCTCTATATATTGTTAGTGCAAGACAATCCAATTTCATCAACATAGTACAACGACTAAAAATAGTCTAGACGTTATCGAAATCGAGTTTGCAATTTATTTTCCGAAAATAACTTTTTGAACTCTCTTCTTCCTGGCAGTATACAGCGGGAGTTGCGTTGATTGGCTTACCCATAGAACCGTTTGGCTCTTTCTTATCAATTTATCGATTACTTTATATTTCAAAACTTAAAAATATCTCGAAAATAGTACATTATATATAATAGTAATATATCAGATTAATTTTCGTTCTTGTATAATACGGTTAATTGCCGGAGAGCTTAACCGATAAAGTCATCAGAATCGACCTTGTACTTTGTTTCACTGAAATGATATTTCGTACATAAATAATAATTCAAATTCAAAAAAACTTTTAATGTTTAAAATTAGTTTTTTATAGTTTTTTTTTTTTAATTCGATTCCAAAAGACATCCTCAGCAGAAATAAATATCTCTGACATCGGTTCACTACCGTACTGAGATTGTCATGTTACCAATACTTGTATACTTAAATAAATTTGTTTTCATGCTATTTATTCCTATTGGATCGCTAAGAAAAACTATAAACGTCACATTCAACACAACATAGTCAAATTATACTTTTTTTTTAACGGATTAATAAAATTAATTTAACTAGTAAATAAAAAGTTAAAAAAAGTATTTTCGAAAATCTGACGTTAGAGTAAACTGGCGATTAAAAATCAGTCACAATTAACGTTAAACGTTTTTAGAAGGTAGAAAACCAACAATTTGACTACAAACAAGGAAGTGTTTTTATAGTGTTCAAAATTTAATACCAGCTACTTTTTATGTTTAACTTTATTCAAACACTTGCAGAAACCTCTATACTATATGTGATTTTACATCTCTGAGCTGAGCTACTAACCACCTAAACATTACTTGGACGATGAATGTATATAAAGTACAGAATGTAAAAAAATAATTGTTTTTATTTTTTTTTGAAATTGTCATTATAAAATGCATTATCTGGTGGCATAAGTACGTGAATCTTTTGTAGTAAACTTATATAAGATTTACAGTTGACATCATTTGCTGTTACTTCCATTCAATTTTTTTTTGAGTTGATTGGGACGATCATTTATTTTTATCTATTTACATTCTTCACTTCACTTCAATTTTTTTTACAAACGATAATAATTTTTTTTAATGCAAATAAAATAAGGAGATGCGATTGGTACTTGGAGACAAATAAGTGGCAAATGAAAGACACTGCGATTCAAATTTTGGCAGCTGCGAGTGAAATAAAGTCGATTTTTAATCATGTTAATATCAGATTAGGATTAAAGCACACACAAAAAACCATTATTCGGAGCATCTTAACAACAATGAAACGATGAAAAGACATTAATTTCATTCCCAAAAAGCACTTACTTGAAGAGTGTGAATATTACTGGCTCAATTCGCTGAGCTCTGACAAATTCTGTAACAAACTTGGAATAACCAACATAAAAAACGAAAACACAATGTATTTTAATGCAATAGGAACAATACACACACATTGTTTGAATAGGAAAATAAAAATAACAATAGACATTTTATCGAAGCTTGCCGGTAAAATTAATTAAATTTCGACTTTCCATAAACTTTGTATTTAAAAATTTTAAAAAATTCAATGTTAAAAAAAATTCCAATCAATAATATTTTTCAAATAATAATTATCTGAAATAATTATTCTTCAATAAAATACCACATATATATTTAATCGTTTAACTTGCTAACAAAACTATCGCCAGATTTTCTAAACTTAACAACACTTGTTTATAACTGAAATCCTCACGCTCCTTGACCTGTATATACCCGTTATAGTAAAATCGAGAGTTAAAAATTATTATTCTTTGTAAGTTTTTTATATAATTATTTATCAAATAATTAATACTTCGAGATATTTTTAGATTTAAGATTTCAATCTTAATTTAATTTGCACCACTTTTTCACAACATTTTACGAAAAAAAAGTTTGTGAAACAAGTTATGTACTTCAAAAAAGGAAACATTTTTTGTACTTTAACTTTTCTTACATGTTTTAAAGTTGAAAAGTTGGGTCAAGAATCTATTGGACCCAATGGACCTATTTCTCTCATACACGAACTTTAACTGTCTTTTTATGTTAAGAAAAATTCATCGAAATTTCAGCTCGCGATCTCTTTTTGTTTTTGAGTTATCGTGATGACTTACGGACGGAAGAACAGTCTGAAATGAAGTAATTAGGTGTTTCTATGAACACCTATACCAAAATTTTGTTTGTGCGGTCAATATTATGTAGCGTTACAAACTTTAGACTAAAATTTATATACTCTAACACATTATATTTATCGAGTAAAAGAAAATATTTTGTCGAAAAGTTTTATTAGTTTTTAATAAATTTTTTTTTAATTTAGACCATGTGCATATTTAAGTTTTGACAAGTGAATTGATTTAAAACTCCATCCATCAAGAGAACAGACAATTTCATCAAATAGTTATTGTAAACAATGAATATATGCAACACTCTGTAATTTATAATAGAAGACTCTTGTCTTGTAAATGTGTTACGTATTCCAGTCCAGCATTTATTAGCCAACAAGTACAAGGAATATGATAGTTATATGTTACTCTCTCATCTATACAACATTGTGGTTTTAAATTCATTTTCTAGCTACATGCTAACATCGTCAATTTCACAGTTCAAGCAAGCTCTTACATCGTACATGTGTGATGATTATTATAATAGTTATTATATTAAGAACATATAACCAATTTGAACTAATGCTTGTGCTAGCTAGTTAGATGCACTAAACACACTCAATTTAATTTAATATTTAATTAACAATTTAATAATATTAAATAATATATATACATATATAAATACTATATACATATATATTATATACATATACAAAAACAAGGGAGTTTGTTGCTTACTTGAAAGATTATTGTATTGAAAATAATATTATAACTAAAAACCTTTTAAGTGTTATAATTTATATAATATTTAGAAAATACAAGATTTCATATAATATAATATATATAATACGCCTGTTTAGATCTATCGTAGGTGTATCTATTAAGTAAAATAAATAGATTAGGTATGATATTACCAAGTGTATACCTTTATGATATTACATACTGAGTGGCTTTAAATATTTTCGGATATACCAATTTTTTAACGATTTCCAACTTATTTTTTAATAACCATATGGTTTGAAGTTATTTTATAGATCGATAAATATAAACACTCTTAAACTTTTCAAATTTATAAGAAAAATGGTTTAATACTTGTAAAAATTTTTAAATTTTCATTTATTTCAATACCCAGGTGAGATGTCATGAAAAATAAATAAAATTCAATGAAAATAAATAAAACTTCATTAGGAGAGTAAATAAATAGCATAAATAGTTTTTACGAAGATTTAAATAAAATAAAAATGAAAAAATATCGAAGTAGAATCCAAATAAAACATATTTATACATGGTTTGCTTTGACTGTTTTTTCAGTTTGAATTACTGTTTTGTCCAATTTACATAAAACAAACATTAAAATGATATATCGTATACAGTGTAGTAATGTGGTCCTAAAAAGTACTTGGACCAAAAATTGATCCAACACTATCTGGATCCTTAATAGTTCAGTTATTTTTAGGAGACGTTCCTATTGATAGAATACGGTGAATATAATGAATTTATTTAGTTCAGGTTTTTCTCGGTACATTTGTTTTATTATTACACTCAATATATGTCAGTGTCATAATATGCCAGAGTATATTATATTTAATCTAAAGTGTATTACGCTTGAAAATATTAATTGCACAAACAAAATTTTGATATAGATGTTCATAGAATCCCAAAAAAAAAAAAAATTTTTTTTAACAAATAACAATTTGCAAATTTTCAAATAAAATTTGAAAATTTTTTTTGTAAAATGCTTAAATTCGTCACAACTTAAGCCTAAATTTAGCCTTATACATATATAAATAAATATGTATTGTATTAATATAAAATACATATATAAAATCAATACATATTATTATAATATATGCTAATGATTAAAAATATTCCAAAAATTGAAAATCAATCATATGTCGAGTATCTACACAATTAACTCTGTTCATTTGTTTTGTATATTTACTCACTTATTTTCTTACAAACTTTAATAAAAAATCTAGTTCGTCATTACAAAATTCATTGTTCATGATGAAACAAATAATACTTTTCAATTTATTGTCACAAATATCGTTTAATCTAAAATTAAAGTTTAGAAGGCGAAGTTTAAATAATTATTTTCCCAAATGCAAATACAATTTTATAAGCCACTTTGCGTAAAATGATATACAATTTCAATATAGATGATATTCCTTATATAATAAATATATTTGAAAGCTAAAACATAAACTAATGAAATATGAAAACTTATAACTTAAATGAAAATAATAATAAACACATAGATACTACCCAACTATGATATTAATTTAGTTTGTACATATGTATAGGTAGATATTACATAAATGTTTGCATAAGATGTAATTTAATTTGAAAAGATTTTGATATTATATAACTAAATCAAATGATATTTTCATTTATCAAAATTTCTATTCTCTATTATAAATTATAAATACAAATTGAAAATTGAGACACACAAATTCTAACCTTATATGTGAATCAGAAATGTGCCGGATATCCGTATCCGTATTCGTTTCTTTTTCAGAGGATCCTTTACATTATTAACTGTCATTACGTATATGGTATTATCAGTAAAAGTAGCAGTAAAATACTGTTAAATCCAATTAAAATAGTTTCTTAAAAATTACATATTTGACAAAAATTTAATATTTAAGCCTTATTCTAAGTAAGCGGTATGTGGTAATTCTTATAGGTGACTACCTTATCATAGGATACTATAATTGTGTAATTATACTTTCTAAATTCAAATTTATTATTCAAATTCATTATTATTCAAATCAAATAATACCGTTTAGTTATAGGACAAATCACAATCATATTTCAATCAATAAATAATCAAATTTTTAGGGAATTAAAAAAATAATACCGATTGATTGACTTGAAACGTTAAGATCCGTATCCGTAGCTGCGGATCTCCATTTTTAACGATACAGCACATCCCTGATGTGAATATATGAATAAACTTTAATTTATATATTTTTTTTTATAATTATTAATCTAACGTTGAAACTCACAAATTTATGCTCTCAAATTTGATTATTATAAAAAGGTTTTCTATCGTTTTCAAAAATAGCAAAATTGGTCAAAAACCAAATCTTCTAGGAGAAACATGAACCATTTGAAGATTACTTCAATAAACACTCACTTTACTAAAAATTATTTTCTTACAAAGCTGTATTCTTGGAAATGAGAATACTTTTATAATACAAACGTTTTATGAAATTTAAAACAAAAATTTGCAGATATCATTTATATGATTTACTGAAATATATGTACAAAACCGTTTAAAAGTTTAAATTTGCGTTCATACGACACAATTTTCGTTTAAGAAGCGAAAAGACATAAAGAAATTAATTATAAAAGTCGTATCGGTACTTAATTATAAAAGTAGGTAAAAGTAGGTAGTTTTTTTTAAGTGACAATTATTTCTTTTGCGGGAGGAACGTTGCATCAAAATGTTTTCATTGGTTTCTATGGTTATGAAATACTAGTTTATCAATCAAATGATTTATAACTCTGTGAAAGGTGTACGATTAACCATTTCTCAGAATTGATTAACTTATTAAAATAAATATTTGTAATAATCACTAATGCGATTTCTACAATCATATGTACTTTTTTTTAACCCAATTAATTTAATTGAATGTCTTATTTGAATTTTTTTCAGTTTAGTTCAATATATTGAAATGGTCTAATTTAGCTCATTCTATGATATATTAAAAATTTCCTAACCCACGAAAACTTAAATTTGAAATTTGTCATAGTGTATAATATTAGTCAAGCTCTTTCATTGTATTTAGCCATCTTGAATCGATTTTTATCAAACATAGCTCAGAACACTCCGAACTAATTCACCTTTCAAACAAAAAAAAAAAAAAAAAAAAGAAAATCTGTTCATTCGTTCGGTAGCTACGATATACGCAGACATACATACATACACACACACACATACAAACACGTCAAACTTATAACACTGTTTTTTTTTTGCGTCGGAAAATATACTAAAACAGACTAAAAAGACTAAAATAAATATACTATGACATATTAAATAAATCTTGAGTATAAAAATTATATCTCGTATCGTACGAAATAAAATTAATTTATTGATTTTTGTGGTATAATTTTAACAATTATCAATAAATCCACTATCTGATAACCCTTAAAAAATTTTACATAGTTTTCCAGGTAGTACATATTAGGTCTTGAATAATCGTTTCATCGCCAAAGTACGCAGGTGATTCCATCTTGTCGAAGGCCATACTAAGGATATTTTGTACTTAATTGAATATTTTATTTGTTTCAACACAAAATAATAAAGACTGCAATATAATTTAAAACAATACATGTAACCACTGAATGATACACTAATTATAAAATACTTAGTGTATACATTTATTTATAATAACTATATATAAAAAACCAGAAAACAAAAGAAAAGTAAATTCTAAAGCAGAAAAAAAAGTTAAAAACAATGATTATTATAGCATAGAATACAAAATCGCATATGCAATCAAAGTGCGAATATAAATAATAATCATAATTTTTTATAATAATCGTAAACAATGGATCACACATATTCTTATATTCGTTATATATGTTTTTTTATTTTTTTTTTATTTTGATAATAACAATAAAAATAAAGTAAAATTATAAAAATAGTGCATATAGGAATATAATTTTATTATATAGTTATACATATTTGTTAAAAAATTATATTGAGAGACCAAAAAGGAATAATCAATGAAAATAGATACTAAAGTAGGTAAAGTATATAACCCGATTTGCCTTAGAAGTTGTTTAACGAGATATATACAAAAATTGAAGTACGAAATTCTGTACTAGTATGGACTATAACAGAAGCCGAGCTTGTTTGAAGGCAAGCTTACAGAGCGCTTTAGGCTAGAAATATATCACAACTACTGTGAGAATGAGGAAGGAACCATAATTCAGCGATAAATGATTAAAATTGAACTGATAATCCATAGAATTTCTTTCTTGAGGCGCAGATCTATCTCAGATCTAAGGATACAATTCAGAATATTGGGGCATCTTTCGACCGGAAACTGTCGGTTTAACGATTATAAGTTGGAAATCACAAGCGATCCTACTTGTAGTTCGTGATTAGAAGATAATGAAACGTCTATTAACATTATTTTCATTTATACTGGGATAGTTCCTTATAAAGTCAGCCATAGCTGCATACCTTCCCCTTCCCTTCATTTGCTCCATACTATTTTTTGATTTATTCTGTACAATTATGTATTGTTTAAAAAAAGAATAATTAAGGAATCTTCACTTTCCGTTACATATAGAATGTTTGGGTCTGAGATTTTGGATCTTTCCTTTCAGGGAACAATCCTAGCGGTAAAGTCATATTTTCTATATTTCAACGGTATGTCTATATTAGATTCTGTGGTGGTTTAATCTGCTTTTGACAGTTCTATCACAGCGCTCTGAATTTCTGTGTTCATGTGATGAAATGTTACAGAGGACCAAGTTGGGAAGCTTCAGTGACAAATATACCTAGGCCTTCTATATCTCTTTCAGTTTAGAATTTGCATTTTTAGAATGTAGATCACACGGTAACGAAACAAAAATACACACTTTAAACTTATAACACTTCTCTTTTTGTGTCGATTAGTAATATTTATGACTATTTAAAAAGGTTTAAAGATGTCTTAAAATGTAACAAGGCAGCACATTTGACCAAATTATGACAAAACTCGTAAAATATTACATGGTAAAAATTTCGTATCCTCTACATTTCATTAAATTCATGATGCAAAATTATAATAAATTTCAAACAAGGTATTGTACATTTCCCAAATGCACTCACCCTTCATTTTATTCCCATTTGCTAAATACTGACATATGTCTGCATAAAAATATATATATTTTTGCAACACCTATATTTGGTAAAAAAAAAAAAAAAAAACAATAATTATTACTTTCTCCAATTACCAATATGTGATAATATAGTTACTCTTCTCATACTTGTCGATACGGAACAAAATTGCTATACCAAGCCTACATGCAATGATAAAATACGCCTATCCGTGTGTCTGTAGGCTTGTTTATAAATAATATAAACTGTTCCGCTGTGTCCTATTGTTTGTATGTACAGGACATTTAACTATTATATAACAACATACTATCATCGTTGATTGTCATGATTCACATTTCGCATACAAAAAGTACAAAATATAACAATACAATGAAAACAGGGTAATTCGTTTGATTATTATACTGAATATGGATAGCATAACTTATACTTCATTGATACACTAAATTTTTTACATACAGGTAAAAAAGAGGTGAGGATATCCAGCACTATATATTATTTAAATCATTACAACGTAATCAGCGCTAGAAAAAAAAAAGGAGTATTGTAGTCCAGTCTATTCACGGTTTCCCTCTCAATTCTACCAAACAGCGCCTATTAGCCACAAAGTTTGGCTGTAGGTTCTAATTACCCTCTACTTCAAGGTTTCAAATTTGCCAAGCATTGATTTTACCTTTGGGGTGTTCACTAGGCCTTCCCAAGGTTGAACTATTTTTTTATCAAAATTATGAAAATGGATTGATTGACTAATTCGAAGTTACTTTTGTTGTATTAAGTTTTTACTGAAGGCCAATAATTGACAAGTTTTAAATAGAAAATTAGTAAACTTTTGTTGAATTTCGCTTCATTAATTTCAAAATTCATTTTTTCTTAAACCAATAAATGTTATTAGATATTCTCATTAATATTAAAACCGAATACAATGAAACAATTCACATTTTATGAAATATTAAGTTGAATAACCCTATACGTCCAAGTCTATATAAACACAATATATTCATAGGTAGACACGTATGAACGACAAATTGAAAACATTGAGGGATATCATGACGTTCGGTTATATGTTTTTGTAGATATTATAAGTCTACATACTGCTATTATACAATATATAAAATAAACAATGAGTTATTGTTTTTAAAACAAATGGATGGACACAGATATCAATTTTGTAAATAGCTTGCTTGCTTGTATCGCATCAAGTAAATTTACTTGGAAAAAGGTTATACCTGCGGCTGGGTATTTGGTAATCAACGCATGCCATATTGTTATTCAAAGGCAAAATTAAATTCAATGAAGAAAAATAACATTGAGTATATTTTACTTTTACAAACGTAGTCACTTATGATATTTCGCAAAAAAAAAAAATCTAATTTCTGCCATAAAGCCACATAAAATAACGGAAAAATCTTTTATTTAATCTTCTATTTACTTCAATCAATATTAGATGTTTTTTTAAAGTAATTTTTTTTTTAAATTTTTTCCATTTAAGTAATGCTATTTAATAGACCAAGAGTTACGTTCAGCGGTTAAAATCCGACTATAAGCACTTAAAGGTGAATCTCACTGCCTTTAAACAAAACAATATATTAAACAAAACAAAAAAGAGTATACATGTGTGTATATTGTAGTGTGTGTAATATGAGCCACACCTTTTTTCATAGTATGATAGCTTTCAAAGTTTTATGATACTTTTATTTATTTAACGAATTTTTTATCCACAATTTTAAAAAATATAAGTATTCTCCGGTACTTTTTTTATATAACCTATTGAGTGTGCCGAATTACATATTCCTCCGCCACCCCAATTTTCGTAATAATGGATAACAAGTTTTTGCTTCATGTATTAAAATATATATAATTAAATTATAATAGATAATCTGCATCTTACCAAATGCATAGTTAAAACCAAACACATGTGTTAAAACGATTTTATAAATTTTATTCAGTAGAATCTACCTTTAATTATATTATATGTTGCTTAACGTTATTAACGTTATTGGACTATAACTTCGAATGCAACCAAATGTAATCAAAATACTGACTAGTTGATGATGACTGGTCGATTTTTCAAACTGAATCATTTTAATTTTTAAAACATCCAGTACAATTATTATTTGTTATTTGTATATAATAATTAAATAATCCTATTTGTCTTTGGAACCATCTAGAATCTTTAAAAGGAACATTTGAACAGACATTTAAAATACCTATTTTGCGACAATTCTCCACTATGCATTACTTTAATTTATTTTGTATTTTAAATACATTTGTTTCAGAAAAAATTTTAATACAATAAACAATTCGTAGTTAATAGTATTAAATATATCAAGCAGGTATGTATCAAGTTCTAGGTGGAACCCGCAAGGTACACTCAACAGAATTTCTCAATGAGAATAAAAAAACAATAATTTGTTTATAATTACGAATGTGGATATTTTTTGACGGTTGGAAGGATTTCATTAAAATGTCATTTCAAGTAACGTAATTACACGACAAAGAATGTGGTTCCACGTCGATAACATTATTTATTCTCATAAATTCTCATCAGGTCCAGCCTGTTAAGTTCAAATTTTAGATAAGTTAATTAAAACATTTCGTATCAGAATTTATCATAAATATATGAGAACTATGTGTATCGAAAATCCAGGCATTTTTATAGCCTCATAAAATTTAAATAATAATTTTACAATTTAGTATATTCAATTACATATCTAGTTTAAGTATCTCGTCATCTGTGTTTACAATTGTGATCTTCATTTCTATTTAATAAAAGACATTAAAACTATGTCTACCCATAACAATATCCTAAATATAAACCCATATTTTTTTGTATAATATGCAAACAAAAATACCGGCCAGTTTCCCTATAAAAATAGTAAATAATAAAATTTCAAATGTACATAAAAACGTAACATTTAATTTAGTTTTAGTGTAGTTTTTTAACGACCTGCTATTTGAAGCACCACCTAAATGTAAGTGTAGTATTCCGGGTAAATTGGGTCTAGTTTTAACAGTATAATCCGATTTGACATATTCATAATCTGTCGCAGTTTATTATTTTTAGCCTCAATATTGATATAGGTGTTCATAGAATCGCCTAATTAGTCCATTTTCGCATAGATACCTGTTCTTCCGCCCGTCACACGAAAAGTGCTAGCAAGTTGGAATTTTGATGACGTATTTAAGACATAAAGACTGGCTTTAAGTTCTTGAATGAGCAAAAACGGTCCAATGGCTCAAAAACTCGAGTTTTGAACCAAGAAAGATAATTATAAAGATTAAAAATGTTTGTTTTTTTAAAACAATTTTTATTTGAAATTTTTTTTTTTTCAAAATGCCTATGTTTGCCGCAATTTATCTCAAATTTGTGTATGCATATAAAAATAGTATACATATATAAATATTGTAATACATATATTTATAACTGTATTTACTGGATATTACCAGATAAACATTGATATTAAGCCACATGATGAGTATCTAAACAATTAAATCTGTTAGTTGTTATAATCACTTGTTGTCTATTTAATACTATAATTCCCTTATACTTTATATATACTATATAGTACCAATGTGTGGGTATATAAGTGCTTCGATTTAAGACGAAGATAAGAAAATGTTTAATTTTCGGTGGTAAATTTAAGTATAGGGAACGGAGTGTGTCAGTGGTAGTGGATTAAACATCTCTAGCAAGACCTTCAATGTAAAATATCTTGCAAATATTGACTATACGTCCAACCACCGAAAAATGAACGCCTGGTTTTTATGTGGAAAAAGCCAAGTAGCTGGATCAAATGTTAACATCAAGTTTTCTATATGTGTCAGAATTTCGTGAAGATGCTCAATTCATTGCACGAAGGTGGTTTATTGAGTCTGAGAACTACCAAGAAAAAAGGGTGTGCTAAACCTTTGTTTTTTATAGAATTAATTATTTAATTAAAGCTATTAATTTACATAAAGTTGCAAAATGTCTTTATTTCAATATTCGTAAAATAATATTTTTTCCAAAAACTTTTTATCATTCTTCCTCAATTTAGTTTTTTCAGTTTAGAAATTATTATTTAGAGTGACAGATTTTATCTGCAAGAATTTACTTTAAAAGTAAAGAGAGCACAAGCAGGAAAACTTAACTCATGCCCAAAAAAGTCGGTTTAGAAAATGAATTACATCCAGTCAAAGAAGGGAAATATCCGTTTAAATAATCCGACAGATCATTAAAAATATTCTTCCATTTTGGAATGAAAATAGTTTAAAATTTAAATATATGTACCAAAAGAATTGATAACTATTACTACTTTAATCTGCCATCGTGGTGCCTCTTATTGCCTAATTTCACGATTTATGTTCTGACACTCTGATATAACTACAATTGTAACTACCACAAAATTTGTTGAACTATTTCCACTCTTGTCAGATTCTTCAGAATTTGTCATACAAGTCAGATTTTGATTTATAAAACTTTTTTTAGAAGGAATGTATGCACTACTTCTTACATCTCGAATTGTGATACCGGAAGTAAATAAACGTGTATTCAATATGTTTAAAATTGTAACAACTAGTTAGTCCCACTCTCCCATATGTATAGAAGCAACAATAAATTTAAATTATAAATTATATATTTTTCCATTTAGTTTTTATGTTTTATTGCATATGTACATATTTCTATTCTTTGTTTGTATATTTGTATATATGCATACGTTTGTATATACGTTAAATATTGATTTTTGTGAAAAAAACCACTAGTTAGAACTCCATATAGCAGCTTCTACATAGAGTATATACCAATACTTCCAAATATACCTACAGATTGTACAAATAATACGTTAAATTTCTTTTTTGGAGTCGCAAATGAATAACAAACATTTTTACAGATTCCATTCGAAATTCCAAAAGAACTATCTCCATTTCCTCATATTTGAACTGTCTCCATTTCTAAACAAATATGTTGGCTAGCAACGTAGTGGTAGAGGGCATAAAACAAGCACTTGATACTTTCTTGGTTTTTTTTACAGAGTCCTATAATGACATGTTAATTATTTCAACTTTTAATTTATTTCGACAAGCTGATTTCACCAGTTTCATGCATATTGCTTTCTTGCAACACGGTAGCACATCAAAACAATTAATTTTTGTTTCATGGAAATAAAATCGAAAAGATGTGTAAGGCTTATCATAAAAAACATTACCTCCATACAATATGGTGCATAGAGAAAAAAATATAGTTTACTGTAAAATATATGCGCTATTACTAATTGCTAAATGAATTCAGAAGTAAACTTAATAAGACAACCCGATTTTAAAAATATTTCCGAAAATTTTTTCAAAATTGGGAAAGGAAACAAACTGTAAAAACGTAAAAATTAACAAATTTAGTATTTTTACCAATTAATTCTTTGGGTCTATTTAAAAATATTGGTTTCAATTTTTATGCAAATTTTACAAAAACAGACGGTGAAAGTATAGCTTTTAATTTTGATGCTTTCATAATATTAACATAGTCTTTTCAAACCTGTCTCCAAAGATAGGACTCAATTCTCCAAAAATGTTAACCGGATGACTTACCTGCAAAATAAAAATAAAAAATTTAGATATACAATGTAAAGTGAAAAAAATTTAAAGTGAGAAATAATATAAAATGTTATTTTTTAATATAAGAGACGAAATTAATAACTGAAATATATCACAGTTATTTCAAATTTTGAATTAGTATTCGTTTTATCAAATCAATTACAGGATGTCATATAACAACGTGAAACAACTTCCAATGGTACAAACACTCTTAACGATTTCATGAATATAATTTTTATTTCTAGATATTCGTTGTAACATTTATTTTCTCAGTTTTCACCATTCAAATATCCTTTCTTAGGACAATTGCACCTCTTGGAGGTACTGAGATTCCATTATAATCTAAATTTAAGAGCAAGCTATTTTTTTTATATAAACAAAAGTTAACAAAATTTTCTATCACTTTACTTCACAAACATGGATTTCAATTTTATTTTTTTCAAATGATTTAAAAAAAGTCATACATGGACGTTCAAAACTGTTAATTAAATAAAGAGGGAACTATGATAAGTACGACGTCAATACGTGGTATCGTTATATCGTTACCTGTTTAAAATTATTTTCCAAACAGGAACGGAAAAAAATAATTCAAAACTTACACTTTCTTTGTTTTTGAATCAATTTCAACATTTTGAAGTGAAATATTGCAAATTCAGATTCAGTCTATTGTCAGATTCAGACATTGTTAACAATAATCAACAAATACAAAATATTGATGATGATGCAAAACCAATCTCATGAATAGTATGAGACCAACATTAGCGCCGCTCATCTAACGAGAACTTGACTAGGCTGATTGGTTATATCATATACAGCATTGTAGACTCTATTATTAACTGACGCTATTATTGTTATGTTATTATGAAGGATATCGACAACATTCACATTTTACTTTGTTTATATTAAACGAGTATAATAATAAATTCGACGTTCACACTATGAAATCGAATAGGCACCTGTCGAAGTAGAGAATGTAAAATATATGAGCAGTTTCTTTTTTTTCTTTTTAAAGAAACTCCAGACTTAACTTAAGTTTTTATATTCAGATTTTTTATTTTTCTCAAAGAAAAATAAAGCCTCTTCCCGACTCCGTAGTAAGACTTCTTATACTCGACATAGATAATATGTCAGAGTATATTAATTTTAGTCTATAGTTTGTAACGCTACCTAATATAGACCACACAACAAAATTTTGGTATAGGTATTCAACAAAGTCCATATCTGACTATCCATCCGCCCGACCGTCCGTCATTACGATAACTAAAAAACAAAAAGAGATAACGAGCTGAAATTTTTGTGACGTTCACAACTTGGAGCCTAGGAAAAATAATTTTTTTACGCTGCTAGAAAATTGATGCTTTTATAAACAAAAACAATAGATGTGCAAACGATTGAAGTATAAAAATATCCAAATTCGATTATTTTAGGGCTAACTTCACATAGCTTTAGCTACTGCTCCAGCAAAATTTTTCTTGGCAATCCTTCTAGGGATCGAGACCGTACGAAATATTCACCTCTGGATGAAATTTTATAACGAAACTCAATTGTATTATTCTTTGAGCACTTGTACTTTCCAAATCAACTGAAAAGAAAACATATTTAGCAAATATAAAATATTATTTCAGCATGCTCATGCTAGACGAGCAACTCCGACTTTAATATGAATATATTGGGCTATTGATGTTAGTGTTTATTATCTGTTTTGCATGAATATTGTGTGTCTGGAAGTCTATGTTATATATAATAAATTAGCTTAGTTTTAATCAGTATTTGAAAGTCTACCATGTGTGTTCCAGTGAATTGTTTAAATATGCGCATATATTTTAACATAATATTCAAAATTATGGTTGTGAATTAAACTTCATGTGGTATGATGAATTCGCATAACACAAATTGAAACAATAGCGGTTTTGAAATTCCAATGAAATTTTATTCGGCAAAATATATTATATCAAAAAGAGAACATCGGAATACTTTCATTAATACAAATTTTTAATTAAATATGTGATACTTGATAAATTAAAATTAAAATTGATTTTATTCACAAATTAACTATGATTTATATACTAAAGAGTTTTAGTTCATTCGATAGAAATAGAAAAACGAAATTAGTAAATAATGATCAAAATGTTATATTTAACAAAACATATTATTATATAAAATAAAATTGGGGTACCTTGCCCATGAATTAAGAGTGTAATGAATAATAAGAAATACACTTAAAAACGCTGAAAACAAACTTCTTTTTTGATTAATTTGGAGTATTTTTAATTAATAATTACTTTCTTAATTGTACGGTAAGTAAAATAATCAAATAATAAAAATAATTGGAATAAATGATTGACCAAATACTGGAAAATTTTTTTTTCTACTGATGGAAAACTTTATCACAAATGTAATAAGTTTTTCAAAAGAAACACTTTAATAAGTAGAAAAGTTTAAATTTTTAATAAGTAAACAGAACTGAAGAAAGAATGTTTTCTCATGGAAAAGAAAATTAAACAGATACTTGAAATACATAATTTATCTATTAATAATTAAAAAGAATGTGAAATTTATTACTCTGACTTTAATACTGATGTTTTTCTCGAACATATTTATCTATACCTCTATACATATCGCCTTTCCTCGTGTGTCTATTGTTGTTATCCTGAACATATTTATCAGTAATATATCTTTCTATACAACGTTACTCAGAAGTACAGAGAAAAACTTTTTTAGTGATGATAAAGAAATATTGCATTGTAAATAAATAACTACATGTACATGGTGCCTTGTTAGCTTTATAACAATTTCTAAAATCCTGTTGATGGTAAAAAATTGTCGGAATATCTCTATATCACAAGGAGTCTATATCACAATAACGTAATATCAAATATGGCGAAAAGTATCACAATGATTTCCGAGTAATATCTACCGATTTTTTATACTAATATAGTTAATTGTTTAGATACTTGACATATGATTGAATTTCATTGTTTGGACTATTTTTAATCATCATTTATAAAATACTGGGGAATGTTTCAAACAAAAGTTGTATTGCCCATTCACGAACTTAAATTCAGTTTTAATGTTTAGAATACGTCACTAAAATTTCAGCTGCCGATCTCTTTTTTTGTTTGTTTTTTATTTTGTGTTATCATGATGACGTACGGACGGACGGACAGTCGCAAATGAACTAATTAGATCTTTCTATGAACACCTATACCAAAATTTTGTTTGTTCGGTCAATGTAAGGTAGCGTTAAAAACTTCAAACATAAATTAATATACCCATATTAATACATAAACATATTATGTATGTCGAGTATAAAAATGATGCATTATGTCACTGAATATCCGAATTTTCACTAAAATGGTTCAAAGTAATGTTTCTTAAGATACATATTAAAATACAGATACATTATATTACAATTATAAAAAACTAAAAAAAATAAGAAAGTGCGAATTCTTGTTGATACTTCGACGATTAGATAATTTTATCACAATCTATACAAAAAACACCAGTTCAGCTTAACCAATTTAACAAATCATTCTGTACATACATTTAAAAAAAAGTTATGTTTTATTGTTTTCACTTCGTGCATTCGAAAAATAAAACATAAAAAGTAAAAATTACTTTTAAAATATTTACGTCAAGAAAACAATTCTTTATTAAAGACTTAAAAAAAATTATATTCTATATCGTAATACTGCTTAATTGATACATGCATTCATTATAAATACAACTAAAAAAAATTTGCTATTTTATATACCGAAAAATTAAACTGGCTCCGTGGCCAAGTGAGTAAAGGCACATTCTTCATTTACTTCTTAAACAGAAGGTTGTGGGTTGGAAATCAGGCAGCGTCAGTTATATCAAATATAATATTTAAAAAAAAGAGTGCGGTTAATTGATCCCCATAATCATACTGTCGTCGCTTGGATAAGAACGAAATAACCAACAAAATGAATATAACAATACAATTATCACCTAGTGATAGAAGGTATCTTTGCCCTAATGTGATGGAGTGTTATAAAGGAGGATACAGAGAAGACCAAAATATCTAAGTAAAAGAATGTGGTTGCGGTTCTCCTCTTAATATACTCTACCAATAAATAACCTAGTCAACGACTAACTTCTGAAAAATTATTCAAAACATATAACTATGCCATTTACCTATTTTCCATATGACTTGTAGCTTTGCCGGAAATCGAGATAAAAGATGTTTTACCCTTAAAAAGTAATCCCCTTCCACAACCCAACCACCAATCGGACCAAAATTATTTTTCCTTTCATTTTTGTTATATTATCTTCCGTTTCCTATGGGTTTTACTTTACTATAATTTTTTTTGGCTGCAAAAATTATCGACCCTGGTCTAGTTCATTAATGTGCAAAATCGATTCATTGGATCCAATAAATCCATTAACCAACTTTTAACCATTAGAGATAGAAGAAAAATTTAATGAGTTTGAAACATTTTTCCGTAAAATATTTGGATTTGCCAGAATTAAATTATTTTGAATCTTAAATTCTTAACAACTGTGTCATTTACCATACAGACCTCACACTTTTAATCATTCAATTAGCACAAAAAAGGTGCAAAGGAGTGTGTGTTGTGCGCTCAACAATCTCCAACTCATCTTATTTGAGTGTTTAATAGCTCAAATAAAAGGTATTGAGTCCCTGAACGTTCTTAGACCTAAACAAATATTCAAAATTCATTAGAATATTGTAATAACAAATTCGCGTTTCATTATAAGTTGAGAAATGCAAATGATAGATATAATCCAATGCTTGATGCTTCATCTAGGCACAAATACCTTTCAATAAAAAAACAAAAAATTAAACAAAACGGCTAAATAGAACAGCCGACGAACTCGGAACAGAATTCCTCAAATCGATTTCAATAATTAAAATTAACAAATCTATTTCGCAATAGTAAAGTTTTGTTTGTTTTTTAGTCCTGCCGTTTCATTTAGGTATAAGAAAAGAAACATATTCGTAAAGTTCACACACTGGAATCACTTCTATCACACTTTTAATCAGCGTCCAATCCAGCTACTTCGCTTCTCACACGTCAGATGTTGACACAACTTTCCCATTTTGTTTTTTTTGGGAATCAGAAAGCTAAAACCGTTTGTAGTAGTAAACACAATTCGAATTTTAATAAAAACATATGATCATGATTATATTATTCACAATCAACATTAACAAACATCCAAAGTTAATTTCCGTTTACATATCCCGGAAAAACATAATGAAAATAATCACATCTTACATAATTTTCGTTGATAATGTGTTACGATTTGTGTAACCTTAATTATAGCGTATAGAAAATAAAATGTTGGATAACAAAATGTAAAAGTATAATAAAAAGTAAGAGCGATAATAATAACCCTAAATAGTTCACAAGTAAAAGTAATTTAAAATACATTCATTAAAAATACATATTTGGAAAGAATCCAAAAATAATATTTTCTCGTATATATTAAACATTTTCAAGCCATTTATATTAACGCACAAACACTGTTAACACAGAATATAAGCTACAAAATATTCAAAATTTTATTTTCCAACAATTATTATTAAACATTACGTTAATCTAGGAATAATTGGAATCTTCACATGGAATCTTCAAAAAAGATATTATTTTTTTGTAGGAAAAAGCCATAAAGATCGCTACATTTTCCGTTAGTATTAGTACTAGAATAGAGCAGAGAATTTATTTTGAGTTTGGCCAAAAAAAGAACATATTTTGTTAAATCATCCTAGTAACATTAAATATCAACAAAGAAATTAAACATCAACAGAGGTTGCAATTAAGCTTTTTGTAAGAAATGAAACATTTTGAGTTGAAAATCAGCGAGGGCAATCTATTGAGGTATTCTCTTTGCACTGCTCATGAAAATTACGATTGTCAGCATATAGTTAAAATTGATGAATATAAAAAATATTTTGAGAAAACGAGGTGTTTGGTTTGCGACAATTTAAAAATAAAATTGAAATATTCGATTTTTTCCACATTTGCTAGAAAGCCGCGCAGATCTATATTTAATAGAGAACAATGTGCTGCGTTTGTTCTTATGATTATTACATTATAATAACGCCTTTACTTTATACCATCGTTAACAATTTAAAAAAATGAACAGCAATCATTACGTTTGAGGTTCGTGATCACAACAAAAGCCTACCTTAGAGAAATAATATATACTAGATTAACGTTGCAGCGATCGAAATTTGACCGTTATCAAAACTGAGCCAAATTTCAAACACCTCCGCCTGCCAAATTGGGTAAATAATAATACATGTTGATAAAAAATTTTCTAAGTTGTTTTTTGCTAATGGACAAAATTGATTAAACGTGCAAAATTAATTCATCCTACGAAAGAGTAAACATAAACATAAAATTGCAATAACTTCTTTATTTTTTATTTTTTAATTCATCAATCAAAATACAACCGATTAAAATCCTTATACTAGTTTTTAACCGCAAATTCATAATTTTTAGGAAAATATAATTGCTCTCAGAAAAAGATTGTGAATACATCGAAAATACAGAATACGTTATATTAAAAATATATTTTTATCTAAATATGGTGTCAAAAAGCAAAAGCATCCCAAAAAAGTGGTATTTACCACTAAGGTAAGTTAAAATGTACAGTGGTCATAATTTTTGTTGTCAAAAACTCAATTAAATTGGCACATTTCTTATTTCAACAGAATAATGAATTAATCTATTATAATTTAATCCATTCTCTTGAGAAAAATGCTCAAAATAATAAATAATACAAAACGAGATACAAAGCAAAGTTTTTTGAGCAACGCCAATTGTTTGTCGACTATATTTACCATTTGTTAACAAAGATGGGTATATCATATATTATACATACTGCACTTGGGATAACCACTAAAGACGGACTTATTCTACCAAGCTCAGTACCATGACCATCATTTGATGCCAGTCCGTGGTGATTATTTGTAAATGTATTATTTCTACTACACCTACAACTAACTACGTGTATAGTAAATAGTAATACGAGACTAAACCCTAAATATATACGTATACATGTACAATAATATTCACTGTGGTTTTGTGGTGGTCTCAAGAGGATTTTGTATTATTATTTGTTCAGCAAACCGATGCAAAGACAGAAATATAGAGAACTAAGTATATTTAGCATAAATACAAACTTGTCTATTTTAAATCTTCCTGCCTTTTCCTCCCTTTATTAATCAAAATGTTCGTTGTCCTTTTATTGTAATCATTAGACCAACTGTAACTGCTATTGTTGCTTTAAGATATCTTTATATATTTTCATTACATATTTACTGGCTATATTCACCTTTCACTGAAATATGACTATGCAAATAAAGAACACGATGTATTTATCTGGAGTAATAATGTCAAGATTAGCGACCATTTGCAAAATTGTACACTTAAATAAATCATTAGGCATTGACATCCGACCAATGCTTGGTTTTGGCAGTGATATAAAAACTTAGTTATGTAAGTATGTGAATGTAACCGACTCAGCGGTAGTTTGATCAATTATATTATAATAAAAAATGAGGCGGTTGGTTGATCCCATTTTCGTCGCTTAATTAAGATCGAAGTACCCGGCTACACTTACAACATAATAACAATTAAACTTTGCCTTTAGGTGAAGGTGTGTTCTAAAAGAGAGTACAGAAGACCAAAAAGTCTGGGTATAAGGGATGCGGTTACGGTGCCCCCTCATAGTATGTAAGGATGTGAATACTTGCCGATGTACTGCTAAAATAAAACGCAATTATGGTTAAACCACTTTACCCAAAAGTAACAGCGTTTTCTCATTCGTTACAAAAAAGTATGTCAGATGTTTATTTGAATTAAAACAAGATGCACACATACTATTGCTGAGAATCGGAAACTTTATGAATCGCACTCGTATTATGCTGTTAGAAACAAGCCGAATCTCCTCTAATGCAGCCAAAGTCTCTTATGAATATCCCGCTAATTACCTTTATTTCATCTCGGCTATAATATTCACATCAGCTGTGGTCAGGAGGTAAGTAAGGATTCAAATGTAGAAACCAGACTTTATATAAACTTCTTTTTTAATAAAATTAATTACGTGTTCATTTTAATAATTTCATCTCACATTGTATATGAATTAAAGATCTAGGTGTAATACATTTTTATGAGATGTGCATATCCTTAATAGTATGGATACATTTTTTTTTTTTTTTTTTGGTTTCAACAAAATTCACGAATAAGCTGTTTATACTGATCATTGAGTATTTTTTCTTTTTATGAACACAGTAATTGAAAGATCGAAGTAATTGGAAACACAACAAATCTGTCAGAGATCGAACATGGAACCATCCAATTGCTAGTCGCATGTGCTAGTGATATTGAAGACAAAAAAATAGTGGAGTGGAGACATTGCACATATAACAAAATAACTGTCATTGACTACCAAATATCTGCCGTGTTAATATCAAATCCGACTGGAATGATCCGGGGTTCCATTCCCAGCAAATGTGTAATAATTTCAATTTTTACTATTTTTCGACATAATACGATTATATAGATTTATCTATTGGGAAGCAAATGTAATTTTTACTTCTATATAATTGATATAATACGGTAATACTACAAAAGTTGTTAAAAAAATCTAACAATAAAATCTGATAATCACACACAAAGTGTAAACTATTCGATTGTATTCATAGTAGTAATAGAACAATGTGACGTCAAAATTGTTGGTAATTTTGGCATTTCTTTATATTTTATGTATACACCACAATTTCCGCTTAAAAAATAAATTTTGAAAATTTTTCTATTAAAATTTTTAATTTAATGATTTGACTTATATATAAAAAATAATAAAAAAAAAATGTGACGCATAATTTTATTATGGTTCAAATTATATCATTTTGATATTTCACTTTTATAATCACACACTCGAATAATCAAGTCTTTTAACTAAACTTTTAGACATTTGTGTAGTTTTCACAAACTGTTACAAACTAGTAAACGTTTTACATATTATCATTATTCCAAAATATAATATTTTCCATAATATGATTATTAGAATAACAAAACGTTTGTATTATTTAATTACATCATAAACCTACAAGTGAATAAATTAAATAAACGTTTTACATAAAGCATAACATGGTTGTATGCTAATATTAGGTACAACTACCTCATATGATGGTATATCTACCAACATATCTAGTACGGTAGTAGGTTCACCATTTTATGTTTTTATAAAATTGGCGTGTTAATAAACAATCAAAATATATTACCGAAACATTAAACCAACCCTCATATGTGCATGCAATTTAGGACCACACTCTGTCCCATTCGCTTTTTATAATAGGTAAATAATTATATTGAAAATACTTTGTTAAATATCTCATGAGATAAATTTCACTTTCTGGCAACATATGAAACGAAATTTCAACAAATAAAATCCTCGGCTACATTAAATATGGGTTAGAAGATTACATGCAGTTGAAGAATGCCTTTACTGAACTATAAAAAAATCAGCCCTTAACTACACATTATCATTTAGAGATTCAAGTACTTGTTTCTCAGTTTTCCCAAATTAGCGACGAGTAACATTTCTTTCTTTGTCTGTATAATAGTTAAATAATTTTAAACTGATGGTGAATACATTGTAGTTGGTATACATATTTATAATTTAAAAAAAAGGTTTAAAATGAATTAAATGTCTACTACGGAAATATAAAAAACAACACTAGAAAATATTCTTGTCAGAAATTAAATTAGGAGATATTCAGAGGATTAAAAACTATTCAAAACATTTTGTATTTATGTGAATGATATTAATATACACGGATATTTTAAAAATATATTATGATTATAAATATATTAAATAATGTATTAATTGAGGTCTTTCAAGTGATAGCCAACACAACACAGTTCAGTTTAAAAACAATTCTACACCCCCCCCCTCTTAAATCGTTGTAATATCCGCCATACTAATTTTATTTTTTTAATCTGACACCCTGACTTTTATCGTTGAAATATTTGTCATGCTGATTATTTTTCACCCGGACTAAATTAACTAAAATAATATTATTATCAAAATCCGTTAAGTAGCCTAACCGCTACAGTATAAAAAACGTACATACAAACACACATACACAGACTGCTAAAATCATAAAGATCCCTTTACCGTAGTCGGGTTAAACTAGATATGGCATTAGAATATAATCGATTTGTCTATAGATAAATAAAACCTAAAAGACTGCCGGTGATGAAATTTTTTAAATAAAAAAGAATTTTCCTTAGTATTTGAAGGAAATTTCAGTTCATGAGTTTCTTCCATTGCCCTATTCACTTTTGAACCACATTTATATCTTACATAAAGCATCCATACATATAAAATACTCGTATATTATATGAAATAAAAAACACACTTAGCCTCCAAAAAGCCTTAGGTGTTAAATTAAAAGATGAATTTGAGATAATGAATAAAATTGAGATTTACACAAAACACTGATTAGAAATATTGCGATAAAGTTTCGCAAAATTACAAATAATGTTTAAAAATATATTTGCTTTCAGATACTGTTAGTGTTCTATCAATCTTGTAGTTACCTAACAAAAACTAATTTTTTTCATGAAATCTTCAACGGGTCATCTCGTTTATAAATATAAACAAATAAAAACAAATATTTCAATTTGTAGACTAAGCACTAGCCCTAAATAATTTTAGGCGTTCTACTAATGGACATGCACATGAATGAGTGAGTATGTGTATCACTCATCCTCCAAATAACACCCAAATGCCATCTACAATCATTTATTTTGGCTAACTTACAAATAATGTCGAATTTACAGTATTGTTATTAAGTTATTACTAATGTATACTAAGTATTTAGGTTACTGGGTTTTTTTTGGGTGTGTTCTAGAAGTTTATTTTTGGTAAAGTGTGTTAAAAATAAGTATAAATAGGCGAGACAGATATTGTGCACGATATTCCGTGTAACAAAAAATAGTCCATTGTTCATTTAGTGTGCAAAATTTGCTTCCGAAAACTAGATAGTACGCAAAATTTATAAAAAATTGTTATTTAGACCCATTTCACGGGTTGAATGTTATAAGTTGGCAATAGGGTAGTTTAGCATGTTTAAAAAAGTACTACATAATATTTACATTAAAATTTAACCTTTTTTATGAAATTCAAAACTCTGTCTACCATTTTACTGACGTAATATCGGTTTGTAATGTTGAGAATACTGGTATAACAACACATTGATAAAAAAAACATAACCTAACACTTTCAAATTTTTTTAAATAATTAAGATATTGTTGATAGATTGAACTGACAAATACAACAAATAATTTTACCGAAATGACGTCACATATGGCAGCCTAGTGTTTGAGGTCACGCAATATAATGATAAAATATCGAACTTCAATCAACTTTAAAATAATAAATTAATCATGTGCTTTTATAACTAAAATTTTGAATATTTCGACATAAATTATAATTTTTTGCAAATTTTATGGTTTATTCTTCACTACCAAAAGTACCCTATTACGAAGCTTAAGAAATTAGTTTGATTTTTAAGCTCATTTATAACCAATTTAAAGTTGAACTATGTCCAAAATATTTAAGTTCTCCTAATTTTTAATTTCATAAAGTTCTGAAACTTAGTTTGTAATACTTAATGTTAAGCATGGAGATTATACACATTTGGTATCACTACAATATGATTATATTTACCTATAACCTATTTCATATGTTCCTATTATTTTGAAATTTTTTTTTCAGTAAAATATTATTATTCTCTTGATCTAGAAGCAATTTCATTGGATGTAACTAACAGCGTAGTAAACCAACGCTAAGATGTTAACTATTTTCAAATTTTCTTAGGATAATTTATTACCCTGCTGTTATTATTTTCATTTATTCTGAGTAATTTCCAAAGAAATATCATAGTATAGACGCCAACTTTGTCGATAGTAAGCTGTTAATCTGTTTCATGTGTCGATGAAGTGTTATTAGTTCTTGTATTTTCTTATTTTTAATTAAATAATGTCTGTTGAAGTGTTATTAATTTTTTGTATTAAACTATGTTTAATATTCTAAGAAATATGAGTTCTCCGCGTTACACATTGTCTATAGTTCTATGTTGTTAAAATAATAATTAAAAGGCACCCGAAAATTTATTTATTAATTAACCAAAAAATAACGAGAGACTACAGCCCGATGCTGTATGTAGCTCCAAAATCATTATTACTTTTAAAGGTTTTGATGAAAGTACTTAACGTAAAATTTAATTTAACACCCCATTTTGTTCAATTATTTTTCATTTATTTTTATCTTCACGTTATATTTTAGTTCATACTAAAATATGTCACATTAAATGTGAATAACGTTTTTATAATTACAGTCTAAACAAAAATATTAAACTTTAAACAAATATCTTGAATATCCGGCTTATATTCTGCTCACAAATAATCATCAAACATCGAAGTATGATTTTAGTCTCCATCGTATGTATTTAAATTAATAGTAAAATTTTATTGATGGAGAAAATATCCTTACAGCGTACCTAGAGATGGATCGATACTTACAATTATTTATGGTATGGATACTTGGCCATCGACTATTAAATAAATATCAACTACTTAATGTCACGTTAAGTGTGATTCAAGTAAAATGAAAATAGAGCTATCTAGAAATCCAGATAGCTCTTCATTCCATATGAATGCTTATAAGGTAAACGCCTTAAAAAGTAATTGTTTTTGGGAGCACATCAAAAGCCGACTTGATTTATTAATTGTAATATAATATTATTGCAATGTAATACATAGACTTCAGTATATTATGAATCTAGTTGAACCCCGGCGCTTTACTGCCATGGAAAAAGTATGTACGATTAAAATGGTAGAATAGAATTCAACTACTATGAAACATT
Source organism: Chrysopa pallens (assembly GCA_020423425.1). Classification (NCBI taxonomy): domain Eukaryota; kingdom Metazoa; phylum Arthropoda; class Insecta; order Neuroptera; family Chrysopidae; genus Chrysopa; species Chrysopa pallens. The sequence continues at coordinate 87,883,881 of CM035591.1, forward strand.
ATCATTTAATATTGATTGCAAAAACCCGTAACTTTGTATAGAAAATAAATTTCTATTTTTGAAATTTTTCTCTCCAAGGGGAAGTGTAAAATAAATAAATCCGTTACCCTGATTTCTCCTTATCATTTCACATTTCCCCTTACCAATTGAAAAAAAAAACAACGCCTCCTCTGCTACTATATAAAAAAGTCTGTATCGTTGGAGATTTTCTTTTTGACTTTGTACCGGCCTGTCTATGAGTTAAAGGAGGTCTTCGGCATAAAGCTCGCTTCGGTGCCACGAAATCTTCTTGGCCTTTGATTTCAATGATCACTATGCTCGAAAGGGATGCATGGTCGGCAGTTGGAATGAAAGCTCGCTTCACAAGTAAAACAATACAAATATCCAAAGATTTTTCTATTTTATATCAAAATTGTATAAATATATAAGATCCAATACAAAATATATTATTGGTAAATATCGTAGGCAAAAATTATACCAAAATGTTTTAAATAAATGTTGTAAGCATTAAAAAGAACTAAGACTTTTTGTATTTATAGTTTTTCAATAACCGCTGTATTTTTAAAATGTGGTAAAATGAAAAATTTTATAGTTTATGTTACTCGCTGAGAATAAAGAAGGTATGATAAATAGTCGAAGAAAACGATACATATATAACATAATATATGATTCCTAGAAATTGCTTTAAATTAAACAGAATATGATTCACTACTACTTTTCCAATTCATTTTATGTGTGTGTATTGATTAAAATAATAATATGTTTGGTCGAGACATTTTTATCGGTTCTTTTTATGAAAAGCTTGTTAACACTCTACTCGTAAAATGAAAGGAAACGAACTTTATTGAATAGTCAAATTTTGTAACTTTTATGCTCTTAATTCAATTTGACTTTTATTCAAGCATAAAATTTATTAATATCCAATAAAATTAAAGAAACGAAAAAAAAAAACAACTAAATAAAAATGTTTTACGAGTTAAAGTCTGTAAATCAAATTCTAACAATTTATTTTTTACGATTGTAAAAAGTGATATAAATGATTAAATTTGAGTTCATAATAATCTTTATCGATAAATAGGACTTCGCTAAAAAATTAATTTTAAGTAAATGAGAATAAATTGGGATATCTGTTTGCTTTCTTCGCCAGTTATACAATCCATAAAATAAACAATGCAGTAAAAATATAAAAAAAAAAAAGGTAAATGTAACTCAACAACAGTCATGTGCTATTGAGTTAACCAACCAAGTAGTAACGATTAGCATATATATCTTTGCCTGGATATTACAAAACAAAGGTATTTATCTTTAAACGTACATGAGTTCGGCGAGTGATGTGGGTGGTGTCAACATATATTTCTACGTTTAATAGAATTGAAATAACTATAAACAATTCTAGACTTGAAAGCTATCGTTTTAAATTTATGATGAATTTCCTACCTTAACAAAATATGATATATGAAGTGGAAATAGAGTGTAATGAGTGGAATGGTTTGAGACCAAAAATGTAAAAGCGTTACAAATAGAGTCGAACAGAAAAACGATAAAATTTAAAGAGGTAACCAATATATTATAACCAAATGATATCATGTTAGTTTACTTCTAAACAGTACAAAAATTCTTTAAAACGCTGTGCATTCAGCCCAAATATGGTCTTTTCGATTATATATTTATTACAGTTATAATAAATGATCTATTATAACTGTCGGTACATCTAAAATTATCGAATTTTGTCCACATGCATGTAACATCCAGCCAACACTTTTGAGCACCATGTTTCTTTACAAGTAAGGAACAAGAACCAAATTTGTACTAAAAGTAAGTTCTCGGAGAGTGTCGACCTCTTTATAAAATAATATGTTCTATAGAACTGTAGAGCTGATCGACGTTACGACATTTTTATTCCACTCGATGAAACCATTCTTTTTATATAAATTTGATTCATCTATCTTAAGTAAGACTGGTCTCGAAAGTGTTAACCGAAACAAACATGCATGGGGAAAAAACTGTACAATATCAGTGTTGATAACTGTTAGGTGTATAATAATGCCACGCACTCACCAAAAATTGTTCATATATATGATCCATTGGAATTTTAAACCGCAAATTGAAATTAAAGAAAAAATTGAAAATTTATAAATGAAAGAATAAACTGAAAGAGACCTAAATTGTGTACCTTATTAAGAGGCGAATACAATCTTGTCAAATAGGGCATTTCTATTATGTTCAAATTTAATTTATTTTCTTCTGTCAATTGAAATCCATCAGTTTGGGTTTTCTAAATCAGAAAAATTATTTGGACATCAATTCTTTTCAGTTACGACCATTTTTTCTTTGAGGAATGTTTGGACTATCAAGAGGTACACAATAATCAAATGATTTAGACTTGATAAATTATTTTTATAATCTTCACATTATAAATAAAACCATGACGTAACTGGGGTTTCAATTTCAAAATAGGCTTTAAAAAAATAACAATTCAATTTTAAATTTTTCATCGATTTTTAATGACTTTATAAAAAGAGATTCTATGCACCAAAATATTTTCTTTTCTCTAGAATACATATTTACGAATAAAGGGTTCTGTTAAATTTCTATATAACACCGAAACATTCGATCGAGGATTGCATAAAATCTAATATACATTGCCCACCATCATTTTAAGGCAATTAACTGTTATGTAAAAATCACTGAATAATAATATTTAATAATCATATCCCATATCAATGTTAATTTTTCAGAATATCTTCGAAAATGTGCTGTCTAAAACAACTTAGCAAACAAACAAAATTTAATATTTTTAAATTTTTAAATAATGCAAGGGATCATTACGATAACCTTCTGCTCTACTTGAACATTGAATATCATGGTATCGTCATGAACGATTATGATAATAATAATAATATTGCTTTTAGTTATTGTTATAACCAGTGAATCGTTTCCTTGTCATTTGCTATTTTGTTTCTTTATGGAACAAAAGTTGACGTGCACTATGCAGATTTATCATAATAATATGAAACTACTACATCGAGTAGATACTACCTGAGCTTACTATCTATTATTTTATTGATTATTTATTTGTATTGCATCAAAAGTGTATTGCAGTCGCCTTTCAATAGTGTGAATATATCGAATAATAATTCAATTTGTTAAATTGTATGCAAATGAATTATTTTTTACGCAAAACAGGTGCTTGTACTGTCGAGTTTTGTTTTGTCTTCTACACTCCAAATGGCATATTCACTAAAAATAGTTGATGAATCAGTCAAATTAACTAATACAGCCAGCCCGGATAAATCCAACCTCTAATCCGACATGTCAATAATAAGCGTAACTTAATACAACAAAGTCTCGTCAATTTTTAGGCTACTAAATCTCAAGAACGAACAATTTGCCATTTTTCCTGACTATTCCATGACTCTTTTAGCAAATGCGAAACTCCTTGACATTTCGTAGTTTTTCCTGACCAGTTGACACCCTGTTAGACAATTAGTAGCATGATACACCATGACGTCTTATCTTAATGTAAATAGGTTTATAGGTTCCGGATTATAAGATCCATTATAATTCATCCACGCCTTACAAAACATTTTATTGGATTATCGCGGTTTGACTGAACATAAGTTTTTATTTAGTCAGTAAATCAGTTTTATCTCGACCACACATGTTAGTGATTCCACAATAACGTTCCAAGCTTATTTATTTTTTTTATAACAAACGTCTCTTAAGAAAAATTTATAATTAACCCGGTTACACTAAATAAGTTTTATCCGTAGTTAAATACAGTGTTTTTCATGTAGTGTTTCAGTAAACCAATAGAGCCTGAATTTTTTTTGTTTTCATAATAACCTTATTTTTGTCTTCGTCGTTTAAATCTTTCTACTGTGGAGAAGTGTTTAATTTTCTCACACAATTAAAATAATTAATGGATATTAATTAACAACATCTCTTTTTCTCATTACATTAATGTAGGGCTTTTGTGAGGTAATCTACACAAAATTTTACACTATTTACAGAGCAAATGGTGACATGATACCAATCATACGAATACTATTTAATTATTCCACAGATTCCATTCCAATTACTACACTGTTCTCTGCCTTCAATAGAGAATTTATTATATGAATGGAAAATAGATTAACAATATCAAATATAATAATAATTATCAACAATAAACGTTTACACATCTATACATATCTAGACAGACATAGCTGATGTCGAACATTAAATTTATTATATTGCACAAACAACAATGAATTCGATATCAACAATATAGTATGAAAATGTGCAACATCAATAATTGTAATAATGATCTAATAATAATAATAATAATAATAATAATCACCACATCATCATAATAATTCTATACACATAGCAACGTATACCTAATATCTAATACCTAATACCATCATTGTGTTACGGACGAAGTGTTGCCTTAAAATGTGTGTTGATATTGTTCGACCAGCATTACAGGCAGAACAATCAATAGAACAAGTAAATTATATACAAACTACTCATAACATAAAGAGGCAAAAGTAGAAAGTTGGTTTTCACTTTGTTTGTCGATGAAAATTTATAAAACCCCAAGTAATTTTTAATCAAAAAGTATTGTTTGTTTGCTTCTAAAAATCGTAATTTATGTGCTGCCATACTGTTTATCGGATTGCGATAGAACTTTATCCACATATTGCTTCCACTTGAATGCATTAGCAAAAAAATAGTTTAATGTGAATTAAAAGTGATACACAGAAAATCGTGGGTTCAGCTAGTTACTATAAACTGCAATTATTGATATTGTTTAAGCACACAAAATACGATCAGTTTCTCTAGTATGCATCATAATTAATAATATTTATAAAAATAATTTTATTTATGAATAAAAACAACTTTTTGTATTTGAATTTTTCTTCTCATCTCTTATTTTTTCAAACATTAATCGTGGGACTTTGTGATCCACTAATTGATTAACGATGTTAAATTAACGATGTAGAATATCAAGGGAAAATGCAATACTAACCTAGCCAATTTCAATGGCCAAAATGTTGTTGATATATCACTCGATATTTGACTAACTTCATATCAAATGTAATATACCCTTTTATTTTTCTTTTAGACACTTTTACAAATAGGTAACACTTAGAATATTTATTTGAAAGTTACACGGTCATGAAGCATGTATGGATTAATTACTGAATAATTATAGTCCAAAAATTTGTTTTTATGTATTATAATATTTCTTTAAGTTCGCTTACCAAGCATTTGAAGGGAAAATTCCCTGTAGAAACTCTTCCAGAAGTCAAGATATTGATATCATTCATTTTTATTTCGCAGTTAAGTTGGAGAATCCATATGCAAATATTAATAATATAATAATTTATAATAATAATCTTAAATGGCTAATTTTAAGGGAAAATATAAGGAAAAAATTTCCAATAATAAGGAAAAACTGAGCTAGCATTCCGATCCGATTGCTATTATTGACAATACACCACAATCATGTACATGTTCAATAGTGTTCATACGTTCAATAGTGTGTAGGTACAATTTATATGCAAATTTGATCACAGATTTAATAACCAAAATTCATGTGTATGGTACAGGATGTTTCATAACTTCATTAAATCTTAAATAATATACTGTCCATTTATAGTAATAAAAATCTAAGAAGGAATGGTGTATCTAGTCTCGTATATGATTTAAAGGTAATTTTAATTAAAACAAGTACTTCCATAAATAATTTCCTTGAACATTAAAGGCGGCGCCAAATCATATTTATAAAATCATTTTTTCTAAATTGCACGTTCACTTTCGATTTATACAGACATTATCAACTAATGAATATACTTGACATTCATTATTTGATAATCAATGACTTTATTAGTCGAAAGTGAACTAAATTGTGAACTGAAAATTAGACGATTAAAAATGGATTTTCACAAAATAATTAACACATCTATTAATTTTTCAGCAAATTTTCCTATGAATTAGTTAATAAACTTTGGGGAATTTCCAATGTTAATTCACACACCCTCCACAGAGTTATATATCATTCGATTGACAATCAAGTATTTGGTAACCATGGAAACGAATGAAAACATTTTGATGCACGGTGCACATAGCTCGGAAGTAATAGATATAATAATAATAATAATAATTAATTATATGACATCCAATACCAGACTTTTAGTCAGTGAGAGAACCTTCCTAGATGAATTGGGAGCATTGCGAATACAAATAAATGGAGATGGAGATATGATATTGACTTTGTTGGTTGGTGATGATGTTGATGATGACTATGGTAAATTATCAGATGCATAATTAACACATTTTAAATGGGGGTAGTAATGATAATCATGTTTTAGTTGTTATGTATTGTGTTATTATTATTATTATTATTATGATTGTTATAACTAGTATGTCTGTGAGGTGTCGACTAAACTTAGCTCAGTAAGCTGTAGAAATAAACAAGAAAAAGACCTAGATATCACTACAAGGAGGGATAATTCAAACTAAAACATAAATTTGTCATATTTGTCTTCATCAAAAGTGTCTAGCTTGCACAGTATGTAATTTGTTCGATATCTGCAACCCATTGAATTGAAATGTTTACACGTTTAGTTTGGATGACAGCGTATGGCTAACTGTGTGATGTCATTCTAAACAACATGACAACTCACCCAAGATGGCGGGGAGTTATATTATACAGTCCTCGTAGTTTTTTAGTCCAGCGAAAATTAAAAAGTAAAATATAAATTAAAATTGAAAACTAACTTTTTAAAAACTAACTTTCAGACTTATATTTAAATTCACTTACAAGAAAAATAATATTTTACTTTAACACTTTGAATACTAATTTATAAAATTATTACACAATTTATGTGATATAAAAGCTTGTCGCGAGATTTGTACGAGTAAATTAAGTTAATTTATGTAATTGAATTTAACTATTAAAATTTTCAAATTAAGCAAATACGAGAACTCAAATTTCGTAACAAGCGTTTGTATGATGTAAATTGTGAAATGATAAGTTAATAGTAAAAGTATTAAAGTAAGAGTATATTTCGTAAATAAAAGCTTTTTAAAAAGGGTTTTTACTTTTAATTTATTCATCTTTTCATAACAATTTCAAAACCTTATTTACCTAGCTTCCATAGAAAATGGTGTTCGTATATTAACTCAAATTTCGTAACAAGCGTTTGTATGATGTAAATTGTGAAATGATAAGTTAATAGTAAAAGTATTAAAGTAAGAGTTTATTTTGTAAATAAAAGCTTTTTAAAAAGGGTTTTTACTTTTAATTTATTCATCTTTTCATAACAATTTCAAAACCACATTTACCTAGCTTCCATAGAAAATGGTATTCGTATTTTTGAAGCAATACAAAAATTAAAGTTTTCATATTTCCCCTTATTGTGTCATTTCATTTCATCTCAATTTGAATTTTGGAAGATTTTTCCCAAAAACCTTTTGGGAGACGAAATTTAGCCAAGTAACATAAATGTTGAATAACTCTTTCGAAAGTTACACTGAAACGTACATAGAGAGATAGACAAATGAAATGTGAAATCGTTATTTACGAAAAGTAAATCATAGACCTCGCTACGTTCGGTAAATTATTATGTTTATTGTACAGAGGCTGGGAAAGATGAATGAGAAACTATCATATATTGAGTTAATGACCATTTCTAATCACATTTAAGTATAATTGAGCAAGAGAGGATCATCTCAACAATCTCTCAAAGTAGAAGGCATTATTACACTTACTAATTACTTACGAAACGTTTTATATAATATTGGTAATATTTCCTAATTTGATACATTTCAATGTAAATTGTTTCAATTAATAAAACAGATGTATCTAATAACAAATGTATGGGTGACCAGTTAGCGAACTTGCAAATTGAACTTACTGATTTCACGTTTCAAGCCAGGATCAACTTCATTACAAACGGTACACTTTAACGATAAAGTTTGGTTGAGTTAATATTTTCTACACTATAATCGGTCAACTTAACTTGAATCGTGGGAACGCGCCTTCCTCTTCTCTTTCGAAATTTTAACAAGCTTTTATCATACAGTATAAGTGGAATTATTTATTAAAATGAAATAAAAATAGAAGGAGCTTTTAAAAACTTTTCCTTTTTAATAAAATAATTGAATATGTGTAATTAAAAAAAAAAAAAGTAAAATTCTGCGATTTACCATTAAAGTGTTTTTCTGTGGGAGTGATTCCGTGAAAAAGTGGCAACTATATATAGGCATACAAACGTATATACAAACATACGGACGTACGGATTGACGGACAGTCGAAATAGACTAGCTGTTTTTATACACAGTTATACCAAAATTTTATTTGTGCAGTCAATAGTAGATAGCGTTACAAACTTTAGCTAAAATTAATTTACCCTGACATATTATGTATGTCGAGTATAATAACATATGAATCCGAAAACAATGATTTTTAGTCAACCCAAACATTTTTTAAAAAATAAATATTAATCGACTACATTCGATAGTTTTGATTTGATTATATTTGCAAACACCAAAATAATAAAGATTTTATTTAAAATAAATAAAAAGGAAGTTTTGAATTTTGACGCAGATAATTATCCAAATTTTTCATTTAATTCGTTAGAGTGTTTTTGTTTAATTCATTTACAAACACAAACTGACAGTTTCACAATTAACAAGTATTACGTTTTTGTTTCGCAAACGAACTATTGATTCATTACAATCATTACAGTAATTTTTTTTCTCATGTTCGTAGTATGTGTGTTCTTATAATGTTTTATTTCACACACATGGACTAACGACCACAATATAGTACTCTAAAAGACTAATATTTAATTCCAAATGTGTACAAGATAATGGTTTCTTTTTCTAACTGAAGAAAGTATCTATTCGATGTTTACAGAGTTTGTAAAAACAAGTGTACTCCTTTCTGTGTAAATTATTTTTTACGGTTTTATTAAGATAATTGGGTCATGTAAGCAAAATATTAAGAAATATTTCAAAGTTTGAATATAGGTAATTAAATGCATAATACACACGCTGTTAAAATTTGAAGACGATTTACAGTATACAACATGAGATAATTGCAATGAAAAATCGCATTTTTTGTACACGTAGCAATGGAGAAGTGTGAAAAAATATCAGATTTTTTTTATCATTATCCTTAAGAGAAAGTTACCGATTGGATGGAAAATTAGTATTTGTTAGATGAATACGTTCTGAATAACTTAAAATGGTAAGAATCGACCACGTTGTTTAGATAAACATTAAAAATAACAAAACATTTAAAAGATTATTTCTATATATGTATCTACTTTACTGAGTGAGTGTGTGTGTGTATATTCTATAGTGTAAGTTATAAGTATAAAACGTTTTAAAAATATAGCGATCTGTCTCGGTACTGTATGTGTGTTATCCATACGTAGATATCTAATATTTATACCGCTGGACTGTAGGGAAAGAAATACCTTAAGTCGTTTATCAATTTTATTATAAACCTGATATCAACACGAACTTTCACTCTAAAAACTAATAATCTTCATCACGGCTTTCATTTGACAGTGTTTGCAAAATATAAATACATTTGGAATTATGTTTTAAGCAATTTATTATATACCGATCAGACCTTTAAATTACATCAATAGTCACCACGCGGTCAAGGTAGGCACTAAAATTTTTGAATACATAAAAGTGGACTTATGAGTTTCTATGAGCGTTTATATTCTTTGATAAAATTCATTATTTAGTGAAAACTGAATTATTTATTATTATATTTATTAAATTAAAACAAGTTATCATTTAAACAATATATCATTTAAAAATTCCAGAAATAACTGCCTCTGCTGGTAGGAGAAGCCACATCTGCAGCAGATTCCGCAAATATTTTATTCTATATTCGGCAATGCTTAAGATTTCCCGTTTCGGTCTATTTCTAAGTGGATCTTTTAATAGTGATTATGTAGTGATTTTTTTTATTTGGCTTAAGTTAAAGGATATTATATTCTTAACAAGTATTACTATTTTGAGATACTTTGTATTAAAGAAAGGTATTAGAAATAACATTAGTTGTGTGAAAAACAAACCAAAGAGAGACAGAATGATAAATTGTTGTTAAACTGAACTAAGTATCTGAACAGACGATGCTATTTGGCAAGACTGGACGGAAAGGCGTGATATGCTTTACACATTTATATTCGAGTTATAAATAGTGTAAATTTTACTGCCTTATTATAAATTTTCCGTACATTCCGTTTATTGTTGAGTAGGTTATGTATGAAATAGTTATGAATGGAATACTTTTGTAACAGGAATTGATTCTTGTAGATAGATCATTTTTAACTTAACCGAATAAATTTTTGTATAAATTAACTTTAATCTATTTTGATGAATGAGTTACTTAAAATTTATTTTTCTTGTATACATAGTATATTATACTACGGCATGGGAGTTTAGGAATGAGATGATTTCTAAACAGTTTGAAAAGTAAAACGTACTTATAAATGGTTCAAAAAGCACACTTTTTAACAAGACAAATTTAAACAACATTTACTAAAATTTTTTTATTATTACGATAATAATTGGAAAAATCATGTGTAAGTTTTATAACATATAATTTTTATTTATTTATTATAATTCAAAAGTTCATTGAAAAAAATTTTTAGATTCAGAGCAGAGCACACACCAAGAGTTTCCGGACCATACATTGTACTGTACGCCACATGTTGATAATGCCTGTATTTAAGTATAAAATGACATCCACAAACGATGTCATCAATGTATAATATATAAGCATATTTTTATGACGTCATATGTGGATTCCCGTTCATGATATTATACTTTTGAAACACAGGTATAATAATATTATTCATTAAAAATTCATTGAAACACAGAAATTATTTTAATATTATTACGAAATGGCGCCTATTTTTTTTATTTTATTACATAATTTAAAAATGTTCATAAACAATATTAAATTTTTTTTTTTCAATATTTTGCAAACTCAATCAATATTGTTTATTATAAAGTTTTAAAATTCTTTAAAAAAATTAAAAATATTTTTTCCCAAAAATTGTACCGATTTTATATCGCAAAATAAGTTTCATAACTAAAAATGAATCGGATCGTTAAAAATGGAATCCGCAGGTACGAATTCGAACACAGATCAGTTGTATCCACGAATACGGACACGGACCTTAAATTTCTTCTCAATCAATCGGTGTCAGTGCACGTGTCCGCAAAAATGTTTTAGACTTTTCGGTAATATTGTAATTTGTTACAAATTCTTAATAATTCGTTTCAACTTACAAGTCGAAAAAAGTCAAGTTTTGTTATATTTAAAAGTATTTGTTTACAATATTTACTTATAAATTAATGTACTTTAATGAAACTTAATAATGCAAAGGTCCGTTCCACATCCACCGAAAAAGAAATGGAGATGGCAGCGAATACAGGTTTTATTTCGATACAGATCGGATAATGGATACAGATATCCTGCACATTACTAATCTTAACTAAACCATGAAGTCGATAATTTTGTAGCATTATCGCGTATCTTATGTTAATCTAAGTAATACGTTGATTTTACCTAAGAAAAAGCCCTTTTATTGAAAAATTAAGTTTATTTAATCGATGTCAATTTGAGATTCATGAACATGTTAAACCTGCCAAACATATACCTGATATGTCCGATGCATTTTCAAATTAAGAATTGCGTTTCTAAGATATACATAAAGCCAAAACGGTGTAATGGAAATTATCCCTTTGAATCATAATATTTTATAATCAACAAGTGAAGATAATAACTAACATAGTTAATTGTATAGATACTCGACATATCATTGAATATAATTTTTCGAACTATTTTTAATTGGCATTCATAAAATACTATAAATATCCAGTCTATACTGTTATTGTATACTTGTACCTATGTTATAAGTATTGTAAATACCAAAATGTGATTATTAGCTAAATTTGACCTTCAATTGTTGCAAATACTAACATTTTACAATTTGTTAAAAATGTTCTAACATTTTGTTAAAAATTTTCCAAACAGAAGTTGTTTGTTTCAACGAAATAAATATTTTGTGTATTCGAATTTTTCTTCTATAGTTTAAAAGTTAAGTAAAGAATCCATTTTGCTCCTTAACGGAGTTAAACTCACTTTTTATGTTAAGAATAAGTAACATTGATTTATGATGATAACTGGTAATGGACTAGCTGTTTCTATTAACACATATACCAACCTTTTGTTTGTGCGGTCAATATTTCCAAGCATTACAAACTTTAGGCTAAAATTAATTTAGATACTCTGACATATTTTGTATGGCGAGTATAATAAACCAGAAGTTTGAAGTAAATTATATGGGCCAATAAACAATTTGACAACATTGTATACAGAAATCCATTTTGATTGTTTAAATTTTCGTGCAGGGCTTATATACTCAATAAATGAACCAACATACAATGCAGCCGAGTGCTGCGGAAGCATTCTGTATGTTCTTTTTTTTTTTTGTAAAATTTAATATTATTATAAAGAACGTCGGTTCTAACAATTAAGTTGAAATCTCAAATAATATTTTACATCCCAAATAAAAGGCCATCACTAAAAAAACACAAACGAGCATCATCGATAAACCAACATTTTAATAAATAAATATTCATCATTATTACCTAAAAGCCATTTATCATAATTTAACCAATAAATTATGAAAAAAATTTTAACACATTCTTTTTTTTTTTGTTAAATAAATTTTAATGAGTATAAAATCATAAATTATAATTTTTTCCATATTGAATATATTTTTATAATACATTCGTGATTTGGAAGAGGTATAAAATATGAAATTAGTTTGATTAGTGATTTTGGTAATTAATTTTTAAAATGTACCCAAGCTTACTGGCTATAAATAACAAGCGTACCGAGTAAATTTAATAGGTAGTATATTAATCAAATATATAAAATATATATATTGAATCAATTCGATTTTGTATTTTATATATTATAGAATAGAAAATTGATTTTAATCAATTATTTTTTTTTACAGTGTGTTTGAAAATATTCAATACGCAATAATAATATACAGTGTGTCTGTCTCTCTTCCGAGTATTTACGTGCGTTTTTGGAGTATTAAAAGATATTCAAGACATTTTTATGATCAAAATAGACTTCTCAAAATCGACTTCGCTGTATTCAATTTTTATCTTGTAAAATTAATCACGCTATCAGTTTTTTCGTGTATACAGTAGAATTTGGTTTAAAAACCAACTATAAACTCAAAGTAGACCTCCCAAAAAGCTTCAATCAATTGTATGAATAGTAAAATAAATCATGGGCTATCAAGGTCTAATAAGATTAGCATTATTTTGCAAATATCAAACAATTTTCTAAATACTAATTTTGAAAAATGATAAAATATTCCACTGTACAAGTTTCAAATACGGGCGGTGAGTTTCAAGATTTGCATTTTGAAAGACAGTTATAAATTAATCAATCTACAGATATATTATCAAAATAAATAAATATAAATTTAAAATAGAAAATGTTTTTCCGTATGTCATCAACTACCTTGTATTAAATCAGTAAAAAATATTGTGGAACCAAAAGCATATTTGATAATAAGTTTTGTCAAACTGTAGAAATAGTAAATATTTTATTGGCTGCTTTTTTCGAATTAGATTTAATTTCTCAAAATTTGCATTCTATTAAAAATACATTCACCTTAAATAGGTCATTTTTGAGACAGCCCAAAATTTTAATAAAAATTGTGTTAAATTACATGACAATTCATATAAAAACCCACAATTTTCTGTTTTGCTTTTTATTATCCGTCCACGGGCGCAATTTTGGCAGCTATTAGAAATTTTTTTAAAATTGGATCATGCAGGAAGCATTTAATATTTTTGGGTACAATTTGTCTTGCCAATTAAGGTTAACATGAAATACTTTTACCACATCTCAGCTGCATCCATCAAGATCTATCTACCCGAGATATTCAAATTTTAATTTTTTTACATATTTTTATACAAACATATTTTTTGCTTTAGAGATGATGAAATAATCATAGTGAAATTAATTGCAGGTTTCCAGAATATCAACAATAAAGGGGTACCAATTTCGTACTTCAACTAGCACTGGCAGTAGTAAAAGATAAAACAAAACCATTTGCTCTTTACGCGAATGGTTCCTAGCACCCAAGAAATCACATTTTTTCATATCACATTCAATTTCTCAAAATTTTCGAACAAAACTCAGGTTTACTATGATAACTATAGTAATTATGTTACGTTACTATTCTGATTTTAAGGCCTACGCGTAGGATTTTCGGTGTACACAATAGAAGTAGATGTAATGAAATATAATTATAATTATAAGTAAAGAATTTCAGCCATTATTCACACAGTGGATAACATACCAATTATTATCCTCACTTTATTATTATAATTATTATTTTTTTAAATATTTTATTTTAATAAATAAAATTAAACCAGAATCGCGTGATTTAATAGTTGATTACACTGAAATTTTATTTACAGCTAACTGCAATAATGAAGGTATAATAGGAGAGAACGGAGTGACGGCGGTTAGTGTGATTTTTTTATCATATATTTTTCATTATACATTATTATTCATGATGAATATCAACTGTTCTGTTTTCAAATGGTATTTACTAGGTAACACTTTTCATATTTTATTATCTATACATACAGTTCTACGTCCTATACTATACGATTTAATAGTCATGCCGCTGAGACAAAAAGGGAAGGATATACATAGGACCTGATTTCCGTTCCAGAATAACGAAAAAAAATCATACGATTTGAAGTTTGCTTTATATATTATGAAAGGAGACTGCAGTGTCTAATAAGAAAATATATTTTTAGAAAGGTGTTATAAGGCAAAAAATTCAAGTCTATCGATATCTTATCTTTTCTATTCGTACTGTATAGAAATAATCTAAGGCTCAGGTAAGTGGAGACCTTCACCAGAAGTAGAAACAATGCTGAGCAGCCTAATTTTAAGATGAAGCAGAGTAAGCACTACCTACAGACAACCGGCAAATTTACAGAAAAAAAAGCACTTACAAATTAAAAAAATTAGCAAAAAAAAAAATTAATCTTACACAGAATTTAATTTGAAATAACTTTATTGTGAATGATTTCTGAATTAAAAACTTCTTTTTTTATATAATTTATTAAAGTCTTAGTACCTTAATTTATTAGATAAAGGCTAATTTGTTTATTACATAATATGATTATTTATATAAATATTTGTACAAATACAAATTAACTTTTTAAAACTTTAGGAGGATTAATACCTCAGTAATAAGTACATTCTATAATGTAATGAAGAATAAAATTTCTTTCACGAAAAATTATTTGAAATATTGTCATAACAAGTTTGGAAAAATATTTTTAGATATTTTGAAATCGCTTATATAGTGAAACGGGAACATAAAATCATGGTATGTATTTAGAAACATAAAATCTAGTGCTGGGACTAGTGTATAAAATAAGTCAAAATGATTTTATTAACAACAAAGTTCAATTCGTAAATCGGGTAGATACAAGTGGAAGGTCTACTTTCACTGCATGGGCAATACATTTTAGTTGAACTTTCAGTTCCTGTAAATGTCGGAATGATATATATTTTTTTTGTTTTTGGAAATTTGGGAAAAGGTGAATAACTGGCGAAAATTACTAGCCCACATCATTGATAAACAAATATATCCTCAAAAAAAATCAACCTTTTGGCGGTTAAACTAATTATGCTTCATAAAATTTCATTTTCACCGTTTCAACAAGGATTTTTCATCACACCACGAAGTTCTCGTATCTCGCGTCAATACTAAAAGTGAATTATACCATACCATATTGTGCAATAGGTATGAGTAAGGGATGGAAGGTGGTATGCATGATACATATACACCATATTATAAATATTTGAAACAGAAAATTGTTAATTACTTTTTATTGTTACACATGAATATTGTATACATATATGTACTTAA
Organism: Chrysopa pallens; assembly: GCA_020423425.1. Taxonomy (NCBI): domain Eukaryota; kingdom Metazoa; phylum Arthropoda; class Insecta; order Neuroptera; family Chrysopidae; genus Chrysopa; species Chrysopa pallens. The sequence goes on from CM035591.1 coordinate 87,899,897, forward strand.
AATACATCCAATTTTATGGTTTTATAATATAATTTAGTTATACCCCGTTCACAAAATGAGCGTTGTCGTCAATGGATTCTTCCAAACATTAACAGAAGGGGAGTTTTAGTAGATTTAGGTGATTTTTATGTTCTTTATATACTTGCTCCATCTTTGTCATTGCCGTATTACCTAAAAATGATTCAGGAAAAGATGATTATTAGAAAAAAATGTTAATTTTTTCCACCTTTGAATTCTCATCAAGTTTATCTATATAAGTTTTAATTAAATAAAAAACCATTATACTACATTTTCGAAATTTTTAACAAATTACGGGAACATACTACCAAGAATTGAAAATAAAATTAGTTTTTTATTTATGAATCGTTTTTTATTTTAAATTTAGTATTAAATATGTACAAGAGCTTCAGTCACGGAAAAAAATTTACAAAAAATTATATTTTAAGGTGCAAAGAAATACGATGAAATATTGTATTGTAATCAGTGAATAAATAGAATGCAAATAATTTTTTCTTTAAATAAATAAAAATATTTTTAAACAAAACTTATGTATTAATTTTTTATTTGGAGCGACAAAATTTGCTCTTTATATCAATCCAAAGGTTATCTTTAGATCTTGGAAACGATGAATTAAATGAAAAGGGGGACTGTTTTAAACGTTATTTTCATTGAACTAAACTTTTTTATATTACAGTCGATAATTTAATGATGAAATTTGTGTTTATTCAAATGAAAATATTATAATGTTTACAGACTTAAATTCGTCAATGGTAATTTTTGAACCAGAATGTGGCTAAACTAAATCATCAAACGGAACTGAGTAGGGTAGGAGCAACATTTTTTAGAAAAATTGATTACAGAGCTGTCAAAGGTCAAAAAATTCCAAGCCTTTCAGAGTACCACTCTAATATGATATCATTTAAATGCATGTATAGAAGCAAGCTAAACCGATAATCAATAGATGTCGAATTAATTATATTATTCCTATATCAACAAAATTATATGCATTATATAATAGGTTTTCGGATAAATAAGTATTCAGACATGTTACATCAATTTTTATATACACTAAGGTAAGTACTCAATTGAAGAAAATGTAAAATTTGATATAACAATATCCTGAGTATTAAATACATTATATAAAAACATTTTTTTATTTCTTTTTGTTTAAAAATAAATAAAACGTTGTTGCTAAATAACATAACACATATACTAAGGCACATCGCACATGAGGTGATTTGGGTGAAATCGGCGAAATCGCCGATATCGGCGATATCACCGATATCAGCGATATCACAGCATTTTAGTCGCACACGGAGCAACAGAAGTTGCTCTGACTTTGTAACGTTTTTTGAAGAAGGGGTACTACGTAGTTTGTTTACTAATAACAAAATATGTATATACAGTGTCTTAAAGGATGAAATACATCAAGTAATAAATAATATAGATTATAATAGATTATACTTTAAGCCATTTGAAATTCTCTTTTCGTCTTACAAAAACGACAAGAGATAACTAGTTGAACTTTTGGTGTCATATTCTGGATCTTAAAAGTGACTCTAAGTTCGTAAATTAACAAAATCGGTATAATGGGCTAATTAGATCTATGATCCAACTTAACCATAAAAAAAGATTCAAAACAAACACAAAAAACTTGTATGAACATTTTTCGGATATAATAAGAATCTGTTATTTAGCTTAAACTGTGGCGAATATAAACATTCCGAAAAATGATCATACATTTTTTTTTTAATCAAACAATTATCGTTTTGAATCTTTTATTATGGTTAAGTTGGCTCATGGATCTAATTGTCCCATTATACCGATTTTACTCACTTACGAACTTAGACTCACTTTTAAAATCCAAAATATGACACCAAAATTTCAACAACCTGTCTCTTGTCGTTTTTCAGTTATCTTGATGACGAACGGGAGACTGAGATGGGTTAATACTAATATACTCTGACTTAACCATATATATATATATATATATATATATATATATATATATATTTATATATATATATATATATATATATATATATATATATATATTTATAACTGTATATATTAGAGTCTTTTTTGAATGCTAATGATTAAAGTAGTTCAAACATTGATGCTCAATCTTATATCGAATATCTAAAAAATTTACTCTGTTATACCTTAACTTGTTTTATTTGTTTAATGTGATTAGAATAGATACAGATTATAGCCACTGTACAATTACTGTATTTCTACAGTTCATTTTGTAAACATATTAAATAATAAAAGAATCAATATATATAATATTTTTCAGTAATAGTATAAGATGTATTGGCTTAATTTTATAAAATAAGTCTAAGTTCATTTCTGTTTATTTACTCTGTTATTGAAATGAATGAAATTAATATTGACGCTTGAAAAGTGTTATAAATAAGTTTATAAACTCTTGCAGAACGTCATTACGGCCAAAATGAGGAAATGTTGTATCTATTGCAACGTTGCTACAACAATTAAGAGACGTATACCTAGAGAAAGAGGTTTATCCCTTTTTGCTATCCACAAATAATAAATATGTCTAGAAATTTTTTAGGTTGAGCATTTAACTGAGTAATACTATAGGTGAAAGCTCTTATGTATTTGACAATGTTGCTTACGAATGTAAAATTACATACGATTGTTGTCGCATCATGATGGAATTCTTACGATTTCAGTATTTGATTATACATATCTTACACAGTGCGATTTCGTACATGTAATTTTCTTATGGAAAGTAATCTCTATCCGTATACGACACAACAGTTGCAACAATACCATATATGTGATAAACGTATAGCATGTATTCAACGATATAAATATTGCAGGATATTATAAGCATTTACTTAATACTCGCTACTCTTCGTTCCTTTTCTTTAAAGCATATGTATGTATTTAAAAAAAATTATGATCTGTTTTATAAGATGCGCCTATTAAGCCTGTTCTATATGGTTCAGGACATCAATCTAACCTTTTTTTTTGTAAATAAACAAGCATTGACAAGTTTTTATTTTTAAATATTAAACATAACATTATTTAACTCTCTATCTTTGTCATAAACATTGATTTATATGACTGTATAAACAAGAATAAAAAAAAGTTGCCCATATGATTTTAAAAACGAAGCATTTTTACAATGATTTTTTTATCACATGTATGATTTCAAATCACCAAAATCACGTCGTGTGCGACTATACATTGGTTTCCATAAGCAAATCATATGTATGATATCGCCGATTTCACGCAAATCACCTCATGTGCGATGTGCCTAATATAGCATATTCGACTAGTTTTATGCATACGAGAACACATTTAACATAAAAACACTTAGTTTGTTTGAATGCACGTGGGTATTATATGCAACATTAGATGATATTACAATATTACACCAACGAATAACATACACTAGATATACTCCATGCACAGTACAAATCAAGTGAATTAAAATAAAATGTATATTATTATCCACAATAGCCGAATTCTGTTATTTAACAAAATTCTTACCCATAACACGTAATAACATATAATAAGTGTAATATATATATATATTAATAATATGAATGTCCATTTGAATAAATTATGGCCTTAATTTATATTTACCTATTTTATGTGAATAAAATTTTTGTAAAGATTCAAAAAAACAAGATTTTATTGGGAACGCCCTTCAGACATATACAAGTTGGTGTAAGAAATTGAGTATAATGATAATGTATAATCATGGATATATTCGCACGAGTTAAAGCAAAAAAAAAAAAATAAAAATATTGAAATGAAAATTGATATGATAAGTTACAAAATTTGTATAATTATTTGAACTATTATTTAAAAAAAAAGGCAAAAAATGAGAAGAATATACCAGGGTCGATAATTTTTGAAACCAAAAAACAATTATAGTTGTATGAAACCCATTGAAAACGGAAGAGAATACAACACAAATGAAAGAAAAATAATTCGAGGTCAATTTGAGTTCGGGAAGTGGAAGGGGATGAAATTTTTTTGGGTTAAACACGGTTTTTCTCCGGTTAAACTACAAGTCCTATGGAAAAAAGTTAAATGACAAAGTTGGTAATAAATTTACAACTTTAAAGATGATGTAAACTGTGATTGATTATAGATATTATGAGATTGAATGGCATAATTCGTCTATCTATCGCAACAACATATACACGAATGTATTTTGCAATATAATTTCATTCTGTTCGTTGGGAGTATATGATTTATATTAGAAGTGTTAATTATTTTATTTATTTAATTAATTTAAGCAGGATTATTTTAAAGTAAAATGTCTGCTTTGTTCGAACATTTTAAGACACCTTTGTGCTAAGATAAACTATGAAATTAATTTTATAAAAAAATAAAAGGATATGGAGCTTACCTTAAATAAAGATTAATTATTATATTGTCAAACTAATTATCTACCTGTATTAATTCTTCATTAAAATGAGATAAAACTGGAATATGTCAATCTTATATATAAAAATGAATTGCAAAATGTGTTGGTAAGCGCATAACTCGAGAATGGCTGGACCGATTTGGCTAATTTTGGTCTTGAAATATTCGTGAAAGTTCAGGGAAGGTTTTAACGGAGAAACATAAATAATAAGTAAAGGAAAATTCTATAAACGACAATTTAATTTTCGAATACAAAATGTTCCTAGCTGTGAAACATATTTTGTCTTTTTTTTTTCTCACATGTTACAAATCATCATTTCCATAGAAACCAAAATATAATTTTGAAATTCAAAATAAATCTTCTTTATCTATTCAAAATAAAACTTCTTTATCTCTTCTCACTAGCAGTATGACGAACTGTCAACTATATAAAGTGTGCATATCGCATTGTTCAAGTATTACCGGAATCATTCTTGGTTCAGGAGGTCCATATATCTTTCATCAAGTGTATGTGTACCACACCAAAAATTATCGGGTTAACGCGGTCCCGGGTGTACCCCAGCAAATACCAGGTAAATACCGGGTGCATATAATGTACTGGTGCACACTAAAAACCGGGAATCCGATTAGAAAGGATTTGAAATTCTTCCCATAAGGGTAGAATCGCATCCGCATGTAAACGATGTAATATCATTTATTAAAATGTGAAAAATAACACAGCAACGCGTAAACCGGGTGGGTATGCTTCAAAATATAAATTAATATCATAATTTATTCTGATTTTCCACAGCTTCATTATTTAGTTATAGACAGTTGAGAATATGTTATTATATTTAGGAGATATTGATGTTGATTAGAAATAATTTATATAAATAACAAAACAATGTTTACCCGGGTCAGCTATTCAAAATAGAATTTATTTATCTCTTCTTTTCTATATTAGTGGTTCTGGACTTCCTTTTACTATTTTTCATCAAGTATATGAGAACCACAGCACAATATACACGAATTGTGGCTGCACTAGGTACCGGGTGTATATATAAATATTTCGTGTCACGGGTATCCCACACCAAATAGTGGGTTAAACATCAAATACCGGGCATCTCATAAGAAAAGATTTTCTGAAATTCTACCCCTAATGGGATGAAAAGAAGAGGCAAAGTTTGTATGGGACAACGGAATTCCTTCGTCCAATCTGCTTCAAATTTTGCATGCAATCGATGTAATATCAATTGTCACCGCAACATGTCCGGGTATGCTTTAAAATATATATTAATATCATTATTTATTCTAATTTGCCTTAGCTTTCAGTCTTAAGAAATACAGGAAAGTTGTTAAGAATATGTTATTATACTTAGAAAATGTTGAAGTTAATTAGAAATATGTGGCAAAACGACGTTTGCCGGGCCAGCTAGTTAAGAATAAAAACAATTTTATTTTTTCCTTCCTTCCTTAAAAAACGGTCATTGGTATATTTTATTTCTTTTCTATTGGCTGGTTTCAACATTAACATTTTGCGCCAATTACTTCTGATCACGTTTGCAAACTTAAATAGTTTGCAAACGTGAATAATATTCATATTTGGCAATTTACTGAACGATCACTATTTGGCTTATAAGCGCTTTTTAATGCATTTTTCTGGCAAAAAAAACCCATTAAGTATAAGATTCAGAACTGTTTGACTCGTCCCCACACAGAACTTAATCCAATTTTGGAGTATTCAAGAAAACGTTCGGTTAGTAACAAATCAGTATGGTAGTCAACAATTTGACAACATAAATAAATAAGTGTAAATTTTTTATTGTAAAATTGCTCTGGAATAAAGTATTTAATTTTTGCTGTGATATTGCTTCATTGATATATATTTTTGTCAACATTCACCTCTTACAGCTACTTCTACTGTATTTAAATTCGACTCTAAAGCGTTAAGAAGTGAAGTCCAAAAAGTTTTTTTTTACTATGTGTTTTGTCATTTCGTTTTTAGGATACAAAAACAATATGGGAGAGATGGCCACATTGTTATAAAAATGAATGACTAGGAATTGATGACACGTTTGAGGGTGGAATGGAACACATCTATGTTACCAATCGGAGTAAAACATAAAAGTACGGCTTTGTAATCATATTTTATCACCCTGAAACTAGATGTGTACACATAAGAAACTGTTTCTTTTGTAAAACCCATTTACCGATATTTACTTACTTTTTGTTTGACAAAATTATTATCCAAATATTCTGTTTGGTGAACAAAATCTAAATACGAAAATAGAGGGTGGATGGAAGATTTTTCTCAAAAAATACTTCTATTTATAAAATAAATTTGATTTTAAGTTCGAATAGTTTTTCAATTTCAACATATTTGAAACATTTTATTTTATTTGTGCGCGAAAATCGATAAAAATACCATGTATATTACATTAATTATTTTTATTATAGAAGTCTCATTTATTGTGTGAATTTCCCTTAGCTGCAGTCAAACCCTGAAAATTCCTAGTAACATTTAATATCTGCGCTTCAGCTATTTGAGCGCTAAAATTAAAAAAAAAATACAATGTATTTTACATAATAATACATGAAAGACTTTATTGGATATATTTAATTTGTATTTGTCAAATTAACTGTTGAGATTTTCAGAACATTCCAATTTGTTAAAAAAAATTGTTAGCGCTTGAAACCTTCACAATAAGCTTAGATATAAAAAAGAAAATGTGATAATTTTGACGAAATCATTGTTGACGAAAAGTGCATAGAAAGTTTCAGCATTACCTAATGCACGTTTTCACCAAAGTTAATAACACGTAATTCAAACATTTGTAAAAGTTCTAAATTTATTTATTACATGTGATTTTAGCAAAACTCACTTGTTAATGTTGATTACTTAAAAACTAAATGTTATTATAATTTTGTTAAGAAACTTTTGAGTTTTCAAATAAACTGAAAATTTTTGCCGAATCAAGGAAGATTTGTTTAAAAACAAATGCAAACAAAAGTCTTAGAAATCCATTTAAAACTAGTAATTTTGACATAATGTATATGTGTGTGAATAGTAAAAGTTTTGGAATAAAATCTTTATATTTAAATATAAAACACACAAAATAACAATGTAATATCAATTAACGTTACTAGTAGCATAGAATATGCGATAGATAATGAAGAAATTATTGATTAAATTTTAGAACTTTTAAAGAGTTTCTGTTCGTCAATAGTTGTTGTAAAAGGTATATAGATATAAAGGTAACTTCTTCATTATAACTTTCAGTGAAGTTTAATTGAAGATACTTTGTTAGTTTTCTCTCTTTATGGTACATAACATATTAATAATGCGCCCATACAACCAACCAATCTACTTTCTGGTGCTTTGAAATTCGTTCTTTAGAAACTGTATTATATAATTAATAAAAAAAACTAAACTAATAAAAATAGTTTTTTACGAATATAACAAAAAATTAATTTTTGTTTTTTAATGGATGGGTAACGTTCCTTATTAAAATAGTGAATTTCTTGTAAAATAATACAAAGAAATTTATGTTAACAATATTAAACTTTTTTGAGATTTGTTTACTTTATTTAAAATAAAATAAAAATAATAATTGAAAAGAATTATTTTATATTTCAGAGATGTTTAGTATCACTTACTGAATATAAGCTTAGAAAACTTGTACAAAATAATTTCTTTCGTCGGTAACTGCACACTTTACAATTACGTAAGTCGAAATGATTAAGGATTAACTAAATAAAAACGGCCAGAGCCGTATCTGGCCGTCACAGGATATATCGTATTGAAGTTTTCCATGTGTGACCCTAATAAGTACACAGTAACAAATTCCCGTGACAATTCCAAGTTAAAATTGTCAAGGAAGCTGCCCTAACAGCCTACCTAATACAAAACATCCTGCTGAAAATTATCTGGCCCTGATTGTGGTGCCACTAATACTGAAAACTGAAGTAATATTTTCTGGTCAAGATGTAATCTGTCCTCTTGGTCCCTATTACGGAACGCTAAGCATAAAAAAAATTAGGCCCTGATTTGACTGCCTCGAGTTATCCCCGTTTGGAAATTCCCAAGTTGACCTTGGGAATTTCCTATATCTTGTGGGCATATCAGATATAATCCTTACTGCAATCCTTGAAAACGATCATCCACACACCAAGCTGTGGGAGTTAAGATACTTTTAAAATTCTAATAGAAATCAACAATTACTTGTTTCAATATGGGTATCTAAGTTATTTATAAGTTTTAACAGATTGTGTATACATAAGATTCTTCAAGCGGAAAGTAACTAAAACGAATGGGGTTAAACTTTCGGTCTTGAAGTTGATTATATAACTTATTAGTTATAAACAAACCTAATATCCCAAGAAATAAATTGTTTTTTCAATAAAATTTATAATTAAACACTTTAAAGTTTTTTCAATCAAATCAATAATTTTGAGTGTGAAAATTAAGCAATTTTTAATTCACCAACTCAATTTTAACTATATTGGGAGATATTTCTTTAAACATTGATTAAAATCAACCACTATTGTAGACGAAAATTGAAATAATACTTACTAAATACCGAAACAAATCGAAATACGTGTTAGAAATGCTGCAATGTTCTAAATGTTGGAATGTTCACTTACCTGAAAAAATAAAAACACATTTTAATTGAAGATATAATAATCAGAAACTTGTACACAATAAAACTTTTAAAAATTATAAAATTAAAAAAAAAAAGTAATAAAAAGATTTGCATAATTTTAGAAAGATATATCTACTAAATAAAAGTATATTATATAAATGATTTTTTTTATTATTTATATTTTATTTTACAGAAGCATTCTTCTGCCCTACCAAGGTTAAATTATTTTTGAGAATGAACAACATTTTGCGAGTGTCAAAATAATTAGTAAATTTATTTTATAATAATTAATGTATTTTTTTTTTTTTTTTTTAATTTATAATTTTATTTTAGTAACGGTTTTATTGTAATTTTTATAAAATAATTTAACAATCCGAATTTAAAATTATGCATACTGTCATTTAATCGGTGTGTATAAATATAATGGAAATCACCGCGTACGGGTAAATGTATAAACAAAGAAATGACATTCAGAAACATTTTAGAGCCATTTGAAGCAAAAGTTATTGTGATCGATATTAATTCAATTGTAAATGAAGCGAGCGCTGTGTTGCATAATTATAATTAACCGGTTGCAACATCAAATTCAGTAAATCTCCAAGAACATAAGCAAATAGTGACGACCTAGTTATAGTTTAGATAATACCTTGTGTTCTTTACGCCATGTTGTCATCACACAGCGTTACAAATATAAATGTGTACATCAAAAATTAACATTTAAATTCAATTACAATTGTATACTAAATTTCAACATATTAATGTTTGAAGTAATAATTTATTTTAATATCCTTAAAACATCAAAGGGAAAAATAAATTATTACAAACAATTATAAGCGATTATAATGAATGTTTTTCTGAAAAATTTGTTAATTAACTTATAAACGAGAATAATAACTAACATGTACATATATATACAAAATATTTACAATTGAAAAGGTATGAGATTGGGGTTCGTTGAAATATATATTCACAAACTAAATAGGTAGATACGAAACGATACCTCTCTCTCCTCGATATTAGAGCGGTAATAAATTATAGAAAGCAAAACAATTAATGTTATGAAATAACAACACAGCATCAGAAGAGCCTGGCTGGGGAATTATATACAGAATGTACCAAAACGCAATCAATAGTATGTTTTCTCTTTAGAAATATTTGTTTATAATATCGAAGAAAGAAAAATCAAGAGCACTCACATGCTAAGGCGATGAATTGTGGAACCTTTGCCAAGTTAACTCAAGACAAGGAAATATTTGAAGGATATTATTAATTCTTGCGTTACACCTGGATCAAAAAATCAAACAAGTTTCAAGATTCAAGTTTGATGAAAATTATGGATATCAAAACTTTAATATTTAATACTTCATATTGATTGTTTATATTAGAGGAGTGGTATAAGCTTTCATAGACTTTCAAAATCATTGGTAGTTAATAAGGAGTTCAAGGAAAACAATACTATTTTTGATTTCAGTAGAAAAAAAACATAGAATTTAAAAAAAAAAATATAGCGTCTTATTAAAGGAACATTCTGAACTAAAAATTCGAATAATCAACATGAATATTCAAAAATAATTATTTTGTAAAATGTAAAACTACAAATAATGTAACTCAAAATGTAATTAATCAAATTAAATTAAAAACTAAATAGTTTCATTAAAAAAATACATAAAATCATAGCAATTATTATTTAAAACAACAAAAATAAAATAGCTAAAAACCAACAAGATGGAGTCAGATAACAGCCACGAATAAAAATTTTTTTATAGAATTAAATAATACAAACAATTATAAAACCATACATCAGTTAAAATCAAATTCAACAAACGTATACCGAATAGTAAACACTGTTGTAAAGATAATATTTAATTTTAAATTTTTATCGTTTTTTACCCCTACTAAACAAGAATCGTTCATTTAGATAGCTCAACGAAATAATTCAAGTAATAATTAAGCATGTTGCCACACGAAATCACGATATTTATTTGTCTTTCATTATCGGTTTATAGGGCTTCGAAACTCGAGTTTAACATTTAACTATGATTTTCATTAAATAATAATCAACTGAGAACATACCAAAGATGACTGAAAATATCTAGGCCAAAATACAGGATTATCAAAAGAGTGAAATCTAACAATTTTAGGTTAATAAGCAAAGTTGAAGATTTTACTGTCTGTATTAAAAAATTGAAATGAAAATGGTCATCTAGTTAAACGATGATCAATGGACGTCTAACATTGAGGTCCATGATCCATGGACGTCATCATAGGTATCATTAAATTTATGACCTAGAAAATTGAACCACTAGGTCGAGAGATGAAATTACTAGATTATTAGTCTGTGGAAAAGAACAGCTAGGAATAGAGAAACATTAAATTAACAAGGGGTAGTCTTTGCCGAAGAAGGTTAGCCAAGGCTATGAATCAAATTTAATATTATCATGTTATCACGATTCAGATTCTAATTTATTAGTAAAGCAGAAGCTTATGCTATAAATCGTTTCTGCATGTCAATATTTTTAGTGTTTTGTTTTCATTCTAATCATTTTGTAAGAGTCATTAGAATGGGAGTCAATGCATATTTGATCATTTCAGATTTCATAGTTTACCTTTTTTAACCTTTTTGAAAATAATTTGATTTTTTAAATAATGTTTATAAACAATACCTGCTAATGATAACATACATCAGAAAGTGTCTATAAATCAATATTTCAACAAAGTGTAAAATTTATTTTTGAAATCCATGTAAAACCTAATATATGTCATTCAAATTTTGAAAATATATCGTTCCTATTATCAAGTACCGACAATCAAACCAATATTTTCGATTTAAAACTGGAAACTATTTCATTTAACTTAATTTTTGTATTTGAAATCGAGTGAAATATTTGATTTGTTTTTTAGCAGTATAGATACATAATCTTTGAAGCTATATCCCTATAGACTAATTGATTTTCACAAGCACCCTTGCCCTCTCTTTTTATCATTAATTATAGTACATTGAAGTGAATTTAACTTTGTAATTTCTGAAGATATCAGTATTGAGGATTTATGATGCTAAAGCATACATATATGAGCTCGAAACATCGAAATATGTCCCTGTAACTATTTCAGCGGAGCCTGCCTTACACAATCTAAATTTTTTTTATTAATTCAAAAAAACTAATAATTTTCTTTTAATTGGCATATTCGTTAGTATACTATCTATTATACATAAAATTCAGATATGTAGAGATTTCTGATCGAAGTCTATGTATAGAGGTCGTGTGATATTTATTTCAGATTTTTATAACAGTGTTTTAAACCAAATAAATAAACATTCACACAAACGAATGAGCAAACTCGAACTCGTAGTATTCTCTACATAATTTAGTACTTTAATAAACATAGTCAAATGTTAGAACGGAGTATATGTATTTATATCTATATTATACATTAGGGATGATTTAAAATTTTATTAACATTTTTAGTACATATTAGCAGTGTAAGAGCTCTATTTAAGATCTCATGATATTAATATTTACTGAAAGCTCGTCATCAATAACAGTTATCCATAATGAATTATTGCCTACATCTCATAATTATCCTAAGTGAATCTTTCAATTATTGTCAAGAGACACAAGGTCAATATTTTATTGTAATTATTATTTCGTTCCTGGCAAAGAAATAAAAAGAAAAAACTTCTTTTAGAATAATTAATTTTTATGTATTATTTGAAAGTCTATGTAGCGTTGCTCAGGAAACAAATTAATCTATCCATCGTAAATACCACAGATAAATCAAATAATAAACCAAAAACAAATCGGCGCGATTCTTTCACTCTACCAAAGATATTTTTTAACTATCAAATAAAATGGTTTGGACCCAAGATAAATTATGCATGGTTGGATTTTGGTTAAATTATTATTTTTGGTATTAAAACTAATCAATTAAATCACAAAATAATAATTTGATAAATCGATCCAACAATAGTAAGAAACATAATTACATTGAATGACAGACACTTTGCTTATTTAAGTTAACAAGCAACACTAAAATATAATTAAAACTAAAATTAATTGACACAAAAGGAAATTATAACATAGAGGATTTAAATACAACGAACAGTTTTACGTTTGAGATAAAATTGATCAATTTAAAAATGATAAAAATTAATAATTTATCATTACTATGGTAATACTGAAAACATTTTGCTTATGTCTTCAAAAAGATGATAGATGGCATTAAGTATTACTATCTTACATAGACATTTACGAGAGATGATTTTTTCGAGAAGTAAGATAGTCCTTTAATCTTAGATATACTAAGATTATTAAATCTAAGATTATCTGTGTTAGATATAATAATCTGTTGTAAATATAGACGAAAGAGACTTATGGATTCAAAAATTCTTATGGATATAAGTTCGATAAAGCGTCAATGGTGGACATAAGGTTCTTTCGTTGTGACTGGAACAATTAAAAAATTGAAAAGATAAATCCTATTTTATATTAAAAAAACTTTTAAATCAAAAACTCTAAAAAAATTGTTTGAAGCGGATATATATGTCAGCCTACTTAATTAGTAATGTTCAATTTGCTTTCAAAGAAACCTAATATGAGGTTCAACTTATCTACCGAGAAAAAGAATAAATATTTCTTTCAATTTTAGCAATGACTGATCCGGTATTTATTAGTATATACGAATATTAAACAATCAGATACAATATAAATTCTTTTGTGTTCGAAACAAACATCATACGAATTATTAGGTAGATCTCTGCAGAACACCTAGAATCATTCAAGAGAAGAAGAATTATTCTGTCTCTGTTTTCATATATATATATGTATATGTTTTCAAACAGACATATTCGTTGTTTGTATATTTTATTATATGTGTGAAAATGAAAGATATGATTTTATTGAACCAATATTTTTTATTTTTAATATCGTAAAATTTTGCTGTATGTCGTTTGTCCACTGTTTATAAGAAATAATCCAAAATTGGAGTACGATATATATAAAATTACGATATCATGAAATTCTCATGAATTTTCAGGCAAGTATGAATGAAATAAAAATATTTTGAAGTTTATATTTATGGGAGTAAAAATATTTCAATTCACTTCTACCTATACAACTTTTATGAACTCAATATGTCGAGCACGATTGGAATTTATTTAATACTTTTGTTATTCAATACTTTTGTTATGTTATAAGTTTTTTTCATTTTTATTAAACGAATAACACTCGTTATAATATTTTATAGATATAATTGTTATACATGTAATTCAATGATTCCCAGTTTTTTAAGACAATCGTAAGCAAATTGCTTTTATTATCGAATAAAATAGTCGCTTTAAAATCGACTAGAAAAGGAAATGTGAAATATATAATCTTAAACAGACAATTTTTCAAAAATTGGTGCTGAAAGTTATGAAAACAAATTTTTCTACGTTTAGAGGACACATCTGAGTATAAATAATTAAATTTTCTAAAATATTCTAAGATTACTGATTATCATAGGAACGTCCTTAAGCCCATTTGTATTTCATATTTACAATATCAAGTAAATAATAAATGGCAAGAATATAGTAAGTTTAAGAACTTTTCTAGACATATAAAACTGATTATACGATTCATAAATAACAACTGTTTATAGTTTTCCTTATAATAAATAATACACAGTTTTTCATATTTTGCTATGTAGCCAAATAAATTACAACTGGTGGTTTATATTATAATATTACTTATTTTAAGTATCTTGAAGTAGTCTCATGTATATGATATTTAATTCATAAAAACGTACAATCAAATTTAAAAATAGTGCATTCACTGAAATCTATACCCAAGGAGCTTACACTCAGTCATTCTTTTCGATTAATTATTGTGTTCATATTACCATTCTAATCACAAATCATAGAGTAAAATTCCCTAACTTTTATAAGCACTTTCCCCCTCTTCATCGTGTTCATATTGCTATTCTAGTCACAAATCATAAAGTAAAATCCCTCTTTCTTTTATAAGCCCTTTTCTAAATTTACTGTCATATCATATAATAAAGCAGATTATGTGGAATATGAAGTCGTGAGTCATCTAAAATTCATTTAATCTCAAGCTTGTGTTATTTGTAAATAAGTTTCTGCGTGATTGATTTGCAAATATCCAAACATACATAGAAATTGCTCACTTTTAACCCCATTCTTATGTCTGCTTGACCTGACGAAAAAAATGTATATCGAATTTAAACTATTTTCCCATGATGAATCGAGCTGAATATTTACAGACTTATACACAGACTTATTGTGACGATAAAAAATATATATCAAATTTTCATTTAAAAAACAAAAGGAGTATTAAAAACTTCTTTTTTATGACTTGTAAGTTTTTAAGTTTGTAAAATGAAATTTGAAATAATTAAATCAAAAAAACAAATGGGTAATTTCGAAAGAAATATTGATTTTAAACACAACTGAATCGATTTTGATTATTTTTGGAGTAATGTTAAAATGCCTGATTTTTTAAATGCAATTTTAATTTTTTTTCGTAAAATCACTTTTAAAATAAGTGTTTTATAAAAATATCATGATGCTTTAATTTCTTGAACTAACTTTGTCAAGTTCAACTTTCAGACATTTATGTCTTAAATGACTCTTTGATATTTGAATCAATGAAAATAAAGAAAATTAGTTTCATTGAATATTTTCTGTAATACAGGTTCAATTTTTCTGATTGAATAAATGCTTAATAGTATAGATTTTATGACTTGGATACTGAACTCTTTATATTTTAAATGAATTATTAAATCAAAGGCAATACGATGGTTATAATGGAATGTACACTCAAGCTTTAGATCTGCTCAACGAACCAGTCATCATGGTGGACAAATGTATTATTATGATTGTGTATTGTTGGATTGTGTATTCGTTTTTTTCCAACATATAACTGTTTGTTGTCTTCATTTCATCAAAGAAATTTCATTTTAATTTTTTATTAGCAGTAAGTAAAGTGGATTTCTTTTATTTATCACAAGTGAGATGAATGCTTTTATTTGACCAATCTACAAGACTAAAAGAAAGTAATATTCTATACAATAAAAGATGAATTTTATAAATTATCATACGTTTTTATCTTATTAAACAGGATTGGCGGGGAGTGAAACTATATGATGTTTACTATATTGTGAAATCAAAAATAATGTTCTTTAAAAAGAAAATACCAAAGGGAAAAAAACCGATATTTTAAAACGTTTAATCATACATCAGTAGAATTAACTTTAGAGAATCGAAATGGTTGAATTCTATGAACCCTAAAATCAAACCCCAAGGAGCTAAGGACAATACACTTCAATATACCCATAATACAGAAATAAAGCCGGGAAAAACATTGAAATCAGGAAAATAGGTGAAACATTTTCTCTTCCCAAATGGTTACATTCAAAATTTCGACACAAAAATCTTTTTTTCAGAGGTTTTTGGGATCGCTGATAATAAATCTAGGGTAAAAAAGCAACTGAGAATAGTTTCTATCCCATTAAAACTCTCTAAAAGCGACAAGGATAAAAAAATTTTCTATTTCAAAATTTTTTCTTGAAAAACATCACTTAAGGGTTTTCGAGGTCGCTGATCACGAATCTGTAATCAAAAAGTAACTAAAGATGGTTGAAACCCCATTAAAATTACCCCCAGAATTGACAGAGATTTGAAAAAAATTATAAATTAAAAAAGAAACAGACGATTGTTTCGAACACTACTGTAAGTGACAGAAATAAAATAATTTTGAAAATTCTTAATTTAACCTTTTGTAAAGTCGGTTTTAATGAGGTTGCAACCAATGTCATTTCTCAGTTGGTTTTTGACCTCGGATTCGGATTCAGCGGCCCCAAAAACCTTCAATAACCATTTTCGTGGCGATTATTTTAATTTTTAAATTTTATCACTTTTACAGTTTGGGGTGGGAAAACTATCATAATTTTCTCAATTTGAATAGTGAGACAGAGGTTAGTGGTATTGAATGATCCGGAAAATCTAAAGAGCATGTACTAACAAGAATTTTTTTAAATCAGAGCTGTTCCACTTTTCGGTTTATTACGTAGGCTACTAGCGAAAATTTTGAATTAAATTATTACCAATGAACAATTCTATTCCTCGTGACTTATATCGTATTTAAAATAGATTTCTCCAGGAAAATGCGGGGTTGTGGTCTATAATTTTCTTTGTTTCTTAATTTTAGGTTTACAAAAAATATGAAAAATTTTCTAAGCCAATTTATTAAATTTGAATACATTTAAATAGCTCATAAAAAAATTATTATATTTGTGTATAAATAATTCAGTACTTCAAAGTAGCCTAGAGGAAATCATTTATTACAGTTAATGACTATTATTTGAGAAAAAATGTGTTAGTTTCGTGATACATAGTACTCAAATATACAAAACTGGTATTGTACTTTTAAAAAAAAAAAACTCAAAAAATAACTTCTTAAAAACATTTTCTAAAATTTTAAATCATATCTCACACTAAAGATAAAATTTTAAAAGGTTTTCAAAATAAATACCCAATTTTTCTCAATTAACTATAACATCATTGCGTACTAAAATATCATGCTTTTATTCCTATATGAGAACTAGCAAAATGTAAGAACCGTAACATTAAGAAGTAAAACAAAGCACGCCTTACGTTCACCCTTTTTATATTTAAAAACATAATATAAAAAAAATAGCCCAGTAAAATTTTATCATATAAAAGAATTTACACATAAATTCAATGCTTATAAAGAGAAAGAGATCGGGTACTTGTCATGTACAACCAACATACATAGAAGGTTATGTGTACCTATCATTTGAGAATAACCTTTTAGTGCAGTCGCGGGAATCACGCTTGCAAAATAGACTTGGTGACAGACATTTAATAGTACAAATGAAGTTTTATACAGAACGTTTCTATTTACATATACTCAATTAATCAAAAATCTGCGGCGACCTGAGTCTTCTACGCTAACTTAAGATACTAATTTTTTAGTGTATTTTATAATTTTTTCGGTGTTTCAAAATGAAAGTTTGGATAGATGAACGGTGATCTACCTTCTGGTAGTCACCTTAGTGATAAAATACTAAAAGCATATGTTATTAATTTAATCTATAGCACGAAGATATTCATCTATAACTAAGAACTGTGTAAATAAATCTAAACTTTAAATATAGAATATTTTGTCAGTTTGTACACTATCGCTATATTTTAAAAGATTTATCACCTCAGTGTTTGGATGCCTTTCGAGGCGAGACAAGTATCTGTCACTGAAACGTGTAATATCGACACGCAAAGTGGCACTTCCAGACTCCTGTGAATATCGCCATTGCGGACATACCACGGGGACTCACTTATTGTTCGTAGCACTTTTGATTGAAATCTTTGGATAATTTCTACATAACTGTTACTTGCAGTAAAATGAATTCTAATAAACAACTTAAAATAACAATCGAGTATTTAATGTTTATAAATAGGTATAAAAATTCAAGTTTCATTTTTTATGTTTTTTGATTATAAATACATTGAAAAAATAATAAGTTTTATCCATTAACAATTCTTATTGCAATCTGTACGTATAGGAATCATGCTTATTGACCATAGCAGCAAAAATATAAACAATGCATAATACCATTATCCAGATATGACAAATTTTCAAATCCCAACACATCTATATAAAGAAGAGAGACTTTTCCCCCATTGCATTTGCATTTTAAGCTTTTTCTTCCATTTCAATAATTTCGAATTGACTCCTGGTTATGTGTTTATTCTTATAATCGACAGAAATTCGTACTCAAACATGCGTTAAACTACTATTATACATGATACATGATTATACATTAGGCCCGGCGGTGTGAACAGTCCACTTCAATTAAATATCAGAACCTAAATTTAAGTATGAAAACGCATGTACTAAAGAAGAGGGAGGCGGAGTATTTGTGTACCTACAATTGAGAATACAACCTCAACTCTACAATGTACGTAATATATAATATTTGTATATCAATAAAATAATACATTTCTGTATATAATATCTAGGTACTATATCTAACTATACGACTACGAAGGAAAACCTAAAGATTGCTGTATGCTGAGGAACAAATACTCAAACCAATTGTCGGTATACATTTATGTTCAACTAAACAGAATGTCTCAAGAAATACACAATGCAAACAAAAATTTTTTTCTCATCACTAATTTTTAATAACTATTTACACTTCGTTATCGGTTTTAAAACCTAAATCCTTTTTTTATCCTGTCGCTTCAGAATATTTACTTGTTGAGCAGAGAAATTTCAGAAAAAAAGTCCAATTGGCCAATTTTGTCGATAAATGAGAAATGATCCTCTAACTGTTGATTTTGGGTTTTTTAGTCCTGAGGAAATTGGGTATTTGACTAAATTTTGATAACTTCAATGGATGCATCTTTACTTCACATACGACAGTTATTATTTTTGAAATCTTCAAAAACAAGCAATATATGGACTTTTTAAATTCTTAATATAAAAAGAACGAAGATAGGTTATCTATGACGTTACTTACTTGTATCTCAATAAAGAATACATGTAAATGTTTATCAAGAAACAATTATAATTTCATTTTTTTTTACTATTTTACTGACTTTAGTTTCACATTTTGATCTGAAATATTTAATATTTAGTATCAGTCAAGCACCCAATTTTTCAGAAGATGATTTCGGAAATTTGGTTGGATCCATGAATATCCATAGCTTGAAAATAATCACGATAGAAACACAGTCATTAAAAACAGAAAACATTAATTTATATATATGTAGATATAATTAATTTGGTATCGGGGTATGGTATAAGGATTAATATTTCCAATATTTCCAAATGTACAATAATTATGAGTTAGAGCTTTATTTTTCATAAAATTAGTGGTTCGTGACTTACTCTTTTGACGGTATAAAAAAATATATTAAATAAACAAACATTTTGAAACACTTTGTAAATAAAATTACGAATATTCGCTCATAGATCCCTTCAGTTTTGTAAATATAACAACATTATAATTTAAGAAACATGTATTTAAATATATAAAGAAGCTCATCCCATTATTATATTCACCACCACGTCACTATCGTATCGTATCGTATCGCTCTGCCACTGACGTGAATACGAATGTTGTTCAACGATAGTCAACTACTTGTTAATGCAGTCAATATTATCATAAAAAGTCAGATTTAAATCAGCTTTTTGGCATGGCATGATGCTTTAGAGTTATATTAAGTTTGAGCATTGTACTTGACCTGACTTGCAATGTTACCGTTTTGTGCTTCGTTTTGCTCGTTTTGTGCAATGTTTTGTGTCATCCTTGATAAGGTATATTATTGAGATATAATGTTTATAAATTCATAGGCACTATAGGATGAAACTTGAAACTTTATACATTCGTTTTAAATTTTATAAAAAATACATCCAAAGGTAATATTTGGATAAACTTATGTTTTATGTTTTCCACATATCGGAATAGTGATAGTCCAAAAATGAATCAAGGCACAGTTTTGGACGCTGTTTCAGTAATTGTTAGAATTACTTCAAACAAAAATACAAGCACTCTATTCAAACACATTGAGAGAAATTTTGTGTAGGTATTTGAGGCAATATGGAAACTTTGAAAAATAATAATCCTTAGCCATTTGTCTGAACAATAGTATAACTATATAAATTATAGTCAATAGTAGAACTATGGAATTTTTTTAAACTATAATTGACTTCTAAATTAATTGCTATATTTAAATCAAAACTAGTGAAACTAAAATCATCATCAAAACACAACTGGAAAATTAAATTAAAATTGATTCGAAAACAAAGACATTATAAGCTATCAAAGATTATTTTCAATTCTTTTCATTTCCTTCCTTGATTAATTAGGATTTTAAATGTCCTAATCTTGCTTATTTTTAAATATTAACTTCAGAGCCACGTTAGCGAAGTAAAGACTAAAATAAAAATATCATGTATCATGCAAATACCCAATTCTTTATGCCAAAGAAAATTTTCGATCTGTTTAAAAATTCAAAAATCTTTTCATTCTATACAATAGAAAATAAATAATTCAGATTTTAGCGGATTTTCACTTTCACCAGGCGGTTTCAAAATTGAATATTGTTTCTTTAAAAAAAATGATGTGTCGAGTTCAGATTATGCCAAAATAAAATTCGTACCAGATGAACTTAGATTATTAATATAACTTCAGTTTTATAGCAGCCTTAGTCTGTAACCAATGAGATTCCCAAAACCTGATCAAAATTCAAGAAAACGTCTTTATTTTGATATGCATTATACAAATTAATGTGCTTTAATTAGCGCAGGAGAAGGCTAGGTAGCTTTGTTTTTTTGTAGAATTCTCTAAAAATGAAACAACACGCGATCGGATTGGAGTTATGTTTTTTTTTTTTTTAATATGAATACCGATCTTTTGCATATTTGAGAATTTGAATTCAAAAATTCATTCACTCCTTATTACGTATTAAAATCAGTGTAACCTGACTGGTGTACACATAGTTTGTATGAGTCAAACATTTATCCGATCTATAGTACTAAGAACTCACCCTTCGATATACTTTTACAATATCTACAATTCGCTATGCGTACAACATTAGTAGTGATATTACTGACGTAATAAGTGTATATATACAAGGAAGGACAAAAGTAATATTACAATGTGAGTTGGGTTCCATTTTATTCAAAATGAATGTTCTGATTTCACTAAAAGCTTATTTGCAGGTGTAAAATTTATTACATTAAAGTGAAAAAATTTTATCTGTCAAATTATCACCTCCTGGAAACGGTTTTTAGATCTGTTCCTCGTAAAACATTTGAACCCAAACTGGTGATTTATTTTTCAATGCTGACTTTCAAAGGATTTGTGGCTTGTTACGTAAAACTCTCAAAGAAGGGAATGGATAACCATCAAATCTTATAATCTGGTTTTATCGTAGCAGAAATCGGTGTTTTGAACTATACAGCGGAAAAATTACATATCCCGAGTTGATATTTTGTGAAATACGACAAACCACAAACCCTGG